>JAANDH010000097.1:31723-429009 GCA_011799765.1 Nymphaea thermarum
GAAATTATAGAACTTGCTTAATAAGTGAACAACAAAGGAACAAAGAAAAAACATAAAAATGCACAAATAAAATATCACTTTACAAAATTATAGAACTCGTAAACAAAATTCAGCTACGCTAACAATCTAATGCATGTTGAGACTAGCCATCAATGCTTCAACAGTCTAAACAAACAAGAAAATATGCTTCAACAGCCCTAAAGACATTGATCATATTGAACACATAGTGCATCGGAATTGGACTGGAGAGTGTGCAGTATATGCATTTAATGCAGGTACAATCTATAGTCCTTATATGTCCAGGTTGCCGTTTGTAGTGACCTCGATACTGAACAAGGAAAGTAAAAAGTAATTCTTCATTTAAACTTTTTATTGATTTTCCTCGAAAACAAATTCAGGAGTAGCTTGCAATGGAATTGAAAACAGAAACCTCTTTACAAGTATAAAAACGTATACAATGCTTGACTTCTTCCTAATAAAGAATGCTATTATTCTTGGAATGGGCAGAACCCTTCCAGTTGTGTTAGTTAACTGCAAAATGCAATATTTATGCTTTCTACATACAGTTAGCATTATTTGGTGCATTCATTGTGCAGGAATGTTATAAACTGGAACAACTAATCACTTAACCAGTCCCCTTATAAGCCATTGAGGAAATTACAATCCATCTTCATTAAGAAACACATGTCTGCATGCGTAAGACCCCAAGTCTGAAAATGGAACAGTGTTCTAATACCACATGTTACAACTCGTCCCACTTCCACAACAGGGCCAAACTCCTAGTTTGGCATATCTTACTCTGCCCCCTACTAGTTTAGTCCTAGTCCGAAAACAAGGAGATGTCTGTGTCCGTCAATGTGATAGATAATAGTTTACGTTTGATGGCGGAGGCAAGGTCATTTGTCCCTCTGTGAAATCTTGATTTGTATTTTTGAGGTACGAATTTGGATAGGACTTGCTACTTTTTCAGGCTTGAACTATGCAGCCCTTGTTGGAAACATTCTTCACTTGCCTGCATGCCAATAACTGAATTTCTTGGTAAAGCTGTCCTGCTTCAAGCCTATAATCTATGCTTTTATTGAGCTCTCTCTCTCTCTCTCTCTCTGCTGCAGACGTTAGCTGCTAGCAGTGCAGACGCACTATATTTTCATTTTATTGGCTAAAGTACATAGAGTTCATGATCTTGACATGAACAATCAGCCCAACCTTTGCTTTTTCATGAAATTCACACGCAAAGAAAGACAGACAGAGGGAGAGAGCGCACAAGTGCATATTCAACATTTTCAAATCCAATCAGAGGTTAGAGAGCAACAACAAAGCCTCAGACACCAGACAAAACCAAACTCACTGCTAAAATACCATGTCTTAGCAAAAATTAGACCATCGTCTTTCAGGCAACAGAAAAATGAAACCGAAAAATGAAATCAACAAGCCTACGCAAGGAGAGAGAGAGAGAGAGAGGGAACAGAAAAATGAAACCTGAAACGAGGGCCACCTTTCAATAAAATGCCCTCAACGGCTCAACCGCTGGCTTGTACCTTCACAAGTTGCACAATGGCTGACGGCTCTGGTCTGCGCCTCTACCAAATGCAATGAGGAGAGGAAGGGGCGAAGCGAAGGGCGCGGGACGAGGAGGAAGGGCGCAGCAGTCAGCAGACTCAGCACGGCGGGTCGGCGGGAGGGGCGAACTGCGAAGGGCGCAGCCACGCGAGACGAAGACGAAGGGTCGGCGCGAGGCGGCGACGGGCGAACGAAGACGAAGGGTTAGCCGGTTAGGGCGCGGGGCGGGACAATGGGAGTCGAGAGGAAGTCAGGAAACTTCCAGGGCGAAGGACGAGGTCGAGGATTGAAAAAATGAAAAGATAAAACCTAACGGGCCCGGCGGGCCGGGCCGGGCCTAGAACTGATAACCGGGCCCGGCCCGTTAAGTTATCGGGCCGGGCCGGGCTCACTAAATCTCAACCCGATAGGGTGAATACGTGACCCGGACCCGGCCCATACCGGGCCGGGCCAGGCCGGCCCGATGGCGGCCCGGCCCGACGCCCACCCCTAATTCTATTCAAACGAGTTTGTCGAGCCTTAATGGAGTCGAGCTTGAGCTCAACATGTAATGATGAATATCAATTATATTCAAACGAGTTTATCAGCCTTAATCGAGTTGAGATCGAGCTCAACATGTAACTGCCAAGTCGAGCTTGAGCTTCTGTAAAGCTATTGTCGATCGAGCCGAGGCGAACTCAAGGTTTTATTAGCCAATCCGAGCTCAAGCTGACTGAACTCGGAGTCAACTTGGCTCGTATTCATCCCTAATAGGGTATGAAACCTACGGGTCTCTTCCCCATTATGTAATTTCTTTAGTCTTTTGTTTTCAGAAATGAAATAAGAGTTCATACGTAATATATATATATATATATATATATATATATATATATATATATATATATATATATATATATATATAAAATGTGTCGATCAAAGCAGGAATCGAGATCACGAATAATCTAAGAAAGTGACAGCTGTCTGATTTTGTGGATCAATTAATAACACTGAAATCAAACAGTTGTATTTTTCAAGATAAATGTCACCATGAGTTCTAGCAAATTTTGAATCATTTTGCAAATGCATGGCATTTTGAAGTTGTGGCTTCCGATTTAGGCCCGATTTTTTCTTCAAAGTTCTCACAATTAACAATATTCTTTCAGTATACCTATTAAATTTATGACGAAGCAGCTGGCAAGGGTACTATAGAAATCCGGACATTTCAGATGTAAACAGGAGACTCGTGCCTATGCGGCTATGTCCAAAGGATATTCAAACTAGATACCACATATTGCTCTTTATCTATGCAATCGTATATACCTATATATCGCATAAATTTTATTTTAGAATCTTTGAGAAAACACGTTTTTGTGAAGAAAAATCATAATAATATTTTCATTGATTTGGTAATTCCCACTTAAGCAAAGAGAGAGTAAACTAAGGAAAAAGGTCAATCTATATACCGTGCTAATTAACATACTTTTATGGCAGATTTTCATTTGCTTCACCCGTGAGCCGAAGTTCACACGTAATACTTTACCCCCCTTCCATGGCATTGCTAATCAGCAGTCACGTTCTGATGACATATAATTATCTGATGAACCAAACACGGTCATAGCTTTTCCCAAAAACTTGTTTTTCGCTCTCAACTTGCTTTTAAAATGTATCGGCTTTGTCATGGAGTCATGGGACAATTTATTTGAGACAAGTTATCGACTGAAATAAACTTACCTGGATGCAAGCATGCCTCAAGCTGAATGTCTAGGTAGATGAGAGTGACTTTCTGGTTTGATCTGATTACTTTTAAGCAAGGATTCATCAAATATCCAAATTTAGTTTCCTTGACTAAAGGGCAGAGTGCAACTCAAATATATATATATATATATAAAATAGGCAGCTTAAATTAAGAACTCGAAAAATTAACTATTAGTTGATTGTTTCAAAAGCTTCTCTTACATGCGTCTATTTATCAATCATAGAAAGTGTTTTGATAGCTGGATTGCTGAGTTCTTTGGTTGCTGTGTATGCATGGTATATATATGTGTTTCAAAGAAAGGAATACTGCACACGTAATGTTCCTCTTACCAAATTCCGTCATAGCAACCTTACATGCATCTATTTGTAAATCATTCATTATATTGATTATATTAATTATTTATATCAATGCATGTTTAGTGGTGTTCATATTTGATGTTCTTTAGTGAGACTTTTCAACTAGTTCGTCCGGATAGGGTGGTCTCTATTTTTCAGGGGTGTTTGATGCTTTTGAATTTTCATTAATATAATTAAAGTTCTATAAATAAAATTTCACCTCAAATTAGAACTGGAATGACAATTCCAGTTTTAGTCTCCCTTTATGTTTGATGGTACAAAATTTTGATTTCAAAATTGAAAATGAAGTATTTGATAAAACAAGAATTAAAATTGCATAATTGATGAATTAAAACATTAATCACGGCATGACATGTGCTATAAAAGGAGATGAAAAACTTCTAAAATTTCGAATCATAATGTTACTGCTATGGTGCAATATAGAATTTTGTTTTGAGAATGAGCCTATAATTTTGAAATCAAAATTATTTGTTTGATAACACGATTTCCATTTAATCAAAATTGATAATTTTAATTATACAACACTACAAATTCTGGCCTCATCAAGCACCTCTTAAGTATAATATTTTTTGGAACAAAAACTTGCTTTCTTTGTGGCAAAACCCACTTTTAGCGCTAAAATTGGGCTTGTGCTTTTTTTTTAAAAAAAAGAAACGACATTTAATTTTAGTAGTTCTACCAAAGCTGACGACATTAAACTTTTACATCATAAACTTGGTATGGGGTTTTGCCTCCAAATTTTCATTTTGCACTATCATCTAAATGTCACCTAAGTTTAAACCAAACTTTTGAAAAGTTACGAAACATATATATATATATATATATATATATATATATATATATATATATATATATATATATATATATATATATTCAACCGCATCCCAAGATAGGTGTGGGTACCATGGGCAATTGCCCACATAGTCCCACAAAAATTATTGTTTTTATAGTTGTTATTTTAACAAAATTTTATTTATTTATATATTTTTGCTATTTAAGTTAAAAATTTTATAATCAATGCCCCTTATTTAGAAATCTCTTGCCTCGCCTCTAGATTCAACCATATTTACGGCGAGCTTGAAGAAAAATGAGAAAAATATATATTATTTAAATTAAAAAACTACAAATAAGAGAAAAATAAAATAAATGAGAAACTAATAACACAAACATCAAAAGATAAGAATATTTGCAACAAATAAAAAAATAAAAAATAAAAAATGATTGGATTTAAAAAATGAAACAATGAGAAAAATGAAAAAGTGAAAAAACGCTTTAAAAACATGTTTTTTTCGTTTTTTTTAATGCATTTTTCAGTTTTAAACGGTCATTTAATTTATCACTTTTTTTTCAAAAAAATCCATTTTCTGTGACTTGAATGACATTCAAAATTTTTATCCTACAAATTAAAGCTGAATATACTTTTAAAAACTGAGCAGTTACTTGTTCTATGGCACGGGACTGAAGAACACAGTCACATGCCTCCTGTGTGACACAAGAACGCAGGAGTTGGCCTCAAAGGAACCTTTAGCAAGTCAATAAATGTAAGACCGAGAATAGAGATAATATTTCGAAACCAATGGATAAAGTGCAGAAAATAATTTTGAGAGGAAATGAGGCTTGCATTGGAACAATTTTCCGAATAAGGAAAATCTAGAATTAGGGTAGAGTCGTGGACGTCATATGAAATTTCCCGTCATTCAGCACTGCATCAATTTAGTACTTATTCTCGAACCGAATCCGACGCGCCGTTCGACCCTTTTTCCTCTTTCCGCCGCAGCTTTGCCTGGCTGCGTATCGGCTACGAGGGAAAAGGAGGAAGAGGAAAAAAAAGAGAGGGAAAACCCCGAAGAAATTCCAAGGAAATGAAGCGTGGATTCGAGAGGTCTCCATCGGCTTCGGTCGATCCCTCCCAGCCGAGAAGACGTCTACTCTCTCAAAACGGTCAGTTGAGCTATTCTTCCTGTTCTATCTCGTGGGACGTTCTTTGCATAGCCTCTTGTCGTCGCTCTTGAAATGGAGGAATTCAATTGGTCGTTTGAAGAGCCCTAATTTTGGGCTCGTGATTGGTTCTGAAATGGGTTTGTTTTTTTCTTTTGTGTTACTTTGTCTTGCTGCAGAAGAGTCGGAGTTCTATGACGACGACGAGAGCACCAAGAATCTGGCGCGGAAGGTCGCCGATCACTATAGTGCCCGCACGAACCAAACGCTCGAGGAGCGTGAGGCCAGTCCAATCATCCACCTCAAGAAGCTCAACAACTGGGTATCTACAATTTCTCTATTTCTCTCTTCGGTGTTTCGAATGTGGTGTTATCTTGTTCTCCTCTTATTGGTCTTTCTTGCAGATAAAGAGCGTGCTGATTCATATATATGCTCGCAGGGGCGATTACGTTCTTGATCTTGCTTGTGGAAAGGTAAGATGCCTTACGTTCATGGTCTTAGTTTTTTTTTTCCTTTCTGGACTTGTTTGATTTGGAAGGTTAGTGGAAAACGTAATTGGTGACATTGTCGGAATGAACCAGCCTTCGTGACATTTTTGTTATGATATTTGAAATTGGTGACATTGTCGGAATGAACCAGCCTTCGTGACATTTTTGTTATGATATTTGAAAGTACTGTTTATAATTATAGTGTAGAACCGCTGGAATTCGCACGCCTTTGTTCATGGTAGGTGCTTCAGTAGTGATTTTTTTTGCACCGATCTCAATGTCTGGTTTGTTTTTCTCCCAATGTGTACCATAGTGTCGACGAGAAGTGAAACAGTATCTAGCTGGTCATAGGCGGGAAATCTACTGGTTTTTCATTGTGATTTAAAACAATGGCAGGAGTCTGGAAACCACCCATTGTGCGCCGTGCGAATAATTACCTGTGGATATTGTTTGAATCCTGGTTCTTGTTTTGTTGATGTGTTTTATGAACGGGTGCTCCTGTAACGGCTGCCATTACTCAATTTAGCCGAAGGACAAAAAGTATGCCCGATATCTTGTAGAAAATTGGATAATATACTCAAATATTTGATGATGAGGTTTTATTAACTTGTTTTCGTCTCCTTATTTAATTTGAACGTCCACAGGGTGGTGACCTCATTAAATGGGATAAGGCAAGGATTGGATATTATGTTGGCATTGACATTGCTGAAGGATCGGTAATCATCACATACTGAGTTCTTCCTTGTTTAGTTTATAGTTTAGGGACAGGAATATGATATATAGTTATATACAAGGGTCTAAGACCTTTTTTACTTCAGTATTCAAACATGTATTTCCTTTCAATTAAAACATCATGTACCTTGAATACAACTTTTTTTACTCTTTGATGCTGGAACTTCTGTAATGTTAAAATTTTCAAAAATATGTTTTCCCGCCTTTTTTGTAAAGCTATAATTTTTTCTGGTTAGGTTAGAGCTGCACTGCTCATACTACATAATCCTTGGAGTGTGTCATGTACGGTGAACTTCTGGAGAACTAAAGTTTTGCATAGGAAAGCTGTTCAATCAATAGCTATTTTAGATTCTTTCAACACATCAGACTCATTGTAGTTTACCTTTTCTTCTGCTTTTTAAATCCAGATTGAGGATTGCAGGACACGCTATAATGGTGATGCTGATCAAAATATGCGCAGAAAGAAAGTCTCCTTCCCTGCTCGTCTCATCTGTGGAGATTGCTTTGAGGTTGTTGAATTTATGATGCTCTGGAGTAGATCCTTAACATGATTCCCAGTTTTGTATGACATGGTCATGAACATAGTCATACATCTAAGCAGGATCTGAAAATTTTGTGAATGTACTGCAAGATATTGAAAAAATATGGAATTCAAATAATTCTCAATAGCATCCTGATAATCTCATGATATTATCAAAACAGATTCGTTCATTCATGTGACAGCTTCTCCCTTTTCTATCTTTTTCTTTTTCCCCAGGTTTCACTATCCTTTTCATTTGCTGATGGTTTTTAACTGCCGAGATTTTCATAGGGTCTATTAGAAGACCATTACCATAATGAGATTTTGCCTCACCGAGATGTAGCAAACAAAATGTATATACTATGCTTACAAACATGCAATTACAAAAAATTAACTTGCTAGTTTTCTAATGGGCATGTTTGATTTGGCATCTTACATGAAATAACTGTCCCCCTTTTGGAATGTTCGGTACTGCTTTCCATTCAGCCTGATAAGTTCATGAGTTAACTACTTATGGCACATCATAATTTTATAGCTTAATATGGCCTTCTTTTTAAATTTTCTCTTCGAATGATTGCTACAAGTCCATGTGGTTTTTGTTTGAGTTGGCTTTGATCATCTTTAAGATATTCATGTGGTGTTTTCAAACCTCAGGTGGATCTCTGCAGAGTCTTACGAGATGATGCACCATTTGACATTTGCAGTTGCCAGGTAAGTGTTAAATTTAACAGGCAAATGTTTTTCCTCAATATGAAAAGTTTTACGTGTGGCTATTCTGTGCATTTCTTACTACCATTTAGGTTGTTTCCATGATTAATATTTTACTGAAAGTCTGAAACAGTAAATAGTTGTGCTGGAGTGTGTGTGTAGAAAAGTGGCTTGTCTTGATTCTTTGAGGATAATCTTCACTTTTTTGAGGTCCAGGGTAGTTTGTCATATCAAATGAAATGTGTTGTTGAGATATTATCATGATGTAAAGAGTTTCAGCATTGACTACAGAAATGAAAGAAAGTAACTGTTGGACTTCCCCTTTAATTGATGCAGTCTCCCCAGGGTTGGCCTCTCAATTCTTGGGTTTGCCTTGCATATTGATATTAACTTTTTTATTATGGTTGCTTTGGTCTTGAAAAATGGGTTATTCCATATTAAACTTAGTGTTTGAAAATTTAGATGTTGTGCTTTTTGATGATTGTCCGAGGTTTCATGATAGAGGTAGACCTCTTGGTTATCTCTGAATACCCAATTAGCATAGCTATTTAGTGCACCAAAAAATGTTTGTTAGTTTGGAAAATGGAAGGTTCCCCTAGCTTCATGTTTAAATTATTCATGTTCAGGTTAGATGCTTGTCAATCATCTAGTTAATTTTCAGGTTTTCCCTCCTAGGTGAACTCATTGAGATTGTGGATTTTCAAGCAAAAATCCAATAACTAAACCGTAGCTCCTTCGTGCACCAAAGAAATGATTTTGTTTCGGAATTCAAATTCACCTATTTATATCCTTGGAGAATGCACTATACAGGTTTATGTTTGTAACTGATTTCCTTTTTTTTCGTTTGGCCCTTACTATCGTTTATGTTCTGAGTCATGATTTTTTGAAACTTTATACAGCCTACCTCATTCCATTGCATATTTAATTTTTTGGAATGGAAAGTGAATTGTGAAAACTATTTTTTCCATATAATTTATTACTTTGTCTTGTGAATTTGTAGTTTGCATTGCATTATTCATGGTCTAATGAGGCGCGTGCACGACGGGCCTTGGAAAATGTGGCTGCGTTACTTCGTCCCGGAGGTGTATTTATAGGAACTATGCCAGATGCAAATGTCATAATAAAAAAACTCCGAGAAGGTACTATTTTTATTTGTAGTTTAATCATGCTTAACAGAATCTTTCATCTAAGGATAGCTTCATGAGATGGGGCCTGAGGAAATGTAGAAGTTAATCACAAGTGATTCACAACTAATTGCCAATGCATTTATTTGTGCAGCTGAGGGGCTAACATTTGGAAATAGTGTATATTGGATTACTTTTGATGATATCTATGCAAAAAAGGTTTGAGATAAATTCTCTGTTATGATATACTAATCAGTTCGTACTTGAGTTCTTCCATGACCTTAATTGCTTATGTGCTGCTTTGTGTAGAAATTCAGGTCCTCAAGTCCTTTTGGCGTCAAGTACCAATTCCATTTAGAGGTACTTGAGAAGGAAATCATTTTCTTCATTCCTAAACCCGTTGATGCGAATTTAATTATTATTTCACATGCTTTCTTTACTGAAAGAAAGTCTCCGATGCATCGAGGCATGTTACTTCTAATAAATGTTTAAACCTGTATGTCTTACAAACTTAGGACTGTATCTTACTATTGTTTTTTCTATGACATATTTTGATCTGTAATGCTACTAAAATATAGATCAGGACTGCATCAAAATGGTGATATGTTTAACTCATTACCGTCCCAACTTATGAAACTTTTATGTTTTCACATGTTAAAATAACTTCATGAGCTGATTTTGTTATTATAGAACTCAGAACACACACACACAAAAAAACTTGTATGTATGTATCTATCTGTGTATGTGTACGTAGGTTATGCAGTAGAGCTTATCCACTATTCAACTTGTTTCTTTCAGAAATATTAGGTGAAAATCTGATAATGGATGATGTAGGTGATACCAGAGGCATTATGTAAAATTGTAAATTGTAAAGTGAGCGAGCTTATTTTTGTTGGAGGTGGTACAGAGTATGAAATGCTTAGATTTAGTGTTAGGTCCAAAGCAGAGAAATTGAAGATTGATGCCTGATGAAGATGATGCTGATGCATGATGTTATACCTTAAGTAGCATGTACTGTGTCGTGAAGGCACGAGTTGTAAAGTCAAATTTCAATGTATTTGGAACGGTCTCATGGATTTTGATGGAAAGATTGTAAACTTCTGCAAGCAGTGAGGTTCCAATTCTCTAATCACATGTTAGATAAGAGTCCTGGTTAGTTTTAATCACCAGCAATCTGGAAGACTGCCGTATTCTGTTAGATGGAGGCATTGTCTTCCAGTGGTCATTCGTTAGTAATTTAAAGAGATGCTGCCTGAGTAATGAGGTCAAGCTTCATGTTAGATGAAAATTGTTGGTAATATCATAATAGTTTGTCATAGATATCTTAACTATTAGCATTACTTTTAAGGAGTTTGATTTCCAAAAGCGAAAAAGTTTGATGGTTTGACAATTTTGTTCCTTTTGATTTCTGGGAGTTACTTCCAGGATGTAGTTCTTGAAGGATTATGGTCACACCTGATAAGGTCTGTACGTCACTAACTGGATGCAATATTTCTACAGGATGCTGTTGATTGTCCAGAATGGATTGTGCCCTTCCACATTTTCAAGTCTTTAGCAGAAGAGGTCTGCTTCATCTATTTTTAGCCTGTACCTTTAGTTCTGCATAATGAAGTACCTCATGATTCTCACTTGCATTTACTGAGTTATTTTGCTCATAGATCAACTTATATTGGGTATGCTGATGCTGTTACAAATACAAGGCACTCTTTTTACGTCTTTCTTTTACTGTTTATGCTGCTTCAGGCAAAAGATACCGTTCCATTATAGTTAACATTTAGGTACCCGTGGATGGCGCACTAAGAAAAATGGTTTTGTGGAAACTAATTTTTTCAAAAATTGTTTTCTTAACCAGTTTAAAAAAAAAACTGGTTTGTGTGTTTGGATAATAGAACCAAAACACATTTTTTTGTGAATAACCTGGGGGTGCCAGGTCATTCACTCCCTTTTGAAAAATGGTTTTTGCCAAAATTGAGTTTTTGCAAAACTTATTTTGTATGTCATCCAAATGCTCATGAAATGGTTTTTTGGAAGCAAAATCATTTTTTGCCTCCAAAAAAGAGTTTCGGGGTGTCATCCAAACACCATTTTGACCTTTTTTGTATGTGTTTTATTTATTTACTAATTTAGTTTTCATTTGCAGTATGGTTTTGATATTATCCTGGCAAAGAATTCCCACGAGTTCGTCCATGAGTACTTGAAAAAACCTGAATTTGCAGAACTCATGCAAAGACTGGGAGCTTTAGGTGATGGATCAGATGATCAAAGTGAGTTAATATTAGCCTGTCTGACTTTCTTTTCTTCTGAAACTGGACTCATTTTGTGATGGCCTGTGGTTGCATCTCCACTTTTGTGACCTGCAGGTACATTATCGGCTGATGAATGGGAAGTGGCGTATTTATATCTTGCATTCGTGTTGAGAAAGGTAATTCTTTTGAAGGTGGATTGGGTTTTCAGACAAGCCACTTAACCTTGAAAGATGATATGTATAGCAGAAGCTCAACTTCGAAAAACTGAAAAAATGGTTCAGACACTTGTTCATGCTACTTGAGGACTATGATGACCGTCCTGCAGAAAATGGGTCCGACCTCCCTCTGTTGCGTGAGATTTCAGTGGAAACTGGTTGTGTATTTGCCAAAATTAGTGTACAACTGTATACCGATAGAGTTCCACTTTTTGCAGAAAAGCGTTACTTTCTTTGAGAAAGTAGCCATGGATATTTGATAAATGTCTTTTCCCATGTATTTCCACATAAATGGAGCAGGTTGCCTTGCAGCACATAAATTTCTCCTTACCAACTTTGTCATGGGCTTTCGTCGGTTGTGCTGGTATAGCACATGCAGTTAGTGTGCTGAAAATCTTCTCAGTTGTGTCGACCTTGTTAAAGCATGATAATATGATACTTGTACTGTTGATGGTGGATTTGGTACTTGGGTTGCTCGTAGAAACTAGGCTTGTTAAAAGCGTGACAGGATCATTGTTTGATGATGGATCTGTAGGTTGCTTGAGACTAGAAACCTTTTCCTGCTCGATTTGATAGTGGAACGGCTTCTTTTTTGGCATATAAAAACTGAAGTATACTCCCTCTTTGCCTGCGATCTAGCTATTGTACTCTTCGTTGTTCAATTTGCAGTTATTTGATGCCTTGAAGGATTCAGTAAATCTGAGCTTGTTTGCCTTGTTTGTCTCAGCGTGGGAAGCCAGATATGCAGCCAAAGACTAACCGAAGAAACAAGGTTCGCACGCAGATCTCAAAGGATGATATATTGTATGTTGGCGGGGGATCCTGAATGAAGCAATGCTTGTTCTGTAAAAGTTTCCTGAATGGACCGTCATCTGGTTGGCCAAAATCTAACCTCATGGTTGGCCAGTTGCGCAAACTACTAACAGTCTTTGTCGGCCTTAAAAAGGTGACGACACGGCAGAGTTGTACGTCAAGCTATTTATCTTCATGTATCGGCGGCTGGAAATAGATGGTCGTAGCAGCACTAAACGGTGCTTGAGATGCTTTTGGGGCTGTGTAAATGACAGTTTTGAACATATGATCTCTTGAAAATGCTTGCAAAAGCGTACCTAATAAAAAAAGAGGAAAAATTCTTCGACGCAGCGTGAAAACACGTACACCTCTCTCTCTCTCTCTCTCTCTCTCATATATAGTTATATATATATATATTAGCTGGTTAGACATGTAGCGTATGGATGGTTGATTTTCATGGGCATTTTCAGTATAAAAGGGCCGAGGGTGGAGTTTTGCAGGCTTTCAGGACGGCTTGGATTGTGCTGACATGGCTTTATCTTTGTCTCCCTCTATCCTTCATTGTTAGATAATTGACCTATGTTTTCCAAATTAAGCTGACTAAGAAAAGTTAAGTGGCAAAATTTCAAATCTCGTGTCAGTTTGCATCGCTCAAGGGCCGCGACGAACCAGTGAAGAATCGGTTAAGTGTTGTTCTAAGTTGCTTGACTGTGCTATTTTAGCAAAGCTGTTATATTCAAATCAAAGCTTGTTTGGTCAGACTAGTTAATTTGTGTCTGGTAAGTTGCTAAACGACTAATTTCTTATTTAAAAAAAATGTGTATTTTTTAATAACTATACGTGTTATTGTATTTATTTTTATGCTGATATATATATTTGTTTGTTTATTGCCAGCAGTTTGTATTAATCTTTCTAAGGTTGAAATGACCTTTGTCTCCCCGGCTTTCCGTCATGACAATTTGGTGAACTTGCTGCTGGATGAGTGGGGAAGTTGAATTCATCGGTATGTATAGACCTTGCCGAAATTCCCTCACTGTGGGAATGGAGCCAGCTTTCGTTGTTGTCGGTCCAAGCCTGAAACCGACTCATGGCGTCCAGAGCTGGTCCGTTCGAGTCGGTGTGTTGGCCGTCCTACAAGGCTACGACCCCCGCTACCGCTAGTGCTTCAAACCTTTGGGAGGTGGACAACGGTCGACCCTCTCTCACCCGCTTTGCATTCAAATCTACGGCAGGGAGAAGGAGGGAGACGAAACTTTCCGTCTTCTCTTCCGTTTCGTACCACTACTGTACCTAAAACGCCAGAGAGAGAGCAGCAGCAGCAGCCATCACCCACCATGCCGAGGAAAAATTCCAGAAGGGGAGAAGATGCCAGTTCCAGTCACCCGCCGAACGAGGACGGCGAGGACGCTACCTACCTCGCCGGTTTTGTGACTGCCAACATAGTCGGACTCCAGTACTACTCCGGCCGCATCTCCGGTCGGGAGATGGTGTGCCTCGTGCGGGAGCCGTCCAACCCCTACGACCATAACGCCATCAAAGTACTGAATACTCGCTCTCAGCAGGTCGGGCATATCGAGCGCTCCGTCGCCGCGGTCCTCTCGCCGCTCATCGACGCCACGCTGATCTCCATTGTCGGAATCGTGCCCCAAAACCCTAATCCTAGAAACTCAAAAAACCCCAAGTGGAAGAACCCCTTTAGGGTCCCGTGCCAGATACACATCTTCACCCTGCCGGAGTCCGTTAACGATGCTCTCTCCTGCCTCGCGGAGGAAGGCCTCAGCGTCGTCTCCCACGCTGACCCTGCGTTTTCTCTCTCTGAATCGGCCAGCGTCCGGGAGAAAAACCCTAAAGAGGGGGTTGGGACGAACGACGATATTTTCGCTTCCGTTGGAGCAGCGGAGAGGAAGGAGAGGCTTTTGGAGCCATCGGAGGCGATCGTATCTCCTCTCTTCCTGCACCAGAAGTTAGGCTTAGGGTGGCTAGTTCATAGGGAGAACTCGTTGGAATTACCACCTTTCTGGGAGGAGATTGATGGTGGTAAGGGAAAAGGGGTGGTTTTCAGAAACGTGTTGACGTGTTACCGAACCGATGAGAGGCCAGAACCACTTCGAGGAGGGATTCTTGCTGATGATATGGGATTGGGAAAGACACTGATGTTGATCTCGTTGATCGCCACGAACAGACCTGGGGCAGCAGTTTGCCCGAGCTTGGTTGATTTCAATGATCTAGAGCCTGAGCTAAATGAGACAAAGGATGTGGCTGGTGAACAAAGTGGAAAAGTGATCAGGAAAAGTGCTACTTTGGGAAGGAAACGGAAATCTCGAAGCGGTATTGATAGGGTGGATGGTGGGGATTTGGAGCGGAAGAGTAAGAAAAGCACCGCTTCGAGAAGGAAGAGAAAATTGGACGATCAAGTTCCCGGAGCGGGAGGCCACGATTTAAATAAGCAAGTTGGTCCACCGAAATTTCCACTGACTGTGTATGAGTCACCGAGCATTGTTGGACCAAAGAGCACTCTGGTGGTATGCCCTCAAACAGTTATTTCTTCGTGGATAACACAGTTAGAAGAGCATACTAGGCCTGGCAGTTTGAAGATTTATTTGTATCATGGAATAAGAACTAACGCAGCTGAAGAGCTGAGGAAATTCGACGTCGTGTTCACTACTTATAGTATTTTGGCTACAGAGTTTGATAATCCAAGCTCCCCTATAAAACAGATGGAGTGGTTGCGTGTCATTTTGGACGAGGCACATGTCGTAAAGAATGTGAATGCGAAGCAAACGAAGGCAGTGATTGCTTTGAATTCTAAGAGAAGATGGGCAGTCACAGGTACACCGATCCAGAATAGTTCTTTTGATTTGTTTGCGTTCATGGCGTTTCTAAGGTTTCAGCCCTTTTCAATCAAGAGCTACTGGAAGAGCCTTATACAAAACTCGCTGGTTCAGGGGAACAAGAGTGGTCTCATGCGCCTGCAGGTACTTCCGGATTATTATCTTCATTGTGTGTCACGTATTTATGGTGCTTTTTAATGTAGGACTTCTCTTTCAGTCTGGAAAATCAGTCTTAACAATATTGTTTAAAGTTAAACTTTAGTGGCTTTTTTGCTGATTGTTCTTGGCTTTTACTTTTTGAAATATCGTTGACATGGGTTGGTCCACTACATATGAAATGGAAGCGGCAGGTCGAGTTAACTGATTCTAATGTTATTGATGCAAATTACTTGGCAAGACTGTTACTTAAAGCCATATCTTGATATTTTAGTCGTGTACCCTGAGTGATGAGCTCACTCAATTTCTACTGTTCAATTTGGGTTGCTTGTGCTGGCCTTATACATGTCACTGGATCTATATTTGTTTTAGATCATTTTGATTTTTTGATTAGTGGGAATGCTCGTGTTTCCTTCTATTACATAATTGATCATTAGTGCGTACAAAAGTTAGTCTTGGATTTTGTTCTTTCCCTTGGATTTTGACAAACACTTTGTTGTAGGCCTTGATGGGAACTATTACTTTGCGGAGGACAAAGAACTTGATTAGTTTGCCACCTAAAATGGTGGAAATTTCTTATGTGGACCTTTCCATGGATGAACGTGAATTGTATGACAAGATGGAGCTAGATGCAAAAACAATAGTCCAGGAATATATACATCTCAATAGCGTGTTACGCAACTATTCAACTGTTCTTCTTATTCTTCTACGATTACGCCAGATATGTGATGATGTCTCTCTATGCCCTGGTGACATTGGAAGCTTGTTTCCATCTAAGAACCTTGAAGGTAAGAAGCCAATTAATTCCTTCTTTTCTTTAGATTGATGGAAGTCCTTCCATACTGATGCTATGCGGTAGAATGGTTGCCTCTGCAGCTTGTAAAATGGTTATCATTCGAATAAATTTTGGTCTTGCTCATTCTTGGTCTATCCGTGAATAAACCGGAGTATCAGCAACTGCGTTTGCACATGTAATTTGGTATCCATGCCCCATTGTTCACTGGATGTAGCTTTAGAAAGAGACCCTCTTTCATGTGCAGATGAGACAGTTCTTTGTTTAAAGGTGAAACAGACGCCTCCTTTGGGGAATGAACAGTCTGTGGCGTAGGCTGTTAAGACATTCAAAAGTTGGTGCTATCTTCATAGCCCCATTTTCAAGGGGTAAAATTTTAAACTGCGGCCAATACAATGCAGAATATGCTTTCCACCTGTGTACCAACACATCCGTTTTACAATTAAGATTCATATCGTTGATTCCTGGTGATAGCAGGTGGAGCTGCACAATATTGATCGTATGCGTTGTAACCAAACGCTTTGGTTGACTTGGTCTTCTGGAGTCTACAACAAAATAGTAGCTCTGCATAGTCGATTTTGGGTTTCTTCATGAAACATTTTATTTTACTTGTGTTTTGAGATGGTTTAAAGCTTGCATATTTGAAATCTGTCTTGAATTACAGGTTAGTTGTTTGTGTCTGTGGTCAATCATTTTAAAGATATTGTGGTACATAGTGTCTTGAAAAAATTTAAAAAAGCGGTGTCCAATACAATGTCAGATACTACTCTATGGCCGTACTTGATGGGGCAATCAAATGAAGAAGATTTTCTAGAAATACCAACAGTACAAGGGGAAGATACTAGAAGTACCTGCAACTTTGCTATAAGACGTTGTGCCTTTCATCAGGTTGCAGTAGTTAGGACCTCTAAAGCGGAGAATTAAGTTGCACAGGGATGATACCCCCGCTTGCATTGGGTACCTGGTAAAATGCCACTTGAGGATCGTCAACTGACTATTTCTACCCTTCCTACGATCTGACCATATGTCGTCCATGATCCATAAACTTTATTTCTTGATCATCATTTTACTGTATATTTTGGGCATGCTTTTATGCTGATAATCTACAATTTCTTGTCATTAATATTTTAGTTTGTGTAGGTTATTTCACATTTATAATTATTTCACATGCACATTTTTAACCAGTACACTGTATATGTGCACCCAGTTCATCCTTTCTGTTGTTCCTAGGTCGTATCCTCTGTATCTTGTCTCTAGCCTTTATCCATATGACATATCTTAAGTGGCCTTCTCCTGACCTCATTAGGCGTGAGGGAGGAAGTTCTGGTGTTGTCAATTCAACTCAGTGATAAATTTTCTCTTTCCTTTGTCCTACTTGGGAAATATATTGTTATAGTTATTGATAGATGTTGCCGTCATGCAGATGTGTCCAATAACCCTCAGCTGCTGGAGAAAATGCTGGCCACCCTTCAGGATGGAGATGACTTCGACTGTCCAGTATGCCTATCTCCACCAACACAGGTGATCATCACATGCTGCTCCCATATCTTCTGTCGAGCCTGCATCTCTCGAGTTCTCCAAAACCTGAACCCTCGCTGCCCGATGTGCCGCCAAACTCTTTCTGAGTCAGATCTCTACTCGGCCCCACCACGTCTTAGTGAGGGGAAGTCATCGTTTCCTTCTTCTTGTACTAGTGCTAAAGCTGGTGCACTGCTGCAGCATCTGATTGCGTTGAGGGGTGAAGACCCTTCAATCAAATCAGTGGTCTTCTCACAATTCCAAAAAATGCTGGTTTTACTAGAAGAGCCTCTCAGGAAAGCTGGTTTTGTCACCGTGCGGCTTGATGGTACAATGAGTGCTAAGAAGAAAGCAGCAGCAATTGCAAGATTTTCTGAAACTGGGCCTGGAGCTCCGACAGTGATGCTTGCAAGCTTGAAAGTGGCTGGTGCAGGGATAAACTTGACCGTAGCTTCAAGGGTCTATCTGGTGGAGCCATGGTGGAATCCAGCAGTTGAAGAGCAGGCGATGGACCGGGTCCATAGAATAGGACAGAGGCAAGAGGTCAGGGTGGTGAGACTTATAGTCAAGGGGAGCATTGAGGAGAGAATATTGGAGTTGCAGGAGAAAAAAAGGAAGCTGTCAAGGGGTGCTTTTAGAAATGCTGATGGGAAGGAACAAACACAAATTTGTGTTGATGACATCAGAACTATCATGAGCCTGTAGGATGCTTTTGCATTTCAGGATTTTTTCGTCTGATAGCTGCAACTGCTTGTTGATCATCTGATGAACATGGATGTTCCATTGGTGGAGTCTAGGGCCTAACGACGAATGAAGTAGCTGGGCTCTGGAATCTGTTCATTTGCTCTTGATGCCCATATGAAGCATAGTTATCAAAGGTTACGGTGGTTTTTAGGGGAGGCTTGTAAAGCCGATAGCGGTCCATGACTCCATTCTGCTTCAATTTTGGGAGACTCATAGAGCCGACAGCCGTCTGTTCTGCAACAATTTTGCTTCCAAGTGCTTTATGGAGATACGCAGCATTCTTCATATACCGCATTGGTTGCTTTCGGGGCTCAAATTTTGTGGAGTTGGCGTCGTACTTCTTAGACAAGCGTTGCTCATCTTATGCAGTTTTCGACAAAATTTTGTGTTGTACAGGCGTGAGTCAGTTGTCATCATTACTCTCTCTCTTCCGGTTCTCTGATGAACCAAACTGTCTACAGAAAATTACGAAAGCTCACTTATGTTTTGGGCTTATAACATATTGATCCTCAATTTTTAAAGGCTAACAAGAACGCCCTCATCTTTTAACCAATAATCACAAATCACCGCCCTTGTTACGGAAACAGATGGAGAATTTTTTTTTTCTTTCTTTTTTAATGACAAGAATACCCCAGGTATGAGGAGTGCGACAGTCCCTCTCTCATCATTCCTCTCTAATGCTCTCACGAAAGAAATAGAGATGTCGTCTCCTCTCCCAACGGGCCGTTTCTCATCTGATTTTCTTGACCCATTCACAGAGCATCTCTTTCTCTCTCTCTCCCTCCCCCTGGTTTTACAGAAGCGAAGGTCCAGGCTGCTGTTCCAATGCTGTTTGTTGGAAGCATCCATGCCTTCAAAGGATAGAGAATAAAGCACTGATGGGGAAATATTTGAACCTGAAGATGGCAAATTCCCCATCATTCAATCCAAAATCTTCAAAGATGAACAGAAAAAAACATCAACTCACTTAAATGGTTCTGCCCTTCCCTTGCTTTCAACAACCTGCATTCCAGGTGTACAATGTTTGTCTGCCTCCTCTTGAGTTGCGGTCGTGCATCCAGGCACCCGAACTATGCTTTTGATCATTTTTGGCTCTCCCCTGCATCAAATGGCGTGGACTCTAAGAACACCCCACTCGCCATCTCTTTAGAAATCGATCAACATATGCATCCTAATAAAGCGACGCAAATGGCTGATATCAATCCAACCTCTGGCATAATGAAATGGATATCATTAGCTCAGCCTGATGAAGACAACTACTGCTTCATGTGCATACATTTTGCAAAATAAAAAAAGCTAACAGGCAAAGGAAACCAGAGAATTCAAGATCAAATTGGATGAAGGGCATTTCCATAGACTCGTGACACCTTCATAAGAGCTGATGAAAACTATCTTGAGGAATATACCAATAACGGATTAAGTGATGAGATACCTACAAGTTTGCCCAACATTTCTGCCATTGTCAGCCTATGAGTGTCATATATACATCACGCTCAAGGCATTCTACTTCCACTTAAAACGGCTTAAAATTTCCAACAACATGATATGTAGCATACCAAAAACCTTTCTTGCTAATCTGACGAAATTGAGAGATCTGTGTACTTACTTTTTCTTACTGCATCTTTTTTTTTTGGATAAAAAGTTCACATATCATTTTTTGAATGATGATGATCAATGAAAATTGTACATCAACCCGTTCACAGTAGGAATTTTTTTTTGCTATTGCTATGACAATGTAACCTGTAAGAACACTAGCTAAGTAGACAAACCAACAATATTGTTTTTGACCGAATGCTCCTGTGGGCATTCCAACAAACAAATGAAAGGCATTGTAAAGTTGCGCCTGTCATTATATTTGTAAAATAGTGTTAGTTGCTGCTTTCGATACAGACGAGAGCTTTAAGTTGAGCACGGATCTTGTTACTTAAGAACGCAAGGAAGTTCCATCCTGGTCTTTACAAAAATGGCGAAATAGAAGTATTTTCAAGTGTAACAAGCTGAACCAATAGGTTGGGCACCAAGGAGAGAGAGAGAGAGAGGTTCTACGTGAAACGATGCCTGAGAATTAGATGGGAAAGGGGTTGATGGAAGAGTATCCATTTGTAAAAGTTTTTTTCAGGACTACCTGATGTTATTTGACAGGTTTTTGAGGCGGGCAGGCACAGGTCGACTGGCTTTGCCTGGCCTAGCTCTAACACGTGAGCTGACAATGCTTAGTTGTGTCAGCTACGGCTGGCCCATCTGTCAAGACCTTGGTGAAAATGTTGCTTTCAGTAGTATCAGCAAGTTTATGATACTTCGTGTGTTTGTGACTCAAACATGAATAATTTCCCCTTTATTACAAGGTTGAACCTGTACCTTTGCCTTTTTATGTCTCTGGAGTGGCATCAAGAGCAGTTACACACACATAGAGACACAGAAAGATTCGGTAGTCCACTTATGGCTGGGCTGGCGTGTTGGGGCCTGCGCTCTTGGCTTGCAGTAACTGTTGCTTCAAAATACCAGACTGTTGGAATTGTAATTTGCTCCAAAAGAGTGAACGTAGCTTATGCTATTGAATCTTGTGTTTCTTTGCATGGAGTGGCTAAAGATTTTAGAATAACAGTGTTGAAGCTTACAGTAGATGCTCAGCACATTGCGATCGTTGTCAATTCCTGGGATAAGCCGAAGCAAGAACCTCGTGGAGCCCGAGAGTAAAGAAACGAAAGGTCTTTTACCATTTCCCGCAGGAGGTTTCAAGTTCCACCATTCAAAAAGCATATTTTGTATGTATGTGGTCTTCATTTCTTAAGCTCTCAGGATCTGTGGCCGACCCTTTCTTCAAATTTAGGGATTGCAGCAAAGAAGATTAACATGATCAGGTTGTTTTGAATGGCAACAAGTGCTCTATCAATTCTTCTGGGAGAACAGACTGAAGGCCTTCAATTTGGAGGAGATCAAACAGTCCAAAATTCAGGAAAAGCCTTTTATCCCAGCTTGGAAATATAAGAGGAAGTTTTCTGGCTGACTGCTTGTCTACCCAAATTGGATCAAATTACTAAAAGAGGATCTGTAAAGACTCTTATGCATGCTTTGTGGTGCACTAGAAAACTTTCCAAGTTTTAACTCTTTAATCATGAAATTTTCAACTTGCTTTGCTTTTGATTGCTTGGGCATTCAAATGTTTAATAAGGTTAAGGCGTCGAAATACAACATCATTGGGCCTGTAAAGGAACAGAGCATGAAGGGGATGGACGCCACGCAATCCCTCCCTTCCTCTTCTCGTTCTCCTTGCTCACTTGTAAAGCAAGTCGCAGTACTGTTTCAGACTTTGATACTTCAAACTTTGTTCTCTCTTGCGACATTTTGAAAGTCAGTAACAGCTGATGGCAAGGTCCAAGTGGCCCATAGAATGTGACCACTGTGGCCTCCATTAACAATGCACTGCAATACAATCATGAGAATTTGTTTCCAATCTTTTTATGGAATCTCCTCCTCTTCTTCTTCCCTTGTGCTTGGTGAAGCCAGACAAAGAAAATGGGGCAATCATTCCCATACATCTCTGCTAAAACAGGAGGGCGCCCCTTGTTTTCTTATATAATTGTTTCCCTGACATTTTTATGACTCCCCCCATACTGCTTCTGCTCAGCTGATATAAGCCAACCCAAACTGAAGGAACAACGTTTCTCCCCACAAACAGTCGGGCCCTTGCTTGCACAGAAGCAGGTATCGCTGGGTCCCTTCACCCATCCATTGACAGGCCAAGCCCAGTCACAGAAAACTCTTTTATATCATAAACCGACTCACTTTCAAGTTTCAAGTTTCTTCATCCATGGTGGGCTCCAGAGGAATCAGAGTGGTCCAAATGTTGTTGAGGAAATGATAATGGCATTTCTTGGCCTTATTCCCATGTCTGTTTCCTTCATCTTGGACTCATCCTGCAGCCATGAAAATGGTCGTCCTGATATGATAGAAAACTCGCCACGATTGAGGCTGTGAGTCACTGCGACAGCCATGGCTGCCGCGAGGCTTGCTTTTCTCTAGGGTTGTCCGCTGCTATCACAAGAATTTAGATTCGAGTATTCGCCGTTTCGATTTCGGGAAAAAGAATCAGCCAAGCTCTGAATATGAAAAGACCAATCGGGAAAAGAGGTCCGGAGCCTGAAGAACTACTCTACTTTATGAGAATAAGCTTTTCCAAGTCACAAACAGTACAGAAAGATGATTCCCCTTTCCTCTCGCTGAATTGGCCACCATTATAAGGAGAAAGGGTTATACCGTGTTTGCAAATTCTTGGGAACTTTTCCCCCCCTAAGTACGTAGACCACCATCGTTTGGAGTGGAAAAAGTTGTCCATCGCTTCGCGATACTCGGTTCATTTTCCCAAAGCAAAATGGTCAAAAGAGAGTGTCCGGTTTTTGTGCCTCAGGCACGCTGCATAACTAGTTCAGCCAACTCTCAAGTAGTTTGACACAGAGCTCACTCCAAAAAAACTCTGGCTTGTGCTCGACTTGTTTATAAACGAGTCGAGTTTGAGCTTACAAATATATTCAAAATGATAAATGAGTCAAGTTTGAGTTTTAAGAACACGACTCCCATCGGTACTCTATGTAAGATTGCAAAAACCGGTTCACCAGATCACCATTTTAACTTTTAGGTTAAAAACAAATGTTCGCAAGTATCATGAGTTAATGCAACGTTTAAATGAGTTAAATAAGTTAAATGAGTTAAATAAGTTAACACTTACACGACTTAAAGAAGTTAATGTTTACACGAGTTAACGCCTAAACTAGTTAAATGGGTTAAAAGAGCCGAGTTGAAGCTCGATTTTGTGTAGTTGAGTCGAGTCGAGCTCGAACTTGCTATAAAGAACTCAATTTGAGTTTGAAGCGAGCTCAAACTGGCCAAGCTCGGGCTCGACTCAGCTCGTGAGTTTCTGAATTCGAGCTCGACTCAGTTGGTGTGCTGTCCTACCTCCAACCCAAGATACTCAGTTTCTGAACCGGGTCCGAACTAATCAAAACCTTATCCTATCCTGGATTAATTTGGGAAGTTGATCGTGACTACCAATACCGCCGGATCTTGAAAATATCGCTAATTTGACGTGAATTTTTTAGACGAATAAATATGACGATGTAAAAAGTAACGTCTTCAAACATGAACCTTCGTATGGTTGACATGGTTAAAACAGCAGTCTTTGGGAGTGTTTTTTTTGTTTTTGTATTTTTTCATATGGTAAATATGTTTTCACCTTTTGGGAAAAAAAAATCAGGAAATTTTTGGAAAAAAATTACGGATATTCTGTCGAAAATTATGAAATTTCTCAGACACACAAGCTTCTTCGTCGTGGAGTTAAGAGTTCTTCCTTCGAGACGTGTAACAGATGCTTCTGTGAAGGCAGTCAGCAAGAGTCGACACAGAATATGAAGAACAAAGTCGAACCGCAATGAACCACTGTTCCGTATAAAAAATTTCGATCCACTGTACTTCTGAGTGCTCCACCGACTACCCACATGCATTTTCACCGAGTCTCACCGATTTTGATACAAGTAAGGTGGAATTCATGGCTTCCATCTTCAGAAAAATATCTGGTTTCATCAATTATTCTGCGGTTCTCGGCATACGTCGGAAAGCACCAGTGTCAGTGTGGTGTGGGAGGAGAATTCTTCTGCAAAAAGATAAAAAAGAACGTGAAGTTCGAGCCACTTCTTTTTTGTTAAAAAAGTTGCAGACTCTCTCAGTTTATGCCAATGCTTTCGGAATCTGCCGGCCGGCAGGTGGGTGAAACATGTTCGCCCAATTTTCAGCGAGATCATATAGAGCAGTATGAATCAACGGAACTTACACTTCTAACTTGATATTAATGTAAAAGAATTTGCAATCAAGATCTGTATCAACTTGCCTTGCTTTGAGAAGGGGCAGTTTTGATGCAGGATGTTGAGTTATGGCATTGTTGGGAGGCAAGAATATTCAACAAAGCTTGATAAATAGAGGCCAAATGGAACCTGGTCGGTGAATAAATATCCTATGCTTCTTCCTTTCTTTCTTTCTCTTTGTTGTCTTTGGAGTGTTAGATTTTGTTGGATATATGTTGCTGTTTAACCAGGCTTGGTCCACTAAGTCCAAACAAGTACTTGGTTTAGTCTGAAGAAGCAATATTTGGTACTTGACCGGAAGTCTGGCGACCCAAGGAAGTGCATGTTTCTTCTTGCCTTTCCTCAACTGGGTCTTTAGCAAGTTCATCTTTTAGGATCATAGCCAGTTGTCTTTACTGACATATCACGATCATGGTGCTTGATTAATTAGGGTTTAGTCACACCATAGTGCGTACCTTGGCTCATATGTGGCTCGCTCCTGTGCTAAAATGCATACAAACATAGGAACATCACATCCATATAAATAAATATTTGTGTGGACAAATAAATGATTCTAATTTTCTTTCTTTTCCTTTTCACGGAATTTGTCTGCCGGCCACATCCTTGGCAAGTTTCGGATTGGTAAAACTTTTCCTCTTCCTCTTACTTGTCGACTTATAATGAGTAATGCCTTCCTATAGGTTTCAAACTCTGGCCAACTGATTTTCGACCGTCTCATTATGCAAAGTCAAGATCCACTGAGTCCAAAAGAGAACAACCCCACAGTCTCAGTTAGTCAGTTCTAAATATTAAAAATGATCTCCACTGTAAGATGTTTACTTAGCTGGTTTGGTTAGGTGAGTTGCTATAATTGCCCTTTTTAAGGGGTTGGTGCAATGATTGGTAAGGTTGGGCACTGCTTAGAGTTGCCGGGGGTACCCGAGCTTGGTAATTTATCGGTCCAATTAGGTTTGATAAACTTGAGTGCGCTTAGATTTTTTTTAATATTTATTTTATCAATTATATATATAATAATTTATTATATTTAAATATTATTTTATATTAAAAATATATATTTTTAATTTAATCAAGCCCGGCTTGAGCTTAGGTTTTAATGGTCGGGCCCAGCCAAGGTTTCAATTGTTGGGCCAATCCAAGCCCGGCTCCTTATTGGGTTGGGTCGGGCCGGTCAGATGCTTAGACTTAATGATTGAAACGAAGGTTGATAAGTAGCCAAAGTTCTCGAGATGTAAATTTTCTATACTAAAAAAAAAAGAGATGAGTCATTTATAAACAAGTTGAAGTATAGTGGAGACGACATTGTAAGGTACTAAAAACAGAATGAATATTTCGACTATCTTATAAGCAATATAAGATGAAATAGCCAATTGATAAGCAATATAAGATGAAATAGCCAATTGTTGGTTCAAAGTTTGCTTAAGCCCTAAGCAACTACAAGCCCTAAGTTTTAGGTTCTAGTTCAAGGGTTTTATATTAAAGGAGCGATAAAGTGTGATTTCTTTTGACGGAATCAAAGAAAGAAGGAGATAACAATTTCTGATTTTTGACAAACATGAGAGTAAAGTTCCGTGTTCTTCAAACAAATATGAACAGCTGTCTGCTGCTGGTCTGGTGTGGCCGGACCACAGACATATGTGGCTTAGAGAGAAAGTGCTTTGGTCCCGGCAGCTTGACACCTGGTGCTTTCTGAGGCTAAGAAAAGCACAGCTGGGCTGGGTCCTAAAAACGAACGGATAGCTGCGGCCGGAGCAGAGGCGCCGGCAGCCGACCAAATTTTTCAAATTCCCCTTCTCCTACCTATCAACTATCAAGCAACATTAACTTGTTAAAGTCATGCGGTTGGGAGACACTAGCGGAGCCCGTGTGGGCCTGCCCACGCCAGCCCAAGATAGCTCTTTGCCTACTTTATTTTAAATTTGTTTGTGCATGTAGATTATAGCGGCTTCGACTTTCGTTTTTCTTTTCATAAAATTAAAATTATAGGCATTCCACACGCATGAGAATGAAACTCAACTGCTTATAGCAGTAGCGAAGCCAGGGTGGGGCGTGGGCGCCTGCCCAAGACAGCCCAAGGTACTAGTATATAGTGCCCGATAACAAAAAATTTTTGGCTCCGCCACTGTTGGGAGAGCTTGTTGTTTGAGAAAATGAAAACTAGAAAACATCGTCCTTAATTGGCCACCTTTCCTCGGAAAATATCATTCCCGGGAATATTTCAAAAATCTAGGAGAATATTTGATAGATCGGATTTTATTCCCCTCCTTATCCAAACGCATCAACCAGTTCGCATCATTGTGATTTTCTTTTAGCAACTTTGGTACGGGCTCTGCTCATAGGGACAAGTCTTAGGGTCATGGCAAGAAATTAGTTCGTTCAAAACTTCTGTACGAGAGGCCACACCATCCAGTTGTACAATTGATTTTGATTTTTAATATGTTTCTTTTTTGTAATCATTATTGGTATGATTTTAAGAATGAGTTGATGCAAAACATATACTAAATTGATAATTTGTTATACATTAATAGTGTTTTTATAATAAGAGAAAATGAATGCCCCTCATATAATGATAATATTTTTTCTAAAGTAACAGAGTTAATTATAATAAATGAATGAGGATAAAGGCAAACGGTTTTATACTTTGTCGTAAGATGGTATAGAGTTATGGGTTGGTGAAATAGGAGATGAGGGAAGCTCGGGTCGGCCCGCCTTCCTGGTAGCTGCACACTCCAGTTGACTCGGAGAAGTAAGTAGGGGGTGGAGGTGGAGCCCACTTCCTCTTTCTGTGGGAAGGAAGCGGCACCCACTGGGCCGGACCCAACCCAACCCAACCCAACCCTACCCGATCCTGTGGGCCGTCTGGATTTGCAGATCCCCATGCATCACCCCACTTTTAAATAATGAATATCTCCCGCCGCCCGTGTAAGCGGTTCGGTTCCCCTTGGATTCCAAATCTGACTCCCCCCCCCCCATTTATAATGCGGATCTTTCTCTCTGGATTCTTGGGCTCAGTTGCCATCAATTTCAAATCCAAACCTAACTATACCTTATCAGATCCACGATAAACATATCTCGATTTTTGGAATACATCCAAACCTTACCGCTTGCTCTGCCAAAACCACGACTACATCCTACCCAAATCTATCTGACGCCTCCACGCACATGGTTTTGACTAAATTGAATATATATATATATATATATATGAGAGTTGAGAGAGAGAAAGGAAGGTAAAATCAGCTGGTGATTCCGATTTCTCTTCAATCATGGCAGTTCGATGCAATGTGGGTGGATGTAATTAAACACACCCTCCAATGCAATGCATTAAATAATATATTATAAAAAGCTGAAGGATTTCTTCCGTGAAGCTAGTCTAAAATCTTGAAATCTTATATATAGTGTGTGCTTGTGTGCATGTGAGTGTAGATGAGAGGACATATGAAGCTTACTGTGTATAAGTGTGTATGTGTGTGAGTGGGAGCAGACATACATTAAACAGTGTTAATTGTTAACTTCATGTGAATGATATATATATATATATATATATATATATATAAAATAGAGAGAGAGAGAAGGAGCGGCAACATATCGCGAAAATTTTCTTTGTTAAGTATACTTTGCACCTATAATTTCCGAAAAGAAACTGTGTTTAGCAAAGAGAGAGTGAGAGAAGGAGCGGCAACATATCCCGAAAGTTTTCTTTGTTAAGTATACTTTGCACCTATAATTTCCGAAAAGAAACTGTGTTTAGCAAATCTTTGGTAAGAAGCACAAACTTTGTTCAACAAGCATCAAAACTTAATGTAAACTTCAATCAACACGAGACTAAATAAGATCAGCTATGACGACAGTAATGTAATCTTGTAATGAACACAAATTGCACCAAACGTTTTTCGTGTCACAGGATAATAGAATCTCTAAATCGCGGCTCCGATTTGACGGTTTTCACGGAGATTAAGAGTATTAGGAAAATCACAAAGTATGGTCCCTTTTTGAATTGTAGGCAAATACTAGGGCCAAAATGGAAATGTCCTTTGCACGTCAACCGCCTGGCCTAAATATCAAAATTAGCTCTAGAATAGAGCACATGAACGAGCTAATCAAACATTTACAGGTAGACGAAATAAACATTTGAGCTCGTGTAGGCAATTGCCCTCACAAATCTACACAAATTCACATGTGTACCTTGCAAAGTTTTGGTTTTGCTCGTGATTACACAAAGTATTCGCTTTTCAACTAGCCATTACTTAGGTCCATGTGAGGTTGAATCGGGTCTAACCTTCTTAGTGCGCAACCAAAAATCTAGAGCAGAACACAAGGTTGGGCCAACGATTACCGTAGTGGTCCAACAGGATCCAAACTGTGGGTCCGGATTAGGATGGGATAATCTAACTCACAATTGGACGTGGAGCTCACTTGGTAGGTCCAGA
Organism: Nymphaea thermarum; assembly: GCA_011799765.1. Lineage (NCBI taxonomy): Eukaryota > Viridiplantae > Streptophyta > Magnoliopsida > Nymphaeales > Nymphaeaceae > Nymphaea > Nymphaea thermarum. Next base: position 60,459 of record JAANDH010000097.1, read on the forward strand.
TCTAACTGCAATCCCCAACCCAACTCATTTCTATGTCGTTTGTGAGCTGCGAAGCTCCATCTTCCCGGATAAGATAAGTTCCAGAACCCGGCTTTAAGTTTTGGGATCCAAAACCCTATACCATCATAACTCCTAAAAGACAAAAGACTCCACCCTTGAAATACTTTTATTGATTTATATATTAAAAATGTATATTTAATTCGAACTATTTTTAGAATTAAAAAAATTTCAATTAATTAAATAAGGAATCTCTACATATTAGTATGTCAATTACCATGTGATAATGTCGGGCGGTGTCTAGGAAAAGACAAGCTTATATATTTACTACGTAAACTTTTGAGGCACAAAGGCAAAAAAAGGAAAAAGCATTTTCTAAACGCCTTTTTTGGAAAAAAAAAAATTACGGTGAGATTACTTGATTGGGACTGGAGGAGGTTTGTTTAGATCTGTTTTTGCGTGTTAAAGAGAGGAGAAAGGTGAGGGCAATTTCGGTGTTTTCTCTGGGGACATTTGCGTCCATCTGTCCCCAGGTTTGACCGCCGCCCTGTTCCGTTCCCCACCGCTTCACACACGTGTTCTGGGAGTCCGTGGGGACGCCACAGCTGACGGGGTCAGGAACGTGTCATCTAGAGAGGAAGAAAATGGATCGGGTCTTTTGAAATTTGGACTGGTGACCAAGTACTCCATCACCTTACGGGGTCCAAGTCTCAATGGTCATCCAGGTCTGTTGAATAATGGATTATATGTGTGGGTATTAAAATTGAGGTAAATTCATAAAACACTTTATAGTTATTAATAAAATACAAAGTTATCCAATCAAAATTCAGAAATTGTCGTCGGACCCGACAAGCAACTTTGACATAACTTCGTTGGGTTCGCTGCGCACAGACCTACCTAGTGGTGGCTTGTGAAAATATGTGTTTGGCATCGGAAGCGAGCTAGGCCGCTTGACCGAGCTCAAACTGAGTTGTTGCCAAATAAGCTTTAGGCTTGTAGTCATTGCTTGTGGAATTGAATTTGAAAACACGCATGGTTTCCGTATTCAACATTGTGAGCTGAGCGTCGTCCAAACTGTGCCTCTTCTTGTTTGCAAAAAAAAGGTAAATTGGAACGAGTTCTCGTCAAGCTCTCGAGCCACAACTTCCTTGATTTAGTTTCAAACTTTTAGGTATTTCCAAAGTTTTACAAAATTTTGCCTTGCTTCACCTTTTTCCGAAACCACAAGTCACCTTATGAAGTCTACGAAAAAGAATAAAGTGATGCCTATATGCAGTAGTGGAGCTAGCGTATAGTGCCCGCATCACTAATGATCCTCATAATGCAGTGTTCAATGAGGCTTTAATACCAGCACACTCTCGTATCAAGCTCTAAATATTAGTGGGTTTGATGGATTCAAACCCGCTCTTAACAATTCGGATTTCTATGAAACTCAATAAAATTTTCAAAAATTTAATAAGAAAGAAAAACAATTTTCAAATTTTTTTACCCTTATATTATTTGATTTGAGGGACGTAACGTAACAGTTTACATTTAATGCTGTGTATGGTAAGCGCAGCATTAAAGTTAAAAAAAATATACAGTAAAACTTGCATAAGTTTTTGTTAAATACATTTTACAAAAAAAAAAATGTTATGCTGAGTGCATGAGTGTTATTATTGCTAAAGAGAGGAGCGGAAATGAAATACGAGAAAATGGAAGGAAGAAAGAAGGAACGAGAGAGAGACAGCGGATATGGTCGGACTCCTTCCTCCTTCAACACGTGTTTCAACGACTCGGCTTACGAAATTTCGTGACGTTTCCCTATCTATTTCCCCTCTCTTGCCTCAATGACTCGATTAACCCTGTCTTCTGACCCAATGCCGATAAAGCCCTTTGACCAACTACGGCGCTAGCCTTTTCTAAAATGCCCTTTTGACCAATATTTTTTTCCTTCTCCATTTTAAATAAATACACTTTATTTATTATTTAAATCTTTAAAATAATGATGTTAGGCTGCAATGCAATCAAGATCAAATTCTATGGTTATTGTCACGTTTCAATGTATTAATCGTAGGAACTGCAAACAACAGCATGCAAGCTGGTAGCCCTTTGACCAACTACGGCGCCAACTGTGTAATTCTTCTTTCTTATCATCAACTCGAAAACATGTCATCACAAGAATCAAACCGATGACTAAGAAATTCAAACTTGCTAGTGCCAACATCAACCCCTATGATATGCCTACGAAGCCTCTTAAGATAATTTTGTCATTTTATTTGTGCCATTATTCCCCAATAACTTACAATAGCAAAATCATTTCATTTTATAACTTTCAATACCTATCTGCCTAACCCCAACTTATTAATAAAATGTATGAAAAAAGAAAAAGAAAAAGAAGGGTTGACATGCTCAACCCCACTTTTGCTTTCCCAAAATGGCTTGGTAAGCAAAAGATGAGAGTCTATCCATAAAGTGTGCGCTGCAAGATCGGTGCTAAAAATGACGCGTGTTTGGAATTTTTTGGATAAGCAAGCGTTCATAAAAGCTCGGCCCACTTGGTTAGCGGGGTCGAATTTGAGACTTTCATGTGGCTACAAGTTTAACATGAGTCATGATCCAATTAAATCAAAGGTTAACTAAGCAAAGCTCACACGTATATCTGATCCACTGGATTCCCACACATTATTCCGAAATTATATTCGAATATGATTTTTAAATTAATGATTCCAATCTGATCTGAATTTTCACATCTGATTTTGCATCAATGCACTTTAATAAGACTTTATGGTGAAAGAAAACTGCAAGGTTTCTCGTTTTCAGGTTTTTGCTTGCCAGAATGGAACATCTTGCATTGCTAATGTGTGATCTAAACTTTCTTTTAAGGCTCAATTGAGTCGCTTTTCATGCGAACCAAACATTGTTCAAAATAAATATACTGAACAAATGGACAAGCCGCTTTTTTGGTTTCTTGACAAAGTGTTCTTCAGACTTGGACGTGGATACGTATGCAATGTGCAAATATACTTTTCTCATGGCTGGTTTGTTTCACTGATAAATGGAAATACAGGCCGGAAAACCCTTTTTTTTTTGCCGGAAACCAGGAATAGAAGTACAGGGGTGCAAACTGAACCTGGCCATATGATATGAGTCGTGGTTCTATTGCAAATGCACTTGATGATGCGCACAAAAGGATCATATTTTAGATAACACCTAAACTTTTTGCCTTATTTAATGTGTCTGGTGCATACTTTTCTCCCTTTTCTTCCAAATGTACCTCAAACTTTTTCACCTTTAAACCAAAAGCTAATTCCGACGTCCGTTTCTCCACCTTTTAAATATTGCTGCATTGTTATACCAGAGGTATTGTGTTATGCATCTTATATTATTGACAAAGCCGTTTTTTTCTTGCTGTTAATATTCAATCTAATAAAAAATCGGCAAATACAAAAATATTATTTAGATGTATAAATACGTCAATTGTATACGACACAAGGACCAGACGGCTCTCCCACCCTTTCTTTTAGACGACAAGGAATCACGATCGCACCTTCAACGATGATATAAAGGGGTAGTTTCATATAACCAGTCACGCGTTTGAATGCTCCATTCATTTCCCGAGATAATTGGCCTTCAAAAGAATGAATGAGATTAATTGTCTCTTCAGACCCGGGACATCCAATCCCACTCTCATTTCATCCATTTGGGGTAAACCCTCGAAAGCTGATCCATTTGACCCGGCCCCTTTCGGAAAAGTCAAAGGGCGATTTCGTCCTTTCCCGATACCAAATGAAGGACTTCATGGAGACCGAGTTGACGGAGGCAGTGGGCATTTATGGCATCATAAAAACCCGGCACGCTGGAAAACGTGTTTCCGCGCAAACGAAAAAAACTCGCGGGCTTTTCGATTTTACGAACACTCCGTCAATTTAACGCCTAAAATCGCGGTTAGGAGGAGTCCTCATCCCGCGCTTAAGTAAACGGCGCCATCGACGGACAGCATCGCGCCACGTGCTCCTGTCCCCATGCGATCCCGCCAAGTACTCGGCGAGTTATGTGACGACAAACATATGTCGCCGATTAGAACGAGGGACGCAGGGAACAAACGATTTACAGACAAATTTAATTTTCTATTATTACGGTAAAATCACTTATTGGCGCTTAAGAGATCGAGATATTCCGAAACCCCCTTTTCTTTTTTTTGCTGTTCTATTTCTTTTGGGAAAAATGAAGCGTACCCAAGAAATGAAAGGCAATGCGTCACCAATTTTATTCCGATATAAAAGCGAACATCATGATATCTAAAATGCGTCACCAATTTTGACATCTCTAAAGAGAAGCTAAAATATTCCATGTTTTTTTGTGTTGATGGTATTTACAAAAACGGCGCTCCAAAATTGTTGTTGGCAAATCACCATTTCTACAAATGCAGTGCATATACGGAAAAACAAGCAAAAGAAGAAGGCTTTTGAGCAAAAAGTAAGTAAGAAAAAATCAGTATCATCTTTGCGAATTAATTTTTTCTAACAAGGTCTGATTTCCAATTCCAAATTTCCTTTTTCTACGTAAAATATATATTTTAGAGGGAGACATGAAGCGTGGTATGGACGCGAGGATCGAACGGACGGCGGCCTTAGTGGGGTCGGTAGAGACGCTTGGGAGCGATTAATCGCCGGCGAGGAGAGAAGTGACTTTTGACACGGTAACGAAGAGGCGTCACGACTGGATGACTCGCTCAAACTCAAACTCCCTAACGACTCTCTCTCTCTCTCTAAGTGCGTGTTTGCATCAAAATCTCTCTCTTGAAATTGAAAATTGTTTCCCTAAATCGCACGATACCCTTTCGATTTTTACTTCTTCATATTTGGAACATATTGATTCCTAGCATTTTAAATAAGAAGAAAAAAAAAATCAGGAAAGAAGAGATGAACCAAACCATACTGAAAATAAATGTTATTCTTTGTCAACATAGTTAATACCATTAAGCAATCGATATCATTAAAGAACAATATATACAAGTTATAGATTATTTCTGAATCATAGAGATAAGTTTTTGAAGCCTATTTGTGCGGCTGCTTCTATATGTTCGATCATCTAAAGAAACAAAAGATTGCCATGTGAAAATAAGTTACGAAAGATCAAGTAAGTAAAACTGTGATTCAAAATTTTATTTATAGAATAACGGAGGAAGATGTTCGTAAAAATAAAGAAAGGCAACTTTTGGCATCTGCTACCTTTTTTTTCATCTTAAGACAGGAGAGGAGGTTTAGTTAGTGTGCGAGGAAAACTCCAGAGAAAGAAAGAGAGAGAGAGAATGGTGGGGGATTAGAACAAGATTTTTATTTTGTTTTTCATCAACAAATAATTTTTTTTTTCTCCGGTAGCGGGGAAGCAGCCCTCTTTGCGTTGGGTTGGGACGAATTTCTGGAGAGAGAGGGGAGAGAGAAGAGGGGGAGGGGAGAGGGGACAAGTCAACAAACACGAATTTCTGAGGCGGATTTACGAAACCACTGAACGAAAACCAGGAACACCGAGATTTCGCTCTCATCTCTATCTCTCTCACCTTCCTCCGCAGTCTCTCCGATAGCGTATCTCCTGTTCAACTATATCCAGGAACTTGGACGATTAGGAAGCGGTTTGCCTTCCACGCCCTCTATTCGCCGGCCCGTCCCTTGCCGATAGTCCCTCTATCTCTATCTCTTACACGAACAGATACAGAAACAAGCGAGTGAGAAAGGGGGGAAAGAGCGAGGGAGTGGGAAGTTCTTCGATTCAGATTGTCTAAGGATTGCCTTTGTGACTTTACCGGGTGAAGCTTCTTTCTTTTCTCCGGCCGATATCGAGGGAAGACGTGAGTTTTCATCGAAAATCTGAAGGAAAGTGGGTCGTGGGACCGTTGTCCGGTCGAATCGGGCCTAATCTCCGATAATTTTGCGGTTTTCCGCCAAAGGACTCTCTGCCCATTTGGTTTTTCGATCATTAGCTGCGTGTGGATATAACAGGAACAAATTTTCCGACGAGCAAATCGTCCACTCCTCCATTTTTTCCGGCGAGAAAGGGGTCCTTCTTTTATTGAAAACTGCATTTCCCGGCGAAGCAGGTCCGGCGTATATCGGTTTCCGAACCAGATCCCCGTTTATAGGAGAAAGTAGAAACTGACTGTTCCAGCCGAAATCTCGGTGCCTCATTGGAAACTTCTGGCGGGGCGTCCTTCTTGCCCGCCATGAATCCGAAATCCGGCATCATCGACCGGTGGCGTAAGTTTTTCCGCGGGGCGGACGGTGACATCTTCGATGTTCTGGAGTATGCAATCCTCGTGGCGGCGTCGGATTGCCCGAAGGAGTTCAGGATCAGGAGGGACGAGATCGCCCAGAAGCTTTTCTCCTGCAGGCTGATCCGCTGTGTGGAATGCGATTCGGTGGCGCTGGCGGAGCCGACCGAGGATAGAGACGGTGGCTCCGAGGGGTGCCATGTGAAAGAGAGCAAGGTCAATAGCAGCACCGACGATAATGAGAGGAACCGGATTAGCAATTACAGCTACGACGAGGCAGAGGCACTCACCGAGGAGATTGAGGAGGAGTCACAGATTGTGGGTGAAGTCCTTAGGATTAAAGAAGTTCTTGAAAGTGCTGATGAGGTATAGAAAATAATCCTTTTTTGTTTTATCGGTGAAAATTCCGACTTTCTGATGAATAGTTTGAGGCAATCAAGAAGATGGTACCATCCCCCTTTCGACTGAGAAGAATGAGGACGATGTAAAAGTTCATTCTAGACACTTGATCGTGTACATAAGCCACCGATAGACTTCTACAAATTCACAATGAACATTCCTGCCTATTACACTATTAATGGGCTCTGTAGAGACGATTCCTTTTGTTGGTTATATACGAAGTTTCTAGTTTGAAGGGGCTAACTTGGAGTTTCTGTTTCTTTCACTGTAAATGGTTCAACAGTTCTTGATTCATAAGCCGACTACGTTGTTTTCTGTGAATTAGGAGAAAAAAAAAAGTGATTACGTTCTCTCTGTGTGTTTGTGAATTGTGATGGATGCGCACTTGCGTAGACGGTGGTGGTTCTTCATCATGATGTTGATGGCTGATTTCAGTCCTGGTTTTTCCTTTTTTGCAGTCTGATGCTTCACTTTTCGAATCATTGAGGAGGCTGCAACTGATGGAGCTCTCGGTTGACACCTTGAAGGTGCACATCCTCCTGATCTTTTTGGTCCTTTTCTCGCTATTAGTTTACAGTGGCTGCCATCAATGAAGTGGAACCGATGAATTCTGTTCCATTTTGTCAGGCCACAGAGATTGGAAGAGCTGTTAGCAGGTTGAAAAAACACGGCTCTAAGCAGATACGAAATCTGTCCAAGACACTCATCGGGTAAAATCAGCTGCTCCCTTCGTCTGTGTTTCTTGTAATTCCATCCTTGCTCCCATGCGCAACCTGGGAAAGAGCACCTCTGTTTTAGTAATGTTTCAATCAGTTTCTTGTTTTGATTGCTGCAGTAACTGGAAGGACTTGGTTGATGAGTGGGTTCGAACCACCTCAACAGTGACCGGTAAACACTTTATTCTTTTCTCTGGTTATATGTGTTGAACAGCTGATCAGACGATCTTATATGTAACAACCTCAATTTCCCTTTGTGAATCCAGGGGATTCGCCGGACTCCGTTAATCCTTCGACAGTAGACGACGACGAAGAAGGACTACCTTCCCCTCCACTAGATGAAGGAGCTTTCTTAGCTCCACACACTACTTCAATTGAGCTCTCTCAGGTAGATTTAGCTATTGCAGCCCAACCTATGACCTTTTTTTTTTTTGGCTATTCTGTTCTTCCACTATCATCTTGCTAATTCTGACTTTTGCCCATGTTTTTCTGTTGGAATTCTTCCAGTTCTTCGATGGGATGGATGATGATGGAAGTGAGTTTCTACTTCCTTAAAATCCTGCTGAGCCTATCTTCCTGGTTTTTGACATTTTGTAGCTTGCTCGTTACTAAGTTCTTTGTGTTTTCTTATTGCAGACCCTCGGAGTGGTGTTAGTGAACGTGACAAGCTTAAGGAGAATGGGAGAAAGTCTGATCTCGAGAACAATGTTCAGCGGAGAAAAGTGGACTTGTCAGAGAAGGATATTGTTAGGGAAGAAAAAGAGGTGATTAGAAACCAAGAAGCTTTTGTGGATAGAAGACAAATGAAGGCACCCAACTTCCATGCACCATCCAACAATTCGGCTCCAGGCAGGCCACCAAAGCCATCGACAGACATTAAGCAGCTCATCACTAAGCCTATAGTGCAGCAAAGACCATCGTCGGTTCAAGCAACTGCAACAGCCACAGTCTCCGACGTAAGTAACAGTTCAAATTGCAGAATTTGTTCGACATCAATTAAGTCTTGAAGATTAAATTATCTCTTTCTCTCCGCATTCTAGAAATCCAAGTGTTCAGATGACATGTCCGTCCGAGTCAAGCTTGAGGCTACCAAGAGAAAGCTTCAGGAAGGGTATCAGCAAGCGGAGAACGGTTCGTTCTTAAACTTTCATTCACTACGTAGTTCTGTTCTGCGTTCTTGAGTATCTACAGAAGATCACTTGATCTTTTTAACTTTGAGAAAATTATGCCAACCGGTGCCACTTCCATGCAAATGGCTATGGCTGTCCAGTGATATTGCGTAGTGTAGCTTCTTCTTGATCTTGCACCCATGAGTTGCTGCGATTCCTTTTCTGAAATCTCTTTTGGTGTTCTTGATGACAGCAAAGAAGCAAAGAACAATTCAAGTCATGGAGTTGCATGATCTGCCCAAACAGGGATTGGTACAGAGACATCCCCACATGAAGCCTGGTTTTCATAATAGACACTGGAACAATGGGCGGCGTTGATAGCAGTGGCACTGATGAAGAGATACGCTCCAACTGACTGGCTTCCACTTCCAAACAAAAAGTGAGAGTGAAAGTTTAGACCTCTGCTTGTCTGCAACTATGATTTAGTACAGAGACATGACATTCACGACAGTCAACCTCTCTCCCATTGGAATTGCAGCTCATCTCCACCAGAAGCGATGGATGTCTATCCAGCACATGCATGAGCATGAGCCGAGGCCTTTCTTTTTCAGTTCAAGGTCGCGGGAGGTAAAAAGTGAAACATACTATAGAATTATGTATATGGAGAACTAAAATTTATGACATTTTGACCCACCGTAACTGTGGTACCGTGTCTCGAACTCTCCGTGAGCCAGGACTCCAATTTGTCAGCTCATTTCTGAGATAAATCTATGAAAAACATGATTTCAGCGGCAGTTTTCTCCATGATGTACAAAAACGCCTGGCAATCTGCTTATTGGTCTGCACTTTTCTGGTGGCAACTTTAATTTACTGAAAATTAACACGGTGCAGTAAAACTGTAACAGAATCGGTCTTCCTATTTACTTCATGATCGGTGCTAGAACTTGGACGTTGGGGCGGAAAAGGATTCCCATCTTCATAAACCAGCAGAGCTTAGGAATGCAAAGAGTGGCCAGCGTCGTCTGCCACATTGCTGACAAAAGAAATGCCTGTTTCAAGTGTTCTGCGTTGTAGCCTTGAGTCACAAAATCTCTCGCTTCAGGTACATGGCGAAGAAAGGTAAAAGAATTGCAGAGCAACTCGAAAGAGGAAACCAGATAAACCAACATTCTAGAAATGTCTACAAGGCTAACGTACACAGAGAGAGGGAGAGAATGAAAGGGTTTTCACGGTAACTTCACCTCACTAGTATGCCTTTCAGTAGTCAGTTGGTGGAAACCTCTGGTGTGTTGAATACACTCTGGTCAAAATGGGCTGATGGGTGTCGCCTAAAAAGTCCCCATCTCTATAAAATGTTCTCACAATATGCTGTCAGTGTTCAAAACTCATTTAAGTCATGGAGGCCTCCTAATTTTAGCAAAAAAGAAATTCCTCCCTCCTTGTCAATAAGAAAGTGATTCTCCGTTCAACTGCTCCTGTCTGTATTGCACAAGACTTCGATTGTTTTCAGTGCCTGACGTTCTGAAACTTTTACTGCAAAGTGAAAAAAAGAACCCAGCTGTATTATTGGCCGACGCCTTTGTGAGGCAACATGGTTGTCATTTTCAGCTAGAGGATGTAAAGGCCCCAAAAGTTCGTCATTCTCAATATCGAAAGAGTCTATCTACCGTCCACAGCCACAACCCACAAGGCTGGTGGTGGCACCCATTTAGAGAAGGTGGGCCACTCTAGTTATCATAAATGCTGGGCTGGGGATTGTGGTAGGAGATATTGCGTCCAACTTTTTTCAATAAAAATAGTTATTATCAGTTGCATATTTTATGTTTTTGGTGGTTTCCCGGTCGAGGGCCTTCTTGCTTTAGGTCGCTGGAATGTGCGATTTTAGGCCAGACCACATCCAGCAGACCTGCATGGCTGTTTGACAGCAGTAATAACTTAACTGTTTTATGAATCTACTTCAGGTAAATTTACAGACTACTTTTTTTGTTATTGTTTCATGAATCTTCTTTAAAAATTTAAGTAGATTTACAGTAGTTGTAACATAATGTTTCTGTTTAATCTTTACAGTAGATTCGTGAAACAGTAAATAACTGTTATCCCTACCAAACGGCCCTCCTGACGATTCAGGCAAGCTTCTGCTTGGCTTATTCTGTTGATGGGGCTGCTGCCTGCTGCTGCTCCCTTTAGCCTGATTGGGAAAGAAAACCACCATGGCGTCCCTTCAAGAAAATAAGTTGAAGCTTTTACTTGATTTTGGATTATATGCCGGTTTAGCCTGGTACCATATCGGCCACAATAACGCACAGTCAATCTGCCCCTCAACTGATTATTTATTCGTTTTTTTATACGGTCTTTCTCGTCATATGTTCCTGTGTTCAAAAAGCAGACTTTCCAATAATCGAATTTGCAAGTTGGTGTCTGCATTAAATCAAGAGCAAACAACAGGCTTTCGTCCTCACACTTTGTTTCTTCTTCAAGTATAAAAACTTAAATTAAAATGATTGATTAATTAACTGAAAATACTCCAAAAACTAGTTACGAAACCGGAACTGGATCACACATACAAGCTCAAGCTGACCATATAATTCTTTAATTAGAACCCAAATTGGAGTTTATAACTGGAAATATCGTAATATTCCTTCTGGTTCGAAGTATATCCGCCATGGCTTCTCAGTCTGCCCCATGTGGAAGATCCCCTCGTCAGGGACCAAACAAAATTGCATTCCACATGCTAACATCCTTTTCACTTTCTAAAACCCCACTTTCTTCTATCTTTGGAAGAAGGAAAAAAAAAATGCCTGCAAATCCGTTCCACCTCCTTCACACAAATGGGAACAAGATTCTACCACCAACGAAAATTTTGGTCGCTGTGATGCAACTTTCCTAGAGAGAGAGAGAGAGAGAGTTACAAAAGTCCACATGAGACCAAGACCAAGGGCTTTAATCCTGGGTCATCTTGTTCAGGACATCCTGTCCCGTACTCATGCCGGCTTGACGACGCGCGCCTGACCTAATTTTGCTGGGCCTGTTTGGAACAAGGCTCGAACCCACTAGAAGGGGATCATGCCTGATTGAGCCAGTGGGGTGCCTTGATTGGGTTCCTTTGAACACAACTGGTCGCCGACTGGACCGACCCGGCTCGGCTCGGTCTACTTTGCAGCAGCTGACCATAAGATGAGTTGCGTGGGGGGGGTTTGGTGGTTGACTGACGCTCAACCTCCAACGGCAGCGTTGAGCTCACGCGGCTTTGACCGAATTCATCCTCAGTTCTCAACCCCCACTCCCTCTCATGTTGCTGTTGCTGTGATTATTATTGCAATGTGGGACCTTCTTCTTATTTATTTTTCTATTTCTTGTTTCTTTTAGTCTCTTGCCCCTTTTATGGCTGGCCCTTTTTGACCGGTGAAAAGGAGATGAAAATGCAACGCATCTTCTTCAATGGAACTAATGAAATTCCGTGCCCTTAAAAAAAAATGGGAAAAGAAAATTATTAAGTTGAAGGTTTCAATGGAATAAAATAACGCAACATTAAATTAATGGAGGACTCATTATTGCGCAGGCACACAAGACCTCCGGGTATGGATCTTGAGTCTGGACACGACTCGTGCTGCCCCGGAACCATATCCGTAGTCGTGCAATATATATATATATATATAATTCGGTTAGAAGTTAAAGCTCTTGGCGTTGGAATGCCTTTGTAACAGAACATTTATAGCGACTGAATTAAACGGTCAAGGCCCTTATTTCTAATTGCTTTATTTATTCGTCATTATCACGAAGCGGTTAATATGCTTTGACATTGAGCTATGTCAAACGTCCGATGCCATTTAATATATAATCTTTACGTGTCATCTCATCGTCTTTGTTTGAAAATAATAAAAAACAAAACCAAAACAAAAGATGAGCTTGACCTTCAGACCCTGCTACACAAATCAATGCGTACAAGGCAAAGAGCTGCCAAAATAAGATATGTTTACTGAATAAGTGGTTTTCCTTAGACCGGATCAGACCTGGATCAGACCAGTATTGAATCCAGAAACATTTGTACTCAACTAAACTTCAGCCTTTTCATATCAAAGAGGTAAACATGATGTGGGTATGGATCGGATCCAAGTCCGAACAAGCCGGCCGGCCGGTGGCCTGGCCTTCATGTGAAGAGAGATCAGGATGCCGCCGGCGAGAGCTCCATCCACGTAGCTAATGATGCCAAGTGTTCAACAAGAGCTCCATCCACCTCGCTAAAGCCGACAAGAGTTCAGTCCACCAACCTAGAGGGGCCGGCTAATTTAATTGGAAGAGGTTGCAGTTCTGCAACGAAGATTTTTCTCCTGATAGGGTACCAGGTTTGCCTCGCCGAAAGGAAAAGAAAGGAAAGAAAGAGGAGAAAAGTGATTAGGAAGGTTTTAACAAAAAATTATAGGTGTCAAATCTTTGCTTTAGTAGATTATAATTATCCTTAAGTATGGGTAATTAACAAAATGTCTCATGTTAATCTGGCTCGGCCTGAACCGGCCCGGGCCCGACCTGTTTCAAGTTCTGGGTCTGAAGCTAACTTGACTCGAGCTCAATGCCGGAAAACTCTTATAAATGTGTGTCACATGAACTGAAGATAGAGATGCAAATGGGTCAGATCTGGTAAAGGAATTTTGGGTTGTGACCCGAAACTCAATATGTTCAGCTGTCTCCGATCCGAACCGTTTGCGTCCCAAAATATCAGTCCACTTGACCTTGTTGACATGTGCACCTAAACCAGCAGCCAGCAACCAACAATAATGGACCATGTCGAGTAGGCCCATTGACCTATGTCTTGCTCTTTTTTGTTTCTAATCTAATTAATTATAAAGAGAAACCAGAAGCCGCACCCAGTATTAGAAAAATAATAAACCTTATACATTTTAAAGTCATTCGAGGATAATCACAAGATTTTCGTTTTCAATAAACAGCTGTATCAAGGACTATGACATTCAAGATTGAAAACAGCAATTCCATTTCTTTTTAGATTAGTTTTAGCTGTGTGGTAGGTGCAATATATATATATATATATATATATATATATATATATATATATATATATATATATATATATATATATATATATATATATATATATATTGCACTTTTTTATAAAAAATCAAGGCCTGGGGATAAGATTGTTAAGACATCACAGTCCTTCTTGTCAGTTTGTTGATTTACAAAAAAAAAAGAAAAAAATCTCATCCATAGTTTAAGGAAGTTTTTATTTGGTGCTCCAAATTCTGGATATAAGCAGAAAGATGGCGTGTATTTTTTTCATATTTTTCGAGCACAAGCTCATCTTCATCTGTAATTGATCCCTTTTGGTTTGGAGTTTGGACTTAACAGATTCAATTTTTTTTTTTCTAAAAAAAAAAAACTACCGTTGATATACTCTTGGCCAGGGGGCGGAGGCTCACATTTGGAAAAATTAAAATTTACCCGTTAATTTTTAAAAAAATATGAGTTTGGCCCCAGTAAAACTTTTGAAAAATGAGTATTACCTTTATAAAAAAAATTAAAAATTATATTCAGTATGTCGCGTAACAGTTCAGGCCGAAAAAATGAAACTCCTAGCTCCGCCTCTGCTCTTGTCTAATATCCTCGATCCATAGACTTGAAACAACAGCCTTCCAGACTATAACAGAAAAGTTTTCTTTTCCCCTTAATGAAAATTTCCCTCAAACATTCATTTATTGGACTGCTCAACAAGGCCAGTGGCTTTTCTTTTTTTTCGTTTTCCATTGGTCACTGATCGCACAATCACGTGCAACATGGTGCTCTTGTGTCACAAATGCGATGTATAATACAAAAGAAGTTGCATTCATGCCAGAGAATCAGAGCCATGCGCTAGGAACAGCGACCCCGCGGTAGCCACAAGCACTGCACCGATTAAATCATCCACAACAATGCCTTGAACGATTGTGATTAGTACCTAAAATGCAAGGGGGGGGCATGTGCACCCTAAGTTGCAAAATTAATTAAGTTAGAAAAGTGTTTAAGCCATGCTTAGAGTTAAGTGATGGAGAGATTTTTGAATATGCAAGGGATGAGAGTTTAATACTTGGAAGGTATGCATTGCTTATATTATATATGGCATCGTGCATGGTTTCCATTCAAACATGGTGGGGGAGTCTCATGACAATGATAAGAGTATACTTTGTCCCAAAGCGTTTTCTTTTCTGTCCCGCCACCGGGGGCGAGACAGAAAGTGCACAAGAAGAATGTCTCAGGTTTTCTGTCCATGACATTCTCCTCCATGCTCTTACATACAAGGATAAGGCGGAGCAGATCCGATAACTAGATGATCCTTCCTGGATCCTTTTTTTTTTTTTACTTGGATTTGGGGCAAAATTAGGTTCATATAAGAAGTGGGACTTGTGTAAATCAGATTTGACCACGAGTAGCTTCATAACCGAATGAACAGTTTTTATGAGTCTCGCGTTTGGATCAAAGTTGATCCAAAGAAGGCACTGTCTCTTGCTCCTTTAGCACACGACCTGATACCAGGTGAAAACGTGGCCGAGATGGGTGTGTTGGATCATTTTCACGCTAAGAATCCGAATCCAACTCGAACTCCCAATATACCCCAAGCAATCGACTTCAGAACTAATCCGAGATGGTTGTTCATGCATCCGAATTAAAGAATTCATGAAATCCAAATATCCCATTCGGATATGAAAAAAATCAAGAATAAACCATATTTAAACCGGATCAACTTCATACGGCCGATCCGATAGATTCGATACAACCTCAATTTTTAATCCTAGAACAATAGGGGGCACGATTCAGGCTCGATCAAGAATCTTCACACTCTTCTTTATGGTGGTGCTATTTTTTTTTTTTTTTTATGGGAATACATTAATAAAAAAAACTTAATAAAAGAACTAATACAACACCTAACACATTAAGTAATGAGTTGGTTTATTTTTTATCTATAATTTTATGAGCAGTACAATTTTTTGTTTCATTGGTCTACAATACATCATTTTCCTTTCAATGGTACGCCCAAATGGCCGCCGTACCCCTACCGACGTACCGGTATGGCAATACCGGTACGCTGGTACAGCAACATCGGTACGTTTCGATCTGGTTCCAAACCATATCATAACCTAAACAAAAACCCGACGCTTCCTTCTCCGTCCCGCGTTTCTTTCGTCCCTCGACGGTGAGTGCTTGTAGCGACTTTGGACAGCGGCGGCGGACGGCGACCGGAGACGGGCGGCGAACGGTGAAGGACCGCGACTGGCGACGGACAGTTGGTTTATTAGGCAGTATTTATGGTTGCTGCTACTGTTTGAGAGTTTGGGCAGATCTCTCAGGAGCTCGAAAGGTAAATGCCAATAGGTATCAATCAAAATCCGTTTTTATCTCGTGTTTCTGAGCATAAAGTATCATTCGTTTATGCATTTTTCTCGTGCTCGCTATATTTTGCGTAACTTGTGACTATCCGCTTACTCTTCGTTACGATTTTCTGATTTTTATTTAATTGGCAGACCTATTTTCTATTTTACGGATTTATGAACTTTATTTTTGTCTGCTACAACCTACACGTATTTGTACTTTTGTCTCTGTTTGCCACATTCCCTTCTTTCGATCAGGGACTGGTTTTTATTTTGTTCAGTGAGCAATGGTTCTTGCCTTTGATAGGCTTTAGCTTATTCTTGACTTTTTATCTTCTTTCAAGGAGAAGGCGGTGTTGGAATGAGTCCATAAATTTCGGAAAATGGGATAGTCTTGGATGTTATGTTAGTTCAAATTAGAACTGGAAGAGAAAGAAGAACTGGAAGAATGATCACGGAATGAACATTTTATGTTTTTTTTTTAAGACTTATGAGATTATCTATGAATTCGTAGAAGGAATGTGATATGATATCATTTGGTTTTTTTAATGAATTAAAAATATATAATATTCACCATACTGCCTTACCAAGATTTACAAAAATGCTGTACCCATGAACCATTGTGTATTAATTTTATGTTGTTGCAGGGAGGTGGTTCCAAGTTGATTTCATTTCCTTATTCCCAACGTATTTGTTTACATTTGTTTCTCTTGGTGCAGTGGCATGTAATATCTAATGCTCTTCTACGTTGCACTGCACATTTTGTTTTGAGTGGTATCAATACAACTAGGCACAAATTATTCTACTCTAGGTGATGGTAAAATTGAATATCTTGCATAAAAATCTACATAATGTTGCAAATTAGTTAGAATTTTAGTCACGATAAAATGTGAATAAAGGTGTGTTTGATAGCCTTTGTTCTCAAATCCGAGTCTGATTTCTATTCAATTTCATGTAAGACTGCATAGTAAACAAACATTGAAGTATGAAAAAGTGAATTTGAGATCCACAATATATGGTCAAATCCTCGAATTTGATGTTAGATGGAAAGGGAGCCCCAGCGATCTCATACCACATAAAGGTAAAAGACAGAGTAAGAAGAAGATAAATAGGTTGAAGAAACGATGAGTACATTTAGGAACCCTTCTCAATAAATAGTTTATTTCTCGGTAGTAAAGATACTTGAAATATATGGAAAATAGTGAGAGGTTATTGAAATGTTTTCGGAACATAGTCGTACTTTATATAAGGTTAAAATATGAGCAACGTTTCTACAATATGGTCAAAACGCAAGCGTTTTTGTTATTTTTTCTTGAAAATCTTTGCCCCTGCCTGTTGTAAAAACGATAAACCCTTTTGTTAACCCCCGAAATTTAGGAACCCTCCTGCGTGGCTGCGCCCTTTTTCCTTTTCCTCACTCCTCACTTCTTACCCAACTCTGCAGATCGCCGCTCGTTCCCCAGGAGCTTTCTCTTTCTTGTTCTTCTTACCGCTCAGGTAGCTCTCTCTCTCTCTCTCATCTTGATTGAGGGCCGCCTGCTGGCAGCCCTTGCCTCTCTCTCCACCCTCTCTCTCTGGAGTGAGGGCCGACGGCAGCCTTCTCCTTTCTCTCTCTCTCTCTCGATTGAGAGTCTATGTGTACTCAAACAACTCATTAAAGAAAATAGGTTTTCCTTTGACACAGTACAGAATCTCATTCGATTCATGTTATGTTACAACTCTACTTGAATATTCTTTTCTCTTTCTCTAGATTGTTTTCTGTTTTTCCAATCCAAGAAAATGGAGAAAAGGTCATAGGCATTGTAGAGAACTATGGGCCAAAGTTATCAGAATCTATAATAAGCAGCTTGGACATGTTCAGACTGTTATTTGACATGCATGTTATGAAGCGGATGCTATTCCTCAATAGATATTTTACATTTTTTTACTCTTTTCTTCATTTTGTGTACATCATTAAGAAAGTGTGAAGTCAGTTCGAACCGGCACCAGAGGTGATTTATGCAACATTTGTAATTGTGTCCCATGATTTTTAAGCAGCTTTAATAAAATCGCGAAAGTTGTCTTCTATTTTGTACGCTTGCATCAATTGACGAAACATGTACAAAGTTATTCTGAAGCCCAATATAGCAAACCATGCGTTAAGAAAATATTAACAAGGGAAAAGTATAAGTGTTCACTTTTCCAGGAGACAAGCTGGGATCAGCCAACCCCTCCGGTCTGAAAATTCTGGCCCATTTGCTGTCTGCTTTTGTTATTTGTCATTTGCAAGAAGTTCCATTGTTCCACAAGATAGGATAGTGATGATGCTTGAAACATGAATAACTGTCCAGGTTTTTACAAACTTTCTATTACAAACTTTCTATACATGGGATTATTTCCAAGTCGGATGAGGCAGATAAGACGAGACAGAGATGGTGGCAAAACATTCTTGCAATATCTTCGAACATCCGAAGAAAAGTTTGATTGATACTTGTATGACTAACATGAAAGGGGATCCTTCACTATTTCTGCTGCATATTCAGCATATAAGAACAATAACAATAATAGCCTTGCAATTTATAGATAAGCTGAGGTTAGGCAGGTTCATATCTGATTATTGTGGCAAGAGATTCCCTCACATTATGTCTTTTAACTAAGTTCTTCTGAACTCTATGTTTGATTTGGAAATGACCTTGTGTCTGTTTGATTTGTTCTTAATATGATTTTGTGATTGTGGATATTACTTGCATTGTATAAGAACGTGATTGTCCAATTGAATTGAGCATAAAAGGTATTGTTAGGACAGGTCGAAAAAACACAAGAGATTTTTTTTTGTTTTTTTTTTTTGTGGGTGTAGAAGACATTGTCAATTTGGCAGTGATGCTAATTTTTTTCAAGTTGTTTTCAATACATTTTGTGGTTGTGGGTTTAAGTTGTTTTGTCTTTAATTGTGAACGTAACTTGGTTGTGGTTTGCATGTATCCATGTACATGAAAGATGATTGACGGGAGTATAATATGTTTTTTTATTGTTATTTACTTATATGCTTGTTATGTTGTTTTGTTAAACATTTTCACTATTTTTATGGATATTATATGCTTCAAAATTTTGATTGTGAAGCTTATGCTTCAACGCTTTGAGGCTTATCTCGCCTCATGATAGGCTCAACCCCTTGCTTTGCCTCATTGTGTTGAATAACATAATTAACATTGCTTCTTGTTTCTGCCCGTTTTTTTATTTACAGTGGCTTCTTGGAGCTCCCCGGACTGCTAGGATTTGTAGGATTTTACTGCTTGGGAATCAAACCGGCGAAGAAGAAGAAGAAGTAGAAGATGCTGAGGCGAAACATCCGTCTAAGGAGAGAGTACCTCTATAGGAAGAGCTTGGAAGGAAAAGAGAGGTTACTCTATGAGAAGAAGCGGAAGATCAAGGAAGCCCTTGAAGGTTTATCTTGTACCCCTCAGCACCGGTCTTTTTTTTTTTTTTTTTTTGCTTAGTCTATTTTAGCATTCAGGTTTGCTATGGGATGTCAAATTCTCTCACATCTGTGGGTTTGTGAGTCTTCTGTTTGCTTCATTCTTAGTGTCCTGATGTCATTGATGCCTACAAGATTCTCCCACCTGCCTCCTCATTTTTCTTATTGATATGGTAATGCTCTTCAATGTGTGCTTGAAGGAATCAATGGTAATGATCCTCCTGTGTTGGAACTTCTTGCACCAAATTTAAGAATGCGATGAAAGTATATCATCTGTCGGGGCCTTGAGGGAATTTATATCGTTATATTTGTTTGCATGCCTCTTCGCAATAATAATGGATTATTTTTTAACTGACAGAAAATTGGTTGAATAATATATTGTGTTTGCTGTTGATGGCCATATTCTTGTACTGCCAAATTTCAAGTGTCGATGGAGCACTATCAAATATAGCATGCACCATGGAGGAAGAGATGAGGAGTAGGACTGAAAACATAAAGACAAACTTTAGCTTGCATGACTAGGTGCCTAGTATCTGTATCATTATCAGAACTTCATTTGTTCTTATCCTCCAATGAATGACTGCCACATGAATTTGTTCTTCTTGGTAATTTTAGTCACTATTCTTAAGATACTACGGGCTAAGAGGAGTTAACTTAGGTTCATAGGATGTTTCTTACATTCAGACAGCTTTAGTTTTTTTGTGCACTGAGGAAGATTGACTGACTGATAATTGACTTTATTTGTTACTGAAGTTCTTGTTCTTGATTGTTTCCCACGTGGTTGGAAAGCATGTCAATTGTCAAGGAATTGAAGACTGCTTGACCTAAAAAATAACATTTCCTATCTCGCTAATCTCTTAAAGAATACTGGTGCGGAGAGAATTGGAAGGCTAGAAGCAGGTGGAATATAGTACTTTGTGTTTAGAATTTAGATATAATGATACAGGTCACACATGTTGTCAAATGGAAGGTAGTTTTGGTAAATACTTTTCCTTGAGTGTGTCATCATTTTTCTTTTCTTTTATTCTGAGTTTAACAGTTAAATGTGATAGGCATGGCATACTGAATTTTTAGTTTATAATTCCCTAGAACATTTCATGCTTTAGTTTTCTTAAAATTTCCACTTGGAGCCACACTTTAGTTATGATGGTTGTTGTATCTATTTATCCTCATTGCAGAAGGCAAGCCACTTCCAACAGAGCTTCGAAATGAAGAAGCAGCATTACGTCAGGAAATTGATCTTGAGGATGAACAGACGGCAGGTTATTTTCCCACCTCTCTGCATTATTCGTTGAAAAGTTGATATGAAGAAAAGGAAAGAACAATAAGAAAAAAAGTTGTCGGGTTTTTTTTTTTTTTTTGGGGGGGGGGGGGGGGGGGGGGGGTGTTGTGGAGATGGAAAAAATAGGAAAAAGAAGTAGAAGAAAAAGGAGGGGTAAAAAGAATTTCACGTCATATTTTTTTACTTGAGTCTCTGGGTGGCCCAGTAGTTGAAAAGGTGGCTGCATATGGCCTGGGTGTGCTTAGCTACTAAAGCTGCCCGATTCAGTGCTGACGACCACCTTAGTAGTTAGTACGTTAATTACCTTAGCCTGCATCATAAAATTCAAATTTTGAAACTGGATAAGATGAACAACTCATAAGCATTTGGCAGGATGATGTTTAATTAATAAATTATGAAAAACGGAAAAACTTGTTGAACTCAATTTGTATAACATGACACTTATATCTGATAAAACAATGTTGGAGTCACCTTAATTAAGGGCATACTACCATAAGCTTTGTATTCCTAGGCTTATCTTAATTTGAACTATTTACTTTCATTATTGGGATCAGTGCCAAGAAGTCACATTGATGATGAATATGCTAATGCCGCTGAAAGGGATCCAAAGATTTTACTGACAACATCTCGTGATCCTAGTAGCCGTCTTGTACAGTTTGTGAAGGTTAGATTGTGACTAATTTGCTTGAAATTTAAATAGGCCAGTTCATGCTAATACTGATTGTTGTGCATAATAATATTAACTTTGTCGTGTCTGTTGTTCAACAGGAACTTAAATTCATTTTTCCTAATGCACAGAGAATAAATCGTGGCAATCAGGTTAGTTTTTGAGATTTGGCGAGTAGGCTTCATACTCTGATTACCATTTCAATCAACTATATCAATCAAGAAACCTAGACCTATGGATATATGATATTTCAAGTGAAATATGCTCTACAACTCATTTTTCTGCAGGTTATATCAGAAATTGTTGAGACTTGTCGCACATATGATTTTACAGATATCATCATGGTGCATGAACATCGAGGTGAACCTGATGGCTTGGTTGTATGTCATCTGCCTTTTGGTCCTACTGCATATTTTGGATTGCTCAACGTGGTATTGTAAGCTGCATCCTATTTTATTTATTTTTGCATCAGTACGTTAGTATTCTTCCCTATGTCACATAGGTACGGGTACCGGTATTGGTACGGGTACGGGTACTGATCATTTTCAAAAAACGTGGGTACGGGGGTACGGCCGTACACACGGACATATATATATATATATATCAAAAAATTTTAAACAATAACAAAATGCTAAGGGTGTTCCTTTAAATACATTTTTTTTGAATTTTTCTGATTTTTACTAGTTTTTTTTCTGAAATTTTCTGATTTTTTATAATTTTCCGCCGTACCCAACCAAATACCCGTACCCGTACCGTACCGGTACCATACGGGTACGGGGCCCTCCTAGCCGTACCTGTGTTACTTAGATTCTTCCCCATTTTTATATCTAGAAGTACATCCGATGTGTTCAACTTGACCGGTACACTATCATCAGGTAACGAGACATGACATTAAGGACAAGAAATCTGTCGGAACAATGTCTGAGGCCTTTCCCCATCTGATTCTTCATAACTTTTCAACTAAGGTACAGTCATAAGATAATCCATGTCTTAAAAGCTGTCTAAAATTAGCCTTCTTCTTCTTCAAGGCTCTTGTATGCTTTGTGCTGGTTTGAGACTTGAAACTGTGGTTTTCTATCTGTTGGAATCATGCAGCTTGGTCAGAGAACTGCAAACATTTTGAAGCACTTGTTTCCCGTTCCTAAACCAGATGCCAAGCGCATTATTACCTTTGCCAACCAATCTGATTATATTTCCTTCAGGTGTGGTATCTTTTGTTGTTCATTTGTCTATATTCTTGCTTCTCTCTAAAGCTTTATCATAGAATTTCCCCTTAGACACTAATAGTTAGTAACTTAGTAAAGCTACTGATTCTAGAGTATCTCAGTAAAAAAATACAAATAGTGAGCTTGTGTATAAACTTGTTTGAACATCCTTGATTATTTGACCCATATCCTTTCAATTTGATTGGTGTTGGTTTGGCTTTCTCTGTTTCTCATCGGTGGAATGATGGGCTTAGTTATGAAAACAGGCACATTACTTTGTCTGTTTAGACCATCACTCAAATTGTTCAGTGTATTATTGTCAGTCTTGCTGAAGCACTGTCTGATAAGCATATGCATAGGGCTCTTAGACTGTATGAACTATCCGATGGTGTCAACTCTGTTAAGCTATTGCATAGGAAGAGTTGTCTGGCTAAAATGCCCTTAGCAGAAAGGAGTCAATCATTTGGGTACTCTTCTGAAAGGACATACATGTGAGAGAAGGATTCATTTTGCTTGAGGGTGTCTCAGCCGCACCTCTCTCCCATTGAATGGTTTTTGACGCAATTGTCACCATTAAATAGTTAACACAAGCTTATATATATATATATATATATATATATATATATATATATATATATATATATATATATATATATATATATATATATATATATATATATATACACACACACACACACACATAAGCATTTAGAGCTAGATTCTAGGATTGCTTACGCTGGTTCTGTTAGGCTCCTGGATGGATATATATTTCTCGTGCTGGTTCTAACTGTTTTTGTTGCCATCCGATGCCCAGGCATCACACCTATGAAAAAACTGGTGGTCCAAAGTCGATTGACCTGAAGGAAGTTGGACCTCGTTTTGAGCTACGTCTTTATCAGGTGAACTTCTGTTGTATATGCATACAGCTTGCAGTCTGATATATCTTGCCGTCAGATTATTGCAGTTTTGCTTTATATCTATTGGAAACATTCTATGTTTGAGTTTGTCTTTGCTCAAGTGGTTCTTCATATGGATATTTTAATCTTTTAAATTTAGAATCAATGGTTGATAAAGATTGTTTCACCATCTTAAGGCGCTGGTTGAGATGGCAATTTGGGGCTCGAAGATGGGAGTGGATTGTCCAATGTGCCATCCCATTCTCTCTAGGATACATGGAATAGTTATAGGATAACTTGACAGTTTACACACTTGAAACTAATTTCAGGTTTGGATCAGTCCCTTACCCTCTATAGTCTATATCTTATCTAGTATGACTATGTAATCTCTTCATTTACTTTCTTAAATTCTTTGGGGTATACAAGAATTGTGCTGATTAGATGTATAAAAAGAGTTTCATGCTTTTCTTTATCAAGAGCCTAGTTTCTGAAGACAGAGTTAAAAAATTTTGTAGCTTTTCCCAACTGTTTGCAGAGTAAAGCATAAAGAGCAGTACTCGGGTTGTATTATACTATTAGGTAGTTTTTTAATATTATGGACTAGTTTACTGTAGTTGTTTAACGTTGTGGACTAGTAGCCATTCACAGGATATAAGTTTTATTTTTGTGCTCAATGTTGTTTAGTTTAGTTTGTAAGTATTGTGGACGTGAATTTGTGGTTTGCTGTTCTTGCTTACTCCAAATAGCTTGAGAAATCGATGTGGTGAAAGCATTACTTATTGAAAAGGTCCTTAATCTTAAGGTATCATATATTTTGAGAAAAGTTTGCCGATGCTGTGGATCTATAGTATATGAAGCCCAAAGTTATTTTCCCTTGAACCAGGCCAACTCTAAATGCTACATATGAACCCTAAGAAGCCAATAGTTTGTACTGGAAAGGGCAGTTTGCTGGGCACGTCAGAAAAAAAAAAAGGATTGCTGAAGGTGGTATATACCACTAATTTAACTCTGTTATTGATGCATTCATCATTACAAATCCAATGCCTAGGCAGGAAGATTGGAATCTGCACAATGAAGGAATCTCCTTATGAAGGATTGATTACCTTTGTATACTAATATTCATTTTCCCCCTTCATTTGCAGGTCAAGTTGGGAACCGTTGATCAGAGTGAAGCCCAAAATGAGTGGGTTATCAGACCCTATATGAATACTGCTAAGAAGCAGAAAATTCTTGGATAGCAAATGCAACAGATTTTGATAAATAGCGTTTGGTTTTAGGCTAAGTTATTCTTTGTATCCTCGGTTCCTGTATTATAATGTAACCCAGCATGCATGAACACTCAGTAGGTACCACAATGGAGATTATTTTTGTTTTTAGCCTGACTGCGCATGATTATCGAAAAAAAGGTCTCCGAGCAAAATATTTCAGTGCTCAAGATGTCCAAAAGGAGTATTTCACTGTACAAAGTCTCAGGTGCAAACCCCTTCAGGGTGGAATTTTAGGCTTTTAGAACGTGATCAAACTAAATTAGCCTTCTAACATAATTGTAGGGGATGTTAGAAAAGAAAATCAGACACGTGGTAGCGCTCATTTTATACGAGGCACAGGTGGCTAATGCCAGAGCAGGTGCAGGAAATCGATACCTACACCTACTCTTAGATGTGTGTTTGCTGGCAAACGACGACCACCAGTCTCAAGGCATAAAAGGTGAACCTTTAGTTATAGATCGTTCCTTTTTCCTAGGCATCTCTTCATGGTACTTCGGAATCAACGTGGGCCGTGGGCGAGGTTTCTGAACATTATTCTGTCCTCTCCATTTTGCTGTAATCTGTTCTTTCGCCTGTCTACAGATGAGGCAATTTGACCGTAAAGAATATGGGTTGGTCGGTGGAAGACGGTTTATTATTTTCGTCTGACGCCGGGTTTTGAGTGTGTGTTTTACTATTCCATTTCATTGGGCTATTCTTTTGAAGTTTTTCAGATTCTAAGGGATTGTCGTAAGGTACAAAGTTTGGTACAGCTGTGTAAGACCATAGGTCTGCAACCTGAGAAAGAGGAGAATCCTGTAACAACATATAGATTTTACCCCCAAGCAGCGTAACAAATAGTATACTGAAAAGCTACCGTCTACGTTTGGGAGATCACACACTATAAGAGATATTTATGTAATAGAAACAAAAAACTGTGTGCGTAATAAAATTATCTGTTTGATACAGAAGGTGCAAGGGTTGCTGGGGTCAGGTATATCTGAAAATGGAGTAGTTGATTGTCGCATGTGCTATCACAAATGGCTGCCACATCTGAGTACTTGCGGCTAGGGGTGGGGTCAAATTCAGCTGAGGGGGGTACAGGCTCCCTTAACTTGCCAAAAATTATGTAAGTACATATAAAATTATGTACTTTTAGTTACCTGGGCGGGATGTAGTTGAGTAGCCGCTCTTGACAATCAATAGTAACAGAAGATAGGGACTCCTGATGCGTTCGCCATCGTGGTTGATGGACCATATAGAGGATTATATTACAAGAAATATAGAACAGTTAACAGTGTAGTTCTTGTAAAAAATTATGCAAGAAGCAGAAGATAGGGACTCCTGATGCGTTCGCCATCGTGGTTGATGGACCATATAGAGGATTACATTACAAGAAAGTGTAGTTCTTGTAAAAAATTATGCAAGAAGCAGAAGATAGGGACTCCTGATGCGTTCGCCATCGTGGTTGATGGACCATATAGAGGACTATATTACAAGAAATATGGAACAGCTAACAGTATAGTTCTTGTACAAGAAGCAGAAGATAGGGACTCCAGATGCGTTCGCCATCGTGGTTGATGAGCCATATAGAGGATTTTTTTACAAGAAATATACAACAGCGAACAGTATAGTTCTTGTACAGAATTATGCAAGAAGCAGACTAGTGTGGACAATACAAATAACGTCGTGAAGGAAGTGCTTGGCCACGCACGCACGTTTGAACATGAGATGAAGCTGCATGCATTTGTCATCTACTATGATGAATGGCAGACCACAGAAGTGCATGATAGCTCCTCATCAATAACCCACAATCCCAATTGCCTGAGATGACCTTCAAGCACAGTTAGATTCAGATCAGGAGACCAAAATATCATCTTCCTCCCGTTAGCTAAATCACCCTTTTTTCCCTGATTGGGTGTTAGTCTGTGAGCAATTTTCTCAACATCAATAGTTTTGATTGGTAGGCCATTCTCCTTCCAGAACCCCGCAA
Organism: Nymphaea thermarum; assembly: GCA_011799765.1. Classification (NCBI taxonomy): domain Eukaryota; kingdom Viridiplantae; phylum Streptophyta; class Magnoliopsida; order Nymphaeales; family Nymphaeaceae; genus Nymphaea; species Nymphaea thermarum. The sequence continues at coordinate 87,029 of JAANDH010000097.1, forward strand.
TCAGTTGCGCAAAGGACCGCTTATTTAAAGACAATTTACCACCTGTCACAGAATCTATTAGCTTGTGAAGAAACTTGGACGCAGAACTCTTGAAGAATGATAGCTCCAGGTCGTTTGCAGTAGCGAAATCATACTTCGCATGAAAGGATTTGGAAAATTGGTCGCCAGTAGGAATCATATTTCCACTAATCAGCCAAGCATTGTAACCTTTCTCAACGGACTTCTTTATCACATGGGCAGTAACCAGCACCTCCTTGCCCTGTTTTGAGATTGCATTCCAAGAGCCTCTCTTGACATCTGGAACTAGCTTCTCAGTGTCAATGACTGGATGTCCCCTCCTAGCAAGATCATATAGAAAATTGTCACCATGACCTAGTACAATGTAGTTCTGTACATTCAAACTTTCAAAGTGGCATAGTAAATTCCTTGAGATTGCTTTTGCAACACCATACAAGCTCACAAAAATGACAGCCTTGTTTCTCTGCAGAGAATGAAGAAGAGAGCCCAGGTCATTGAGGGTCATCACAATTCTTCCCGGAATTACTTGACTGAAGCAGTAATCATACCACTTGAGAGAGCTCAAAGGCTTAATGTCCCACAAGTCCACGTCCAGGCTGCCATTAATTATCAGTTTAGAGTCAGGTCCAGCTCTTGTTCCATAGTTTACACCAGTTTCTCTGTGAGAAACACTAAGAGCTCGCTCTCTCAAGAAATTGCTGTACATATTGTAGTAACCTCGGCTATGAACAAACTTAACGAACCATGGAGTCCAAATTCTGTAACCGATACTCCGATGCCACCTTGTTGTTACCATACCCTCCAGAATTGGCTGGATATTTTTCATCTTGTGCATGTCATACCACAGGCGGAACTCCTTCCATGGTTTAGGGAAGAGAAGCTGTCCCCAGGTTCCGACCAGCTGGTATAAGATTATGTGCTCCTCATCATCCAAGTGCACTTTGTTTCCACGTATGCCTGGCCTCAGTGAAATAAGAGCAGTTCAACCGTCAAGCAAAAAGATAATTCGTGAAGTATAAATACAAAAAATTAATTAACAATGTATCTTAACATGGGTCTAATATCAGAGCTGATTATGAAACCATTTTATCGAATTGATTGAAGGTTATTAAGGTGCTACATGTAAAGTGAAGCTTTCAAAAAATAGATGACAACTCAGTTAAAAAGGAAGTTTACATGTGAGACTTTGTAAACTATCAATCAAATTAAATTGCTAACTAAATTTGTCTACATGAGGAATGTATCCAATTAATCTTCATCTTTTATGGTCGAAATAGTTATTCCTTGTTTTATGTTCGAGATAAAGCAAATAACGAGGACATAAGGAATGAAATACTCCATAATAATTGGATACGATCTGTTCTGGTGAAAAGTTTTTCTTGCGGTTCAAACGCAAACTCTTTTGGTACGAGAGGCCGCATAGGCATAGGCGTCCGACCTATCGCTGGATTTTTATAATAAAAACCCATTCCAAAGATAGTTTCATTAAACACGCCCAACTTTTTAGGGAATGCCAAAAAGGGAGACACACTTACGTTTGAATGTTCAGCAAAACAAAATTTTGATGTTCTTACGTTTTAAGGATATGTTGATGTTTAGTAACTCGAATTTGACATGAAAAATCAGTTAATTCAAATTCATTTCAAATTTAGGCATGTTTTTTTATACCATTAAAACTTTATCACAGTTTCGTAAAATTTTCCTAGTCTTTACTTGTCTCGCATGATCCTGTGTGAGACTTGAAATTTGAAATAGTCAAGCATTTTTTGTTTCATTATATAATTGTAGATATTTGTTAAATTTTGTTTTAAATAAACGAATAAGTCCAAGCGGGCCGATACACATAGGCTGGAACATGAGACTGCCTAAGCCTTCATCCTCGCCCCTTAAGTATGCAATCATATACTCCACAGACCAAAATTTCTGAAAAACTTAAATTCTTCATCAATTTAGTCTCTAATATATTTTGAAAATAAAACAGGAAAGTAGACAATGCATAACTAAAAATACCAATTGAATTCTGAAATACGGGACCAAAGAATAAACCAAAAAATTAAAACTTAAATGCCTACATTCAAATATACATGCATGACGCATAACCAACGCACAGACAGGTTACCAAAGAAAAATCAATCCCGAGGAACCGATAAGGCCAGGACAGGACAACAAATCGAAGAAAAAAAAGTCCAAGGATTTGAATAAAAGGCGGCGGGAACAACTTTTCACCGGCAACAAGGGGTACGGAAGGGGTGCCTAGGCCATGACCCCACTCCAGTCAACGAATTTTTTTTATATTAAAAAAATAATAATTTTTAATTACATAACATATTTTTTATATTAAAATTTATAATGGTCCTACTCGAATCCAGGTGGGACTGCCGGTTCGCTCCTAAAAAAATCTCGATTCCGTCCTTACCGGCGACTAATGACGGGCGTTGCAGAGACGCGCCATAGATCGAAGGGCTGTAATTCGACGACTCGTAGTAGTAAGTTGCGATCAGCCTCCTGAGGTATCGATAGTAGAGGGGCGAGAGCTCCAGATCGTCCTCGACCACGAACGCGAATTCGTCGTCTGAGCTCGGCCACCAAGCCTCCAGCCATTGCGCCGGCAGCCCGACGTTCCCCGTCCGGTAATGCACCAGTTTCTCCCCGAACCGCCACTCGAACCCGTCAACGAAGCTGAGCATCTTCCTTGCGGCCTCCAGCCTCTGATCCATGTTGTTCCGGGCGCCGGCGTCTTCCTTGAAGTGATCGACGAAAACGTGAAGATCAACTTGGTCGCCGTCATAATCCGCCTCCGCCAGGGATCGAAGGCAACGGATGAGGGAATCGAGCCGATTGTAGGCGAGCACCTTCACGATGAATCTGAAGCTGGAGCTGATGACAGGCCTAGCGTTTAGGGCTCGAGCGGGGCTAGGGGTGGCGAAGAGTGGCGTTCTCCGTTCGGGTTCTGATGGTGGAAAGAAGGAAAGATTGAGGTCCGCACGGTGCAGAGATACGGAAAAGAAGGAGAAGAAGACGATGATGAGGACGAGGAGCAGAAGGAGCGGACCCGCGTTTGTCCGTACCTTTGTGGCGGTGGCGGAGCGACGGAGCATCGTCTTCACTCTACCGAAGCGAAGGTGTACGGGAAGAACCGACGAAAAGAAAACCCGGTTCGCTTGCCGGATCACGAATCGTAGCGGCCGGTGCTCCGCGATGGATAACAAACGCGGTTGATCGCGTTATTCCTTGTTGCATCTGCTCGAAATATCTCTACCATAGGTTGCAGCCACTTCGTCCTCGGAGCCGATCTCCTCCTCAGCCAACTGTTGCTAATCGTCGATGGGAAGCAGGAAAGGACAAAGGACAAAGGAGGTAAGACTTAGCAACCTGCTGTGATGCGTCTGCAATTGTGATCGATAAATTATTAATACAGCAGATTGTGATAGAATAAATTATGCTTAAACAAGTCGTTTAGTTGTTTAGTCTTATCAATAGAAGTTTCAAATTCAATCTCTTATGAAAGAATTGCAACTGTACCTATAACCAAACGAATTGAACTAGAAGGAACCATGCAGCAAATCGGAGAACAGATATAAGTCAATTTTCAATAAAAAAAGTGTAAAACTGACTTTCTTGGAATTCCAAGCTTATAATTCCTGATTTTATGTCAATGTCAACATTAATAAACTGCCTAGTGATGTTCTTTAATTGATAGATAGTATATCATGTTTTCTACAAATTGATTACGCCTACCATTCACCTTTTCTTTTTCCAGTTTTCTCGTAAATTCAGCCTAATACAAGTGATTTACAGGATTTGTTTAGTGAAGATTGTTTTTCAATCCCTGAAATCGAGTGCGTGTCAAGTCTTTTTTTCGTGAACTAAAAATGATAGCTTGAATACCATAATTTTTTTTCTTTTTTCTCTTTTAACCGATTAAATAGTTGAGTGACTCTTAAAAGCTAAAATTACTATTTAATGTTCACACATCTATAAATCTGAAAATTAAATAGTAATTTTTGAAATCAGTCGACTAACGTCCATTCCCAGATGGGTAAATTTAAATTTTGTGATATTACATGGTTTTCTGTATTGCGGCATAAAATATAAGTCGTTCAAAAAGGTATGGCTTGATTCACAAATTATGGAGCAAATTGAGATCCTCGTACTGGAAATTTGGGTAAATTGAGAACCCAAATCCACGATCGCCTTTTTGGCTCGAATCCAGCAACGCAAGCATGTTTACTCGTTGAGAAAGTTGATTGAAATGTTCGAGCCTGACAATGGTACCTTAAATAGTATTCTGTCAAACTTTGAAATAGTCTGTTGCTTAGATGGACCTGAGCTTCTATTTTATCTTGCTTATTTTTTATACAGCTATTATTTTAGTTGCAATTGAGGTTAAATATTGGCGGGTTTCTATAGGCCACACTAGCATTAACACAGGTCAAATCTGACGGGGCTTATTGTCATTCATTTTCTGCCTCTCTAATGATAGCATAAAAAAGTAAAGTAAGCCTTTCGTGACAGCTCTTTTGAAACGGCTGAAATATCTAGATTAGGGTGTGAAATTGTTCTTACTTCTTAGCGACCTGATTCAGTAGCTTTCATGCCATCAAACCCGGGAAAAATGAGAAAATTCTGAAAAGCAAGACTTGTCTATGGAAGAACGAGAAATTTGCTTGGTCAAATTTTGACGGAGGAAATTTCAGAGGACGAAAAAAAGAAGAAGGAAAAAACAAGTAGTGCAAACCAAAATGCAAGCTGTACTTTTACGTGAAATTTTCTTTCATCTCAAGATAACAGAAGAAACTTTGCTATTCGAAGTGGCTGCGTTTGGAAAATCTTGGCTTGTGGAAAGGTTTTTGCTCTTGTAATGTCTCGGAAAAGTTAACTTCTTTACTAACTCTATCCAATTTGCTTACTGTTTTCCCATTCTGTGTCTCCTGATTGAACATAAACATTAGTTGGGTCGGCAAAGGAGATGAAATAAGCTGAGCATGGGACACTTATCCGGACCGAATGATTTACCTCAAAGGCCTGCAGTGTTTAATTTATTTAGCAACTCCAATTTAAAATGATTCTCAGGTTTTCTTAGTTCAAGATTGCGTCGGAATCACAAAAAAGAAAGAAAGGAAGGAAGGAAGAAAGAAAGAAACTGCCGTGGATTGGACGTGTGCTTAGTGCTTACGCTTCACAACTAAATACCATCTACGAGTTCACTGAGTTGCACGATAAATTGTTTTCAAGGAACCTCCGGAAAGATAATAAAAAATTTGGTGACAATACAACATACCAAAAAAAAATTTTTATACAACGTACAATTGATTTTTTCCATGGTTTATTCTAAAAAATCATAAATTTATTTTTATGAAATCTAACTATTATAAAGAAGGATAAAGGCACCACCGGTGGTGAGCAAACGATAAAGGAGAAATGTAAAGATTGTCATGTCAAATCTCAACACATTGTCATCGTCTTGCCTTTCTTAGTGCCTGATGCACAGTTTTTTTATATTTAATCACATTCTTTTGAAGGAGGGCAGCAACTGGTGTACTTAGCCTCACAAATTCAATATTCTCCAATATCAGCAAAATAGAACCCTCTAAAATTTAAACCAAGAACAGGGCTATAACTCACCACTCAACCCAACAGTCTAATGGTCACATTTGCAGTCATGAGGAGATATGCAGAGATCAGGAAGATAAAAGTGGAAAAATATTGCTAAAGGAAATTGCCCATTAAACTTCATTTGAAATCTGAAGGGTGTTTTAATCCAGTGAAATCAAATAACAACTTGACCTACCACAAAACATTGGGCGCCTTGATCATTACTTTAATATTATTATTACTGTTATTATTATCTTCTTCTTATTCTTCATTGCCACCGACCATAAAAAGGAAAAATCAAACACCTAAACTCTCATGAGTGCAGGCATAAAGCCTATAGATCCCCTAGGAACATGTTGTCGCTTGTTCATGTTCAAATGCTCCCGTGAGCGAGCTCTGCCTGACAAACAGTCTAGAGCCAAAAATATAAGTTGCAATGTTAATTCAATTTCGTTAGCAATTTAACAGAAAATGCATTGGAAAAAGGCTTTCATCATTCTTGAATGTGCCTATTCCTGTTTAAGTGAAAAAAGAACACGGATAATGCATTTCAAGGAAGGACAAGTAAGGGCTCTTCTTTTTTCCCCCCACTTTTAGTGGACATGTACACAATAAATCGTTCCAAAGATGCTGAATGGCCAATATCTAATTCAGCAAGAATTTTGATAAAAAACACAGCTGCTTGTTCATCTTCATTAACAAATGCGATGCTTCTTACTTTCGGGCAGAACTGCAGCTGGAGTTAGACCGACCAGCTTGAGAAATCACCCTGAAGGGATTGCAAAATACACGGTCGTGCTGCCCGCGAATGGTCATCCACCTGTATGCTTCTTGCCGCTCTTATGATGGATGGCACACCACAGAAGTACACGATAGTTCCTCATCAATAGCCCACAAACCCAAATTTTGGAGACGACCTTTGAGAACATTCAAATTCATATCAGCAGGCCAAAATACCATCTTCTGCCCACCGTCCAAACTGGATTGCTTTTCATCATTCGGTGTTATTGCATAAGCAATTTTTGAGATATCGATAGTTTGCATTGGAAGTTTATTTTCTTGGGAGAATCTAGCTGCCAACTGCCCAAACGATCCAGTACTAGAAGGCCATTCGCCATCCGTCAAGGAAGGTGATGACGTTAGCTTAATGATAAAATTCTCATCCAAGAAGGTTGATGCTGAACTCCGGAAGAATGATAGCTCCAATTCACTTGCAGTAGCAAATTCGTGCATTTCTTGAGTGAAGTTACAAAATATATTGCTGGTAGGAATCATATTTCCACTGACCAACCAAACATTGTAACCCATCCCGATAGACTTCCTTATCACGTAAGCTGTAGCCACAACCTCCTTACTCCGTCCAGTTGTTGAACTCCAAGAACTTTTCAAGACATGCTTTCTGAGGTCCTGAACCAGCTCTTCTGTATCAATCGCGGCATGCCCTCTCCTAGTAAGATCACCAAGAAATTCGCCGCCCTGTCCTAATATCACATAGTTACGGATATTTAGATTTTCAAAGTGGCACAATAAATTCCTGAAGTATGCTTCGGGAACACCATACAAACTCAGAATAATCACAGTCTTGTCTCTCTGCAGAGAGTGAAGAAGGGGACCCAATTCGTCAAGGGTCTTTACAATGCTTCCTGGAATCACTTCTCTGAAGCAAAAATCAAACCACTTTAGAGAGCTTAAAGGCTGCATGCTCCACAGGTTCACATCCAGACTGCTGCTGTTTATCAGTTGTGAATCTGGTCCAACTTTTCTTCCATAATTTACACCAGCTTCTCTGTGAGAGACACTGAGAGCTCTTTCGTGCAAAAGGTTGGTGTATATGTTGTAGTAACCACGAGTATGGATGAACTTAATGAACCATGGAGTCCATATTCTTTCACCCATCCGCTTATACCATCCAGTTGTTACCATGCCCATCAGTATTGGCTGAATATTTTTCAACTTGTGTGTGTCATACCACAGTCGGAATTCTTTCCATGGTTTAGGGAAGAGAAGCTGCCCCCATGTTCCAACAATCTGGTAAAAGAAAATATGAGTGTCATCATCCAACTGCAGTTTGTTCCCATGTTTTCCTGATTACAGTAGACCAATATGAGATTGTCGATCAACCAACAAGTTTAATCAAGTAGAATTTCATCTACCAATAGAAGCAACTAAATAAGAAAAGAATGACAATAGACAAAGTTTCCACCATCATTTCTTGAGATGCAATAAGGAATAGAATGCAGAATATCAGAAGAGAGGTAGAAAAATAAAGAACACGTTAGAAAAAAAAAAATAATGCTAACCTAAAGTACGATATGCTGGTATCAAGGATGTAAGCTTCTATTACAGAACTGAACACATAAAGATCCATCCAAATCAATCAAACTTTCAATTTCCCTAATGCAAACAATGACGGGTGACCATCATCAGACAATCTGCAAATCCGGAGCAGAGTCATGATTAATGATAATGTATGCTGCTCATGAGCTATAAGGTATGACAATATACACCTGTGTCCAACTCATTGCAAGAGGGACCATCAGGATGAGCTGTTTAGGGACTGAATCATGAAGAGGATAGGCTATGGAAATGATGAAGATAGCTGAATTGATCAAGTTATGCAACTCTTGGGTTAAATCAGCACATTTATGGGCCTCTGCAACACTGCTCCTCCCAAGATGGACCAGGATGACTATTCCCCCTTAATGTTGCTCGTTAACACAACACAATCCTTTCCTTATTCTTTTTTACTTCTTTTTGGCTTCTTTTTCCTACATTGATCTGTGAAGTCATTCCATCCATTCATAGCAACGGACCAATGGCAACTGAACCTATTGATGCAACAATTGTCTACCAAGTAAATAAATATGCAGCTGCAGTTGATGCCACGAAATTCAACCCTTGGGACTTGAACGCTGATCAATATAAATACCAACCCACAATTCTGTGACATGGTTACTACATGGTGAATCAAAACTCAAAACGCTAGAGGGCATTTATCAAACAAAATGAAGTTGGCTTCAGGAAGAACCACAACCAGGAGTAAAATAAGAGGAGGTTTGACTCTTATCAATCTATTGATCAAAAGCACTAGACATGTGTCTTAAGAGTTGAGAAATTTGAATTCAAGTACCACATGCTGCCATTGTCCAGGTGGCCTCCTACATAACTCCTGAGTCACCTTATTGCGAAGTACGCCCTGATCATTATTTAGGCACTTTTGCTACAGAAAAGCAATCAGAAACAAATTACAATCAGAGAGACTTTGTGAAAGCTGACATGTGCTTCAACCCATCTTTCTTCTGCCCACATTCTAACCACCAAACTAAATCGAGTTCTTATAGTCTCCGATCAGCCAATTTATTCAAATCAATCTCCAACTAAGATAACTTCAGGGTAACAAATATATACGACAATGGAGAAGGAGAGTAGCCCCACAGATTCCCAAAGTATTATTGCAACTGAGAATTACAACGAAGCAAGTAAAGCCATTTTTCCATCAGTGATTCAAACAAGAAGTCCGGGTAAATCATATATTCTGACAGATTAAAATTCATGTCAACAAGCAAAAAAATGTCGATTGAATTCTCCAATGGCATCCAATGATAAGCATAACAGAAACAAATAAACGTAATCAGCAAATCAAACAAAGACGCGCATATTTGGTGTTAAAAAGGTACTTCTGCTCTTTTTGTTTTTTTTAGTTGTTTTGTCGTCTATTCATGTTCTTCGAATCAAATAAAAAAGGAAAATAAGAAGGGTGGAGAAAGGAACTATTACCAGCGACAAATCTCGGTCGTTGCAGAGACGCGCCGTAGATGGAAGGATTGAAATTCGACCTGTCGTAATAGTAAGCAGCGATCAGCATCTTGAGATATCTATAGTAGACCGGCGAGAGCTCCAGATCGTCCTCCACGACGAACGCGAATTCGTCATCCGAGCTCGGCCACCAGGCCTCTAGCCACTGCGCCTGTAGCCCGACGTTACCTGTCCGGTAGTGAACCAATTTGTCCCCGAACTTCCACTCGAACCCATCGACGAATCCGAGCATCCGCCTCGCGCCCTCAAGCCTCTGATCCAATACCCCGGAATCATTCCCCGCGTCGGAGGCCCTGAAATGGTCGAGAAAGACGTGGAGATCGACGCGGTCGCCATCGTAATCGGCATTAGCGAGTGATCGGAGGCAGCGGGCAAGGGAATCAAGACGATCATAGGCGAGCACCTTCACAATGAATCTGAAATTAGAAGTAGAGTTAGAGGGCTGGCTTCGACAGGAGCTAGGGTTTCCTAACACTAAGGTTTTCTGGTCGGACTCGGCGGGTCGAAGGAATGAGAGGCGGAAGTCCGGCCGGTGTAGAGAAAAGAGGGAGAGGAAGACGACGGCAAGAAGCAGAAGAAAAGGAAGAGCGTTTCTCGCCGACGGCATGGCCTTGGCAGAAGTGGAGCGCCGGAGCATCGCACTCTCTGTGAGAGCCAGGGGGAGTGAGCGAGTGGAGGATTGACGGTCATGGACGCGGCGTTGGCGCGCCGGATCCCCCGCGTTGTTGTTCCCGCAAAAACAGCCTTATCATAATTCACTGCCACGTAGTGGTGCAAGCGAGCATTTAAAGTATAGCAGATCTCTGCACGATCATGTATGGTGAAAAAAAGATGATGGTTACTAGAAAATACTGTGAAGCAAAGAAATTTATCAAACTTGTTGGTACATATTGATATGCTTGATTCATTGAACATGATAGAGATACAAAATTATAGTTAAATAAATACAAAAAAGTACATAAGCTAATGAATCTTGTAGAGAGCGCAAATACATGCCCCTGCTCAGACAGAACAGGCACATCCAGGTACCAATAGAACCAGTAATCAGACTTTACAATTGAAATATCATGCCTCTGATGAAAGAGAACAGGCACATCATAGCCCATCTTCCTAGTTTCCAAATCAAAGGAATCTCAAGGACCAAAAGGTTCCTCGAAACACTACGACCTGCCTACTAGAATGAGAAAAAACAAAAAAAAACTCTGCCTTTTAATTATTCCATGGTAGGTCTTTTCCAGGATGCATGGTAGATCAAGTTAAAGAGGCATATTAGTCCAGGGATTGCAGACAGGAGGCATATCTGCCGTTTGCTCATATGCTTCAAATTCCTCTTAGAAGAGTACTGTCAGCATATTTGTAAGTTCCATGGCAGAAGTAACTGTGGGCTGTGGTTGCAACTTCTTCCAAAGGAAAATGAGAAAGGAACAGAGAAATAGGGAAAGACATAAAACATTCCAAAAGGGGAGACAAGAGGGAAAAGTCCGTTTGCAAAAAGAAATTAATTTTAACAAAGACTATGAAATAGATTGCAACATACAGGGTTTGAGGTATACCAGAAGTTGATGAAATGAGGAAGGGTGTGTTAGCAACAGCGAGCGACGATCAGAGAATGCTGCTAACAATGTCCTCTGCTTTGCAACAGCAACTGTCTTCCCTGCCGGTAAGATGCCACATCAAAATAGGGAAATACAGAATGGGAGAAAAGAAGGGCATCACACGGCAAGAGAGATACAGAGACAGGGAGATGCAATACAACCTGCGAGCGAGACGACGCTTTCCAAGATTTATGTGATTAGGGCACCACAGAGCAAGAGAGAAGGGGGGAATGAACACCAACAGAGAAGCGGCGATGGTCAAGGCGGCGACGGCGGAGCGGCGACGGTTGGAGCAGCCTATGGTGTGACAGTGGAAAGAGCTGCGGGCGAGGATGAGAAAAGAAAAAGTGTCGGGGAGGGGGTGAGGGTCCAAAGCACGGGGTAGGGCATCGGGCGGGTGGAATTCCACCCGCCCGCGTTATACGTTAAACGGGGTGATTTTCACCCCCGTTTGATTCATTTTTCGTCGGGCGGTTGAAAAATCAACCGCCCGTACAGTTTTTTCGGAAAAACATCACACGGCAAGAGAGATACAGAGACAGGGAGATGCAATACAACCTGCGAGCGAGACGACGCTTTCCAAGATTTATGTGATTAGGGCACCACAGAGCAAGAGAGAAGGGGGAAATGAACACCAACAGAGAAGCGGCGATGGTCAAGGCGGCGACAGTTGGAGCAGCCTATGGTGTGACAGTGGAAAGAGCTGCGGGCGAGGATGAATTCCATCCGCCCGCGTTATACGTTAAACGGGGTGATTTTCACCCCGTTTGATTCATTTTTCGTCGGGCTCACTTCACCCGGTGCATCAAACGCACACTAAGGCCTCGTTTGAACTAAGGCTCCGTTTGATTGCCGGGGTAAATTTACCCCGGCGATTGAAATCGGTACGGGCGGGTGAAATTTCACCCGCCCGACAGAAGACCCATCAAACGCTTAATTTCACCCGCCCGACAGAAGACCCATCAAACGCTTCACCCACCCGATAGAAGACCCAGCGCCATAAAAGTTTACCATTGCTGCTTTAGTAGAGCGGTTGAAATTTCAACCGCTCAAAAGTCCGAGCTCGGAGCTCGGACTTTCGAGCCGTTGGAATTTCAACCTCCGCTTCTCACCCTTGAACCCGACGGCTGCCGACGACGACGCAGAGGGGGAAGGGGGCTGTTGACGCAGAGGAAGAAGAGAGGGAAGGGGAAGCGGAGGGGAGAAGAGGGGGAAGGGAGAGGGGAGAAGAGGGGGGAAGGGAGAAGCGGAGGGGAGATGAGGGGGAAGGGAGAAGCGGAGGAAGGGGGCTGTCGACGCAGAGGAAGAAGGGAGAAGAAGAGGGAGAAGAGGGGGAAAGGAGAAGAGGGGGAAGGGGAAGCAGAGGGAAGAAGAGAGGGAAGGGAGAGGGCCGTCCCCATCCCCATCCCCGTCAGCTCGCCTCTCACCGTCACCGGTCCGCCGTCGCTCCCCAATCACCGTCGCCGGTCCACCGTCGCATCAGAGCTTCAATCGCCGCTCCTCTACCGGTATGTTTCTCCCTTCCTCTCTTTGATTTCTTCCCTTTCCCCCTTTCTCTCTTGCCCTAACTTCTTCTTCTTTGCTTCTCTCCCGCAGGGAAGACAGACGCAGAAATTGGAATTTCTGTTAAACCTGAAATTGGAATGTATCTTACCAAGGCAGTATGATCTTGCTCGTGCATTGGAGAAATGGGGTGGCCTTCAGGAAGTATCTCGGCTCCTGTCATTGAAGCTAAGGCATCCAAGAGGTATAACCGCTTCAAAACAGAAAAGAAATGACTCCGTAGTCGATCAGGCCTCTTTCACCACATTTGGTTAGGTTCATGTAACGAAAAAAGTAACACATACGCTGTCATTAGCTACTTAGTTTCCGCACCAAACGACAGCCTGTGAATCTTGAAATGGTGACGGTTTTGATTCTAATTCTAGTGTTTCTGGATTTTTTACAGCGCAGGTTTTAAATGCATCATATTTGACATGCAAACCTCACTGCCTTCCAGTTTATGCCTTATCATCTCTTCTTATTGTTGTTAATAGAATGGACGATAGTTATGAAGGAATTGCATTTGATATGTGTAATTTAACTGGACTGGAGAGGAAACAAGTAATTGCTGCACGATTTCTTTGAAACCAAGGATGTCTTTATGAGAATTACTAGTTACCATGTCATCGGTTTTGTTGGCATTGCAGGAAGAACTAGAGAGGAAGATAGCAATAGCTACTGGAGAATATCGGGATGAAATGAAGACTGTGAATAAGATTGCAGGTGGTGCAAGGTCTCAGGCAGAGGAGAAACGAAGAAATGAAAGATGAAGGTAAAGGAAAGAGCACGAAGGATCAGGTTAACGGGAGAGGCTCCTCAGACTTGCTTCTGCTTCTGAGAACTAAGATCAGTGGTGCAATTCAAGCAGCTGTAAAAAATAAAAAGAAATCTGCACCAGTAAGGATATTATACTGTTGGATGTTATGGTTTTAACTGTCGTTTGGTGGTGTGCTTGGGTAATCTGTACATATAACATTTGTACATTTAACATTGGTACGCTGTTGCTTTTTTCATCTTTTCAGCAGTATTATGAGATTTTGGGTGGTATTGGGGTAATCCTGGAAGTGGCTATGTCGAATAATTTCAGTTGTGAAGTTTTCTCATGATTGTGGCAACTTTGTATCGTGGCTTTAGATGTTTCGGCTTATTGACACAAGCTTTTTGTGAGATTTATTTGAGTACTGATCTTTTATTGTTTTGTTTCCAACTCCTTCCCACGTCAAATTGGGGAGGAGAAAAAAAAACAACATTTTTCAAGTTAAATTTTTCTTGAGCATCAAACATGGTTAAATTAACCACGTTAAATTCTTCCTATGCATCAAACGGGGTTAAATTTACCACGTTAAATTTCACCTGACAATCAAACAGTGCTTCATATTGGAAGAGGGTGAAATTTAATCCAGTAAATTTTTCTAGAAAAATTTACCATGGTAAATTTATCGCGTTAAATTTCACCCGTCCATCAAACGGGCCCTAAGGGACGTTTGATTGCCCCTATTCTGACCTAAGATTCAAATTTTAAGATCAGATCCTCTCTCCTTTGATCTTTAATTATATGTTTTTTGAATTAAAAAAAAGGTAAACTAAAGTGTGGATATTAGGATATTAAATGTGGCCTAAGATTCTTACTTTGATGAAGAATAGATTACGATATGAATCTTTTACCACACCATATTCGCATCAAATCTATGGATCTTAAATGTGAAGTAATCAAACACTCCCCTTATTATAAAAAACTAGATCATCAAACTCGTGCTATGTTTCTTGTCGAACTAGAGATATTAATTTTTACAATTTAATGCATATCTCATATCTACACTTCTGAAATCTACCGCTTGATTCAACAGCGGATTTCACCAAATGCATATTTTGAGATTGGATTCATATTTTGTATAGTAATATTTTCATGGCATTAGTTGAATTTTTTAACAATTTCTTTTACAACTAAAGTTAAGGGGATGCTTGGATGACTACTTAAACTGGGTTTTAGACCCTAGTCTGAGTTCGAATTTTGGTCTAAAAAAAAAAATAAGTTATATGCATTGAAGTGAGTCTGAATGAACATCCTAGTGTAACTTGGTTGCCAGGATGTTGGAGGTAACCGCTTTCTTCAACAGCCTAAATATATGTAATTGCATAAATTTTTGGACAAACTACGAGAGGTATGTACCATCATACTGTGTTTGGGAATGAAGACGATGGGACCAAGCTTTACATAAATCAATGAGTAAAGCTCATAAGTGTCTACTCACCTAGAGAGGCAACTAACTCTTAGACACCATCAAGCTGATGGGTTGTCATAATTATACAAAGCCCAAAACTATGAATTTTCTCATGAATCCGGAGCATGGTGCACATTCCTTGCTCCTGGCATAAGGAAAACAGTACTTTACTTTTCACGAGATAAAAAGGAAGGAAATAGAGATTTACATTCATGACATATCAAGAACGGATGCACAGAACATTGCTGCCACGTTCCCTTGATTTACCTTGCCTTGTTCGATCTTGAGGCAACCGAGGGGCCAACACCATTGCGTCATGATCGATCGAGCAGCTTTTCTTATTGTCAGATGCAGAAACTGCCCACATGCAAGCAGATCAGAACTTCAATGAACTCCAACAGGAGCAACGCCAGTTGCAGTTGGGGTTTGAAACTTTCTTCCATGAATGTACACATTAAATAAAACGAAGTGTCTCTTTGATTGGCTGAGCCTATTTTTACTCCTTCGAGCAGCAGGATGAAATCTCCAAAGTTTACTGTTGTGGTTGTAATTTACTTTTCTTTTGTTGATATACATAGTAACTCATCAACCTCAATCTTTCAAGTGTATTATAAAACTAGACAACCGTCCCTGTTCATAATATAATATTCTAGGTTATCTAGGACTGGACAAGCCTAACCACTAAGAGTTTCTCATATTTACTGGTTGACAGCCACCATATAAGAGAATGCAATGACCATTGTTGTAGAACTTGTCCCAATACTCACATGGTTGGAAGCTATGCCATGAGCAGCCTCTACCAGTTCATCAATCAGGTGCCTAGGGCAGCGGCGCACTCAGAAATATCTAGCTAAGAGGCACTGTTACTTTAAATTTCAAATCTCAGGGGCGCACTCATGTGTAAAACATTAATGAAATTTCTAAGTAAATCAATATCTATTGGTTGGTGTGAGCAATCGCCCACAGCAGCGATCAGAGGCGGAACGAGGATTTGTTGCATGAGCTGGCTAAATGGGGACTGGGTTTTGTGGGTTGGATTTGGGTAGGGCCAAACTGAACTTACATTTAAAAAATATATAGAGACCCCTCCCTCCGCCCCTGGCAGCGACCATGTGGCTCCACCACGGGTTTACGGCTGTCAGTGGGTCATGTATCTTCGTGCTCGGTCTTGAAAATGAATCTCGAACACAATTTTTACAAGTCAAGATTGATCAGCAATGTTAATGTTGTTGTCCCCTAGTTAAAACTTTTTTTTTAGGTCAACAAATAGATGAATCTATGGATGGGCATGAAACTGGGCTTTCAAGGTACTGCTTCAAGAGCATTGGAAACCTTCTTCAGTACAGGTGCAGCTACATTGTGGAAGCATCCAAAGAAAATCGATCAGTTGCGGCACATTATTGGAGAAAGCGAATATAAGCGAGATCTTGAAACCGAAATTATTAGCATTATTGATGCAGTCACGGTTATGAAAAAGAATGTTTCACTTGGAAACCAACAAAATGCATATGCTTGTCCAATATATTGTTCTAGTGCTAGACATTTGTTGACGAATCAAATAAAGTAACGATGTTTTAATTGGTTCTTCCAATCTTCTATCTAGGACAAAGAATGCTGACTTATTAGCACATCAGAAATGTTTGAAGATGCTCCAGCCAAGGCAAACATCCATCATCACTTTGAATTTTTCATTGATGATGGTAAGTTTAGTCGAAAATGTGGACCAGACAGCGGAGTCACATCATCAATGAGGCTGTCTAAATCTCGGCAATGAAAACTTCAAGAATATGTGCCTTTACATATTTAAGACACCATTAAAAAAAAAAAATCTCAAACTCATGTAATTCTTAATCATTGCAATTAATTTTCAAAATTTTCAGTGAAACTCTTGATGGGGTGGTTTGGGCAGTGGCCTACACTAGTGCTCGCCCTTATAACCTGTACCTACTCCCACTTCTAGTTGCCGTTATTTCTTTATTTGATTTTGTTTCGTTTTAGGTCAATCGAACCCTATGAATAGGACATAAGCTTTAAATAAAGTTGTTACGAAATCGTACAAATATAAGACTTTCAACAGTTTAAACTATTAATCAACAAGCTGCAATATTCCAAAAGTTCACCACATGCAAGATCTTATCCCATACAATTGAAAGATTGTTTTTTTCCAATAAGTATATATATATATATATATATATATATATATATATATATATATATATATATATATATATATATATATATATATATATATATATATATATATATATATATATATATATATGAGTTCTGTCTAATATGGCCACTTGATGCATTGCGTCAGATGAGTGATTAATTAAATACACTAGTTGACGGAATGCATCAAACAATAGATTATGAAAGGGCAGACGATTTCTCTATTCAAACTTGGACGAAGATTTTCTAGCCATCCGGATCTCCACCTAATCACGGCCATCCGATGCAATGCATCAGGTGGACGTCGTTAAACAGCTGCTTGTTGCAATGTATCTATCAGCGTGTTGTAAGAGGTTGGAGGATTTTCCCGTTTCAACTTAGACAAAGAAAGCCATGAACTGCATATACATATGGTTTGTTAGCATTTATTAAACGGCATGATTCTTGTTGGTGGGGTCTAAGGAGATTGGTGGATGTTAGGTCGCACATTGAAATTATTATAATTAATAGTCAATGGGGTTGGAATCCCACGCGAGTTGTCCTCCTTCTTCTAACCCATCAAGGAAGAATACAGGGTTTGTCAGTCGTCATGTGGCAAGAGCCAAACGGTATTATTTCTCATTGCCCAACAAAAAACCAACATGCTGAAAACGAATATTGATAATAATGACGGCACAAAACTCACATAAGTTAACCTCATAACCTAATCAACTCCCACATGCAACCAACAAAATAAATTGCGTTTGGCTGCTTGTTAGACATGTCTTACTCGTTACACATCTGATGACAAACTAATGCTTTTGGCGCCATCTGGATGTTGAGATCATAATTTTCATTCTGCCCTATCACCCGAACTTCAAAGATTGTGACAAATTCATTCAATACTGGAATTAATTACCAGAGTTCAATTCTTTCTTATGTTTCCACCGATCGAATTCAAATCGCTCAGTTCAACTCCATTCTATAACGCCGATGAACCAAAGATCAGGGATCGAACTAAAGGAAAGAAATCTTCATAAGCGAATCGGTCAATTCAACCCCGTTTCTGCAACGCTAGCTGGATCAAAGATCAACGATCAACGAACAAACCGAAACAGATTATCTTCCAGACGGAAACTTCAAAGAAGTGATTCAGACATCCAAAATCAACGATCAAACTAAAATAAGCGATTAAACTAAAAGAAAGAAATCTTCATAAGCGGATCGGTCAATTCAACCCCGTTTCTGCAACGCTAGCTGGATCAAAGATCAACGATCAACGAACAAGCTGAAACAGATCATCTTCCAGACAGAAACTTCAAAGAAGTGATTCGGACCTCCAAAAGAGGGGCAAAACGAAAAGGAAAAGTAAAACTAAAGAAAGAGAAAAACCGGGAAGAAGCGTAGGCACCGTGAGGATGAAAACGGCAACCAACTACAGCCAACAACCACTCGGCTGCTCCGGTACTCCTTGTCCCTGTGGGCCAAGTTTACAGCGCTGCATGTCCAACGCCCCCACACCCTGACCTTAACCAATAATGCACCGGCCGGCCCCCATTTCCCGATCGGATCGGATTCCTCCCCACTACGGGTCTGGATCGGATACCTGAACCGACCTTAACTTTGGGCCCAATCACCATTACATGAGTTGGAAGTGGCCGAGGCGCCGTTGGCTTATCGGGTCCGGGCAGTTATCCGGTTCCTCTAACCGAACCTGGATCGGATCGGGCCGCGGTTTTCGCCGACGTGACCAAAGCGTCCGGCCACGCTGGTGTAACCGTCGACAGCATAGCTATGGCAGGACCGTAATATTCTTAATCTCCCGTACCCTCGGGGGGGAGAATCATGGAGCGCTTTCAGTCTGGCGGCCACTGTTCCGACGATGGCTACGCCTCAGAAAAGCTCGGGGCCGTCGTGGGGCCCACGCTCAAGTATCGATGATAACTTTTGTTCCATTTTAAAAACAAGGCTCCCATCAACCACCGCCACGTTGCTTTTGAGTTTTTGAAAAGAAAAAACACAACCCCGTACAAAGTTGTTAACTAACTTTCAGCATTTAATAAGAAATATATTTAATTCAAATAAGTGGCGGAGTCATATTCATTACTCGTGGACCTCTTAGCTAAGAAGCTAATTTTTGCCTTTTTTTTTTAACTTGAAAAAGTTACATGTCATTTAAAAAATGTCAAAGGAAAGAAACTCTATTGTTTTTTCTTAGAATATTTTATGTGCATTGAGAAAAACATTTAAAAACCGAGTGGCAGCGTGACGGAGACGGCGAGTGGGCCAAACCCAACACGTGAACGATGAGGTTGGCTTGAAACAAGGAACGAAATGGGCGTGTTGTACAGATGGCAAAGGGAAGGGGCAAAGCCTTAATTTTAGGGTGCGCTCATTTGTCACTATTAGATCAGGGGCCCAAGTGTGGGTCTGAGAGGCGCTGATTCCGCGTTCGCATGCCTTAGAAAGAGAGAGAGAGACAGAGCGAGAAAGAGAGAGGAGAGGGGGAGGGAGGGATTCCCTGCGCTCGCCTTTTCAAAAGCGAGTCGGCCCGAAATTCCCTTCGCTCTCTCCTTTTTCCCACTCACGCTATTTAAAACTCCCTTCTCTCTCCGCTCTCTCTACTCTCTGTGTGTTTTCATTTTTCGTGGTCTTTGGTCGCGATAACGACGAACGGATAGAAGTCGCTGGCCTTTTCCGGGATAAATGAAGCCCTAGGGACCGGAGACGTCGCCGGTAAATTCTTGTACTTTGCGGGATTCTTCCTTGTGTTGTTGGACTTGGCTTATTGGAATTGGTCTTTGGTTTCTGCTATGGCGTTTGCTAGGGTTTCTTCCTCGGGATTGCGTGGCTCCGGTTGTTGTTTTCGTTTTGTTTTTGGTCTTTTCTGATGCTGTCGTTTTTCCAAGGTCCGAGACTGGGTTGGCTGGAGTCTCTTTTGTTTGGGCTGGGCGTCTGATTCCTGGACGCTATTTGTGCCCCCGGCAGTTGATTTGGTGGAGAGGGGAGGAGTTGTGAAATGCTGCTTTTGGTTCCGGATTTTGTACAAACTTTTTTGGTTGGTTTGTTTCGCTGGTGGTGGACAATGTTTATAGTCCAGGACGCTTTTGTTTAGTTTAGGGATGTACTGTCTGAGTGTATGGTTGGTGTTTTTTGGGAGGAGTCCTGTGCTGTTTGGGTGCTTAGTTTAAGCGTTGCATCTATGCTGTTGAATACTTGTTCAATAACTGATATGTCTCTTAAAGGCCCGCTCTCTATGGTGTCAGATTTAATAGTCGAGCGTTGAAGAATTTATAGAGTCTAACGCCTTTCGGATGTTGATTCTTCTTGGAAACAAACGTGTGGTGAGAACTCCCAGCAATACTTGGGTTACTTAGAAAAGCCTTAGGGATGTTTGTGTGTCAAGATCAACCCGGATACTCTGGTTTTCTTATTTGGCATGTCGGTTATTTAGAGGATTAAAACTTTTGAATAGACGATATGAGCATGTTTGGAATATGATTTCCTTATTTTCCTTTCTCATTTTGGTTGATTTAGGAGAGACTGACAGTTGGTCGACAATGAGGGTAAACGGGGGGGAGGAGCCTATGCAAAGGGAGTCGGTTCAGACGGTATCTGCTGATGTGAATTTCGCCACCAGTAGATTCCCAAATTACAGAATTAGTGCAAATGACCGCATTGTGGATCCAAAAGAAAGCCCTGACTTACCATCTATGAAAGATATTGTTGCTCGGGAGACTGCCCAGCTGCTAGAGCAGCAAAAAAGATTGTCAGTGAAAGATCTTGCAAGCAAGTTCGAGAAGGGTCTTGCTGCGGCTGCCAAGTTGTCTGCTGAGGTTTGTTTCTTCTCCTGTTTGTGGAAGAATTTGTCGGGTTTTTAGATTCTTCGTTCTTCCTGGTCGCGTTACTTTCTGACCGTACATTCAATTTGCCAAGTCTTGGTGGGGATATCTCCCTGGAACTTTCGAATTGTACGTCAAGTGCCCATGGCTTAGAAGGTTGGACTTCAAATCGACAAGAAACCCAAGAGATTTGAATTTATTGGTATAAATAATTTGTTTATGGTCGGAACTTATGGATAATTACATTATGTTGCTCCTTGCAAGGATAAACGTCGGAATATGCAACTACGTGTTGAAACTTGAATGGACAAGTGATAATATCCTTTCTATTGGAATCAGAAGCAGAAGTTTCTGTGTCTGCTACATTTTCTCAGAAGCAGAAGTTTCTGTGTCTGCTCCATTTTCTAAATGTCATGAATGCTATTCTTTTTTCATTTGTCAAAAACCTAAAGTTTACTCAGCGCATCGCACGTTTCAGGTACTGGGAAAGAGACAGACTGGAGGCGGTACTTAACCTTGTCCATTTTGCATGTTCTGTTGCAGAATGCATTTCTGTTTAGTGGTTGTTATACTGAAACATACAGTTCAAATTGACACGACATGCATGCTTGTCATCAGAATTTTGTTGCATGACTAAACTTGATTCTACAATACTAGATTTTTTTTTGTGTATTTTTTGTTGATTACCTATACATGAAAACTTGTTCTTGAACTCTTTCCAGGCAAAGTTTCGAGAAGCAGCGTCATTAGATAGACAGGTCCTTTTGAAGAAATTGCGAGATGCTTTGGAATCACTAAGAGGTCGGGTGGCAGGTCGAAATAAGGATGATGTGGAGGAGGCCATTTCCATGGTTAGTTGTTTATTGGTTTATGTGTATGTTTGATATCAACATGAAGGATGTTTTATGTATGTTGCTTTTTACTTATTTAGTTTAAGTATTAGAGCGCCTTTGGAAAAATTTACAGACAAGTTTGAACATTGCCAAGCTTTTACCCAGAGAAGGCCTCAACATACACAAATATATCATGAATTCATGATACTGTATTAGAGCTTGTAGACAGAACACAATGCTAAAGTAGGATAAGGAGCTTTACTGTGATTGTAGAACGTTGCTTGGGCATATTAGTCAGATGTGGTCACATTGATTTTCAACAAGTTAAGAGCATCTGGGAGACTTGCACATGGTCTTGGGGTAGACACTAGTTAAGAATATATACCTCATTGCAGGGTTGCCTGCTTTTACAAAATTATGCCAAGAGATACACCACGGGGACCTACTTCAACTTGAAGATCTTAACCCAGTGCTTAGGTAGGGGGGTGGAGTTCTGGTTGGGTTAATGGAATATTATGTTTTCAAACTTGACTCATGTTTTTAATCTTGATTTTCTGTTCTCTTGTTTTTTATTGTATTGGCCAGGAAATTTTAATAACGATCAAACCCTATTTTATGAAATGTTCTGGCAGTCTACATTCAAAGTTAGTATTACAGGAAGGAACTCTCATGATTTGGGTTCTAGTTCCGTTTATATATAAGACTTTTCTAAACATGCCTTTGGTCAACCTGCAAGAAATTGATTTTGTTCCAATTTTGACTTCCAGCTTTTTTAAATTAGAAAGCAAGCTTGAATATGCTATTGGCTAGTCTACCGAATCCTGATGAGCCTCAGCCTTCCCACTTTGACTTAGTAGCATGACCTGCTGAAGAAAATGAAAATTGAGAGATAGAGGATGCAATGTAAAATTTGGTGTTTGAATAATTTAATGCATTGCATGACAGTTAGACAGGATATGTGATTCTTAACATGGCTATTCATCCTGGGTTTTATGTGACTGGTAGGTAAAGTAAGGGCTAGTAAGTCCTTATGCATGGAAAAATGGAAGAACCAATGTATATATTTTTTCAATGCTGCATCTGTTTGGCGCTTCTTTTGTTTCTATTATTTATCAATTATCATTCTCCAATGTCTGAAAGGTGAACTGCGTGAGGTCCACCTTTCATATAGCACCTCTGGTTGACCATTTGAATTTTGTGTCCTGTACTTACGCTTTCAGGTTTCATTTAAACATACATATTTTTGCATTTTAGTTATCATGACAAAGATAGAGCCCTGCTTGTGGTTAGCTATGCCAATTACGTTACAATTTTTGTCTCACCAAGGGACAGAAATGCTAATTCTCGTATAGAGGTTGATTTCATTTTGTTAAACTTTTTTCTTAAAGATAATTTACATTACATATGTCTCATGCTAAGATGTATCCAATTCATGTAGGTGGAGGCATTAGCTGTTCAGTTGACCCAGAGAGAAGGAGAATTACTTCAGGAAAAATCCGAAGTAAAAATGCTTGCTAGTTTTCTTAAGCAGGTAAATTACAAAGATCCATTGACCCAATGTTATTGTTAATCTTCTGCACGTAACCAGACTCATTGTATGGACAATGTTGGAACAGCTTGTTTACTCCATTATATCCTGCATCAATAATATGTTATGTGAAGATAATCCAAGATTCTGTTAATGACAAAAATGAACTTTTCGGTATTTCAATCATGATTGATGGTGGTATCTGGGAAATGGTTATATTGTGAAAGCTGGTATTTTATTGTAGACAGAGAAATATCTTTTGATTTGAAGAATGTGCCTGAATTTGTAATGCTTCTAAAGTACACATAAATCTGAGGGTTGTCTCTGTTGAAAGGTTCCTTGTGTTCAATTGTATGAAGAGAAAAATTGTGCTAATCTTCCTGTTTAATTTATTGTCAGAATCCTTTTGACAAGGAGCATTTCTCTATTTTTTTTCTTCTGTGCATTTGTACAATTTGTAATGGAAAAATTTATGTAATTGATGTGGCTGGCGTTCTCAGTCTGTCAATATGATAATTGTACAGAGGGTTTTCTTTGTAGTTCTGACTACCTTTAATGGAGGTAGCCATTTCTATCGAGCCTTTTATGTAAAAGTGTCATTGTAATTTATGCCTGCATTTGCTTCTGGTGGTTCTTGATTTGTCCTTTCCCTTGTTCAGGCTTCAGAGGATGCAAAAAAGATGGTTGAAGAGGCAAGAGCAGTTGCTCAGGCAGAAATTGAAAGCGCTAGAGAGGCAGTGCATCGTGTTGAACAAGCATTTTCGGAACAGGAAAAGGTGTTAAAAGCTTCTGAAAGGCAGGTTAGTCTGCAGCTGTCCATTTATTGGGAGTTACACACACCTTGGAGTTTCCTTTTGTTTCTTCGCTTTCTATATTTTATCTGCTATGTGGACCAATCTTTACAATTCCCTTTTAAAGGCCTATAACTTCAAGAAATCAAAAAGTCAAAATCATACTTCGTCAAATGGCATGATCTTATCCTGCAGTATAAGAAGATCATGAGCTAGAGAATGCAAATCCCTCATATGTAAAGAACATAGTACAGAAGCATGGATGTCACCAACTGTATACTGATGTCATCTGGGGAAAGTTCAAAGATTATGTTGGATACTGAAATCTGTGGACTTGATTCATATCACATTGTTCATGTCTGAGATGCTTATGTTCTCAAATTGATGCCATTGTCTTACTGTTTTAATGTTTATAATTGCAGGATCTGAATGAGTTGATGAAGGAGGTTCAAGAGGCAAGGAGAATAAAAATGTTGCATCAACCAAGTAAGGTATGGTGCATATTACTGGGTATTGTTGGTTAATATTGCTGTTATAATTTTTCTCACTCACCTGTATCAAAAGTATGTCAATTGTATTTGAAAATGGCAGGTATGTTATTGTTGTATATGTAAAGAGATGTATATCCCAGATGTCTTAGGTCAGGGATTAAAAACTAGACTTACTTGTAATAAATTATTGATGCATTATTTGTGCAATCTGACCTTATAAATATAATCTTAAGAGTGGTTAGATAGGAAACATATATTAATTTTTTTTTTTTGGGTTTTAAATGTCTTGCTGCAATTATAAATAAATTAACGTCTCCTACAACACTAAAATTCTGGCAGTAGAAAGGTTAATATCTTGGATGTAAACAACTTGAACTTACAATGTTTTATATTGGAGTAAATCATAGACATATTAGCATGTTGATTTTTTGTTTAAAATATGTTTTAAACATGAATTTATATGGTCTGGCTTTTTTCCTTGACCCTAAGTGGTTTGGGATATAGACATTCCTCCCTCTTCCTCTCTCTCTATTACACACACACACACACACATATATTACACATTAATATATTGACAAAGAAATGCGTGTGCGTGCACCTGTGCACACATATTACAGAATTGTTCTTTAGTGAGATTGGGATTGGCTTAAATGGGCCAAGTGTAGTTATATGCTAGGCAGTCCCACATTTAGCTCTTTGTTTCACTGATGGTTTGCCAGTACCTATTGCAACTTTTATGGGCAGCCCTTCTCTTTCATTTTTTTTTCACTCTATTCATTTTATGCATGTCATATATATATTTTTAATGTTTTTTGCTGCTTTTACTCATTAATGCGAGTATTGGTTATGATTATGAAGGAGACTTGCGCTTCCTGGAAATGTATTTTACTAGAAAACTTGTTTTCACTCATTAATGTGAGTATTGGTTATGAAGGAGACTGGGGCTTTGCTCTGTTTGAGATATGACCGCTCACCACATTATTCGATGAATGGTTAGGTAATGGATATGGAACATGAGCTTCAGGCCTTGCGGATTCAACTAGCAGAAAAGTCCTTGTACTCCTTGCAGCTACTCAAAGAGGTTGGCTACCCTTTAGCTCTTTGTTATTCAAAATAAGTTTTGGTATGTTTCATGCAATGTATGCTTGGCTTAAATGTTGCCTACAGTGAACCAAGGGCCTAGTGAAAATTAAGGTGTGAACCTTATAACTTATAAGTAGTCATGGAGTCATTAAAGTCAGAAGTTTGGAATTATAGCTGATGAAGAAGACTATTAACCCTGTCTAGGTTTTTAAGTAAAGAAAGGAAACAAAGAACTCTTTTGTCCTATATATTTTTCAATATAGAAGCTTGTCCTTCATTTTATTTATTTATTTTTGCTTATATGAAGATTTTTTGGCTGTGAATAAGCATTTGTATGATTTTTGGTATTCTATTGGCCATTATGAGCGTGCCTCCAAAGGCATTCCGGCAGACATTTTGGTTTGTCTTAACTTTTCATTTCTTTGTTGTGTAGAAAGTCAATCTCTATCAGCAATAATCTGATTATTTCTTCTTCATTTTTCATTTTTTTCTTTTTGCTATGCAGTGCATGCTGCCCTATAGTATGAACATTGATTTATACCTTTGAGTGTTCTTTATTTCTTGCGGTTTTTTTGAACCTAAATCGAATTTTTGTTCTTCACAACATAAGGAATCCTTTTGAAAATTTGCAGGTTTCAGGCAGTGTTGTTAAACTATTTTTATATTCCTTTTTTTGCTTGTTTTGATTAATTTTACTCATGTTGCATTATCATTCCCAGATACTGAATAGTAAATTGTGATCTTAATCAGATAGCAAGTTTCAGATGGACATTGTTTTGTTTCACCTCATATCCAATTGTAGTAAGACACCTATTTTGATTTATTACTTTTTTTTCTGTGATTTGTTCTGCAGTTATCAGTGAGCAAAAAACTTGGGGAGCAGAAACCTCAGTTGTTTGAGTTAGATGGCCCTGAATCTTTAGGTTCATGTTTGCGGATTGTCGGTTGCGTGGATGATGCTCCTGATCTCTCAGAACATGATATTCAGTGGTACCGGGTTTCACCTGAAGATGGAAAAAAGGAAATGATCTCAGGTGAGTAATTTTATTCTTTCATATGCTTGAAGATAATGTGGCATTTCTACAAAGAATTTGAGGAAACTGGTATCCCTGGTTGTCCTCCCAATTTTTAGCATAATAACAAATGCAAAATAAAAATTTAAGATTGCCATGTCATTAATGCTATGAATTGGATAAAGTAACTGGGAAATATATTAAAATAGTTTGGAGAATGCTAAATATGTTTTTTGCTATTTTTTGTTTTTCTGCATTTTATTAGTTCTGTGACTTTGTTTACATTGCTACAGAAAGTTTATTCTCCATACCTGTCCATTCATTGTTTATTTCCATTATTTTGACTCGTTCAACGTCCTTAACCGTTACTTCTGAAATATGCTCTTGAGACAGTCACTGTTTAGGACTTTATCCTGACTTATTATTTGTGGCTCCTCAATGTGTTTTTTCTTATTTTTCGTGGATTTGGTGAATTTCTGTCAAAAGGTATATAGAAGACCATTGCTTGCGAAATATGCTGTTGAGACAATTACTAATTTTAACTTTAGCATGATTTGGTATTTGTAGTCCCTCGATGTGTCTTTTCTTATTTGTCATGAATATGGTGAATGTCTCTTAAAGAAAGTTGTTCTGTAAATCTCCCAGCATAATCAGTTTTGTAAGTCTCCCAGCGTAATCAGTTTTAAGATTTCTTCAGATACATTTGTTTGTCATGCTGTCTAACAAGATTAATGATGCACAAGCTTGGAAGTGAGAATAGTTGATATTTTAAAGTCAGATCACGTTTCTCATTGATAATGGAAATTGTTTATTTTTTAATTCTTTTTGCTATTTGACACTCATTTGTTGATATAGATTTCAATTTGTTTATATGTCGCTTCTAATGCAGGTGCCAGCAAGTCCATTTATGCTCCAGAGCCTTTTGATATTGGGCGACAGTTGCAGGCAGAAATTGTTTTGCCAGGGCAAACGGTTGCAGTGACAACTATAGGCCCTATAGATCCTGGTTCGTGTTCGAGCTCCTGTAATGCTGTGACTGATAACACACTCTTGTGGTTTCAATTCTGAAACCATAATCCGTTTCTTTTGCAAACCACTGTTTTCATAGAACATTGTATTAGAAAGCAGTGCTTGGGCGCTTAATGCAGTGTTTTCAACTCTGGACTCTAGGCGCTGGTTTTTTTTGAAAGCCATGTAATTATCCACCATGAAGACCCAAGAAATCGTAATTCATATTTCCAGAGCTTAGTTTGCAACCTTTTCCTAAATTTCATTGATGTCATTGACAGGGCACTGACATCAACTTCGTTATTGTTGTTTATAGGTTGTTTACATTATGGCTTCTTTCAGCTATAATTCACAAATTGAGTGTGTTCTGTTAGCATTTTCATAGTGAAAATCAGCTATAATTCACAAATTGAGTGTGTTCTGTTAGCATTTTCATAGTGAAAATGACCATCAGTCATTTTATTGTTACAGCTGCTGGATTGGGCAACTATGTGGAGGCACTCGTTAGAAAAGCTGAAGCGGAGTTCAATGTATATCTTTTACCTGACTTTTTTTCTGTAAATCAAACATGCACTGTTTCCGTCATATATGACGATTCTTGTGAATTCCTCTGAAGATTAATTTTAACTGTTACAACCTGGTGCTACTCTTTGCCTAGCAAAGCAAGCATAAGTTGCACACATACACGTTGTGTGGACAAACCACACTTTCTGATAGTATTATTGCTACTGTTATCACGCAGTCATTGTGGTTGTATATTGATCTATCTTATTGCAGGTTGTCATCATTCAGGTGAATGGGCTTGAACAATCGTCACATCCAATACATGTCTTACATATAGGGAAAATGAGATTAAAGCTTTATAAAGGAAGAGCGATAAAGGCAAAGGAATCCTATTCTTCTTCAATGCAGGTATTTTTCTGTAATTATAAATATGTTTCTTTTTAGAGAATTGCAACTCAGGAAAGGTGAAAATTATCTGAATGTCTGATAGTCTTGGTTCTGCTTGATATCTTGCTTGGGGTTATCTTTTTCTGATGATGCAAGTCACCAAATTCTGAGATGCGCTTGGATTTGCCAAGATTAGAGCTGCGTGTTTACCATCCCCTGGTTTTTTATGTGCGGCGGTGTAAAAGCCTTGGATCTTCTTCTCTTCCTTACTGGGAAACTTGATCCTTGCTCACATAAATGTGGGCAACTTAACTGTACATGGGATTCTTATATGTACCCTGATGCTTCTTACATATGAGCTCCTTCAAATATTCAGGGTTGTTAAAGACCAGGGGCCCATAGGATTAATATGGGATCAATTTTTTGTGTTCTTTGGGTTATTTACAATATAGTTTCTGTTAATCTGATTTGTTTTTGGAGGTTGGGTTGAATGCTGTCAGGTTATTATTTGTGCTGATGTTTCGTTGATTTTTTTGTTAAATGTCTTTTTTTGTTTAAATTACATTGACTCGTTGATCATTTATCCTCGTATAGACTGTTGAAGGCCCATCTTTGATTTTGGCATTGGAAGTACCAAAATTTGATCTGTTTTTTGATATTTTGGACTTTCCATGAACTATGCGGATCTTTAGTCTTATGAACAGTTTTTTTTGCTCCCTTTAAGGTTCATGATTATGACAATAACTGCTAGCGTGTTTTTGCATGCAAGTGCTTTGTGTCATTTTTTTTGTTCCGTAAAGGCAAATAAGAGTATCTTCTCTTTCGATGGTCCCTCAGATATGTGGAGTCAGAGGTGGTGGCAATGCTGCAGCACAGACGCTATTCTGGCAGGCAAAGAGAGGCCTTTCCTTTACGCTAGCCTTTGAATCAGCAAGAGAAAGGAATGCAGCAATCATGCTGGCCAGGAGATTTGCCTTTGATTGTAATGTAAGTCTTTAACTTGTCTTTGTTGGGATCGCCAAGTTGGTTCACCTTTAGTCGTCTAACCTCTAATGGATTGGTTTGGGCTATGTTTCTTTCTTTGGCTGTTAGGTTTATTTTAATAATTGATATTCCGAGTATAATTTGTCCAAATACTTATGTCAGATTATGCTTGGCGGACCGGGTGACCGGGAACGGCAAGGGACATGACTCTGGAACCGGCTTGTCTTCTGTAATTTGTACTGTTGTAAGTATCCACACTGATTATTGAACCATTGGAGAGCTCATCAGAACTGCCAAGTCACGGCATTGTTGTAGAAGCTTCCTGACATCAACGTTGCCTCAGTTAACATCAAGGCATCCTTTTTACTTGCCTTTTTGTGATTGAAAGCAAAATCTGGTATATCTGTGGGTTTGCTGATTTGAGCCATGCCCCATTTGTGTATGCAAATTTGAACAATGTATTTACTAGTCCTTTGCTGAGTGATTGGGGGGTGCTGGATTGTAGTTATAGCTCATTATGTATTGGTTTTACTGTTTATTCTACTGAATGGAAATTTGAGCAGTTTTGACAAAAGGCGGAAATTAGCAGTGTGTGTGTGTGTGAGCTGAAAGGCGATGCGTAGTATCCTGAGAAAGCCTACGAGAGATTTCAAAAGGCCCTACATTGCTAGCAATCAGCTACCGAATGGTTGGAAGTGAACATGACATTTCAAAATTTTGATGGCTTAAAAGGCAATTTTCTTCAGCGAAAAAAAAAAGTTTGGGCTCTTAACAAATTGACCATATGTCACATCTATACAGTTCAATTCAGCTAAAGCAACTTGACATATCGGAATGTAAAAGGATACTGTGCATATTTTTCTCGACTGAGTGTGCCACGGAGACCCAAAAGCTTACCTGGTTCTGCCCGTGTATCTCGCCAATCAGAGTAGGGAAGACAAAATTTGACTTGGAACTGCTTGTTTCATATGTTTATCCTGAAATCTCAGGAGGAATGCTTGGGCAGATTTAAGATGGAGAGGTGCAGCTCAACATAAGAAGAGCAAAACAAATGGCTTCTATTCCTATGGGCGTTATATTCTTCTACCATATGGGGTGGAGTTCACTACTGAAATGAAGGGACATTAACTCTTCACCGGACACCACCAATGTAGCCCCAAATCTTTGGGGGTAAAGGAAAAGGGAGAGGGTAACGGCTTTCACTTGGTCAGTGAAGTTGGTCTTCCTTCACGCCACTGGAGAACAGCTATTACTGTATTTCCAATTTGTCATACTAACACTTGGAAGTAATTTCTAAGCAGAAAACAGGAAACTGGAACAGCCACGACATGAATGTGGCACCTTTAACTTTCCGCTGTTAAGGTCTGCTTAGATTTAATTAGGCTCTGGTGCTGTTGCCGGAAGTGGATTGTGATTCAAGGTCGGACGCAATATGAGGGCCGGTTTTCCAACCTTATGCTCCCAGATCCAAAGTCAACAAAAGAATTGGATCGCTCGTTCAGGATCAAGTAACAGGGTCAGAGTCAGATCACGAACGACCGAGACCAAATTTCTTCCGTGCACTTAACCGATCCAAACCAGATACGTTGCAGTTTTAGTTAAAACCTAAGCAAGAAGATAAAGGGCTGGCTAATCCAGTAAACCCCTCAGAGTATTGGGTCCTGCCTACAGGAACAAGGAACTGATCTGCCCATGGATCCGATCCATTGGAGTCTAAAGAAGCATACTGAAAAACTCCAACTATATGATGTTAGGGTACTTTTGTCAATTCACGCGAGAATCCCATCTGCCCCTCTTGGGGCTTACAATGACCAACTTACACATCACATGATGGGAGCAATTTAGTCATTTCCTTTGGTGGGAAGAAGGGTGTTTCTGGTCATTTCCGAATAGAGGTCCAAAATCGTCAAGAATTTTGACGAGGACGAACGCTGGCCTGCCCTTTGACCGAGGCCCCCATTCGCCGTTCAAAACAAGAATAATCCCCAACGGCTCTGGTGAGCAAAGCTGAAGGATTTCGACCGTTGCAACTCCTGAAAGAAGGAAAAATTTCGACCGTTGGACGCGTCCTTTGTTTCAAACCATACTGTTAAGCGTCCCTCGTGTGTTTCATTATATTGAGGGCCACAAGAAGGAGGAAAAGAGAGAGGCAGAGGAAGAAAGAAAGAAGGAAAGAACAGAGGAAAAGAAAGGAAAGATTGGTGAAAGGAGGAAGAGGAGAGGAGGGGTCTGTCGTCTTCTTCCTGAGCCTTCACTACGGCGGCATTCAACTGTGATAGGGAGCCACAGGATCATCTCCGATCTTTCATTTCGTCCGTTTTTTCATCCCTTGGAGCTGCGGTGTTTGGGCAAGACGCTATGGCTCCCAAGGTTGCAGTTCCGCACGCCAGAGGTGAGTCTTTCTCGCTTCTTCGTTGACCCTGTTTTCCGGTTTTTTCCATTTTCCTGAGCCAGTTTCTTTGGCAGCTTAGTAGTATTCAGGTTTTAAACCAAATGGTCCTCTTTCATCAACGTTCTTCTCTACTGTTTTGACGGTGTCTCCTTTGGAGTTGTACTGGTCTGTTATTGATCTTGGTCTTTCTTTTTTTGCTTCTTCGTCAAATTCTTAATTTCGGGAGAAACTTGATTGGTTGTTCTAGGATCACGCTAGAACTTCATGTTTCGTTAATAGGACATTAGTTTATCCATTGTCAATCCTCTTCAATAGTTTTTCGGGCGACTTCTTGCTCTTGTTCCCTAGATGTTCGAATTTCAGAACCAATGTTCTTTGACAATTCTGTTTTCAGAACCGTCTCTTCTTGTGATTTTCACCGCCATCGTTGTCCTTGCTATCTTTTAATCTTTCATTCGATTGTTTTGACATTTCACAATCTTCTCGTTTGTAATTCTTACTTCTTGAACTCGCCTGGTAACTATAGATCTTCTTCTGTTCCTGCCAAAATACTGCATAGATTAAAGAAATCTTTTCTTATTGGGATCGTTTATCCAGGTGAACCGATAGTTGCTGGTAAGCAGAAACCTGCGGTTGCAGATGCAAAAAATCGCCGTGCTCTTGGGGACATCGGCAATGTTGTTGTTACTCGTTGTGTCGAAGGGTGAGCAGCGTTCTCAATGAACATTCACACTATTTTTTGTTCTCGATAGGAATTTTAATGACATTTATTTTTTTTTCTTTTAACAGTAAACAACCTCAACCACAACTCTCACGCCCCATCACAAGGTGTGTTCTGCATCCCGCCAAAAGCTTCTCTAACATGTTTCTCTTTCCTCCTTGACACATGGTAATTAGTGGGCCAGTGGCTGATTTCTGATTCTTGGTCTGTTATCAGGAGCTTTGGTGCTCAACTTCTGGCAAATGCACAGGCAGCAGCAGCCGCAACTAAGGTATGATCTGCCAATTCAGAGGAAATTTACATCACATTTCTGGCGCCAAATGGTCAATGTCTATGTTGGTTTGGGCAGAAGAATCCGGCAGCTGCGGCAGCACCAGTGGCTGATGTTGGAGTAAAGGCGGTTGCGAAGAAAGTTAGTGCGAAGGTGAAGGTGGAAACAGTGATCGAAATCAGCCCAGATACGAATGAGGGCGTCGAGGAAAAATCAGGAAACAGGAAAGCTTCAAGACAGGGTTCATCGAAGAAGAGAGCTCCCACTCTTACTAAGATCCTTACTGACAGAAGCAAGGTGCAGTATTACACATTGTGTGCCCTGTTTTTCAAGTGGGATTTAAACTCCTGGCGCTTACCGTGTTACCATATTTTGCTTGAAACAGTATGCTTGTGGAATGACTGAAAAATCAAAAGAAAAAGATCATAATATTGATTGCGGGGACGCGGATGATCAATTGGCAGTCGTGGAGTATGTTGAAGACATATACAAATTTTATCGACTTGCAGAGGTCAGTTTGCTATGCATTCAGGGTGGTTCAGGTTTGCTGGTGGTGGTTTATTAAAAAATTCTCTGTGTTCTTGTCCAGGCTTCGTGTAAAATTCCTGACTATATGGACGCGCAAATTGAACTGAATTCAAAGATGAGAGCCATCCTGGCAGACTGGCTGGTCGAAGTGCACTTAAGATTCGAACTAATGCCTGAAACTCTCTTCCTAACAATGCACATTATTGATCGATTCCTTTCTATCAGAGCTGTCCCAAGAAGGGATCTTCAGCTAGTTGGTGTAACGGCTATGCTCATTGCCTGTAAATACGAAGAGATTTGGGCCCCTGAGGTGATGAATTCATCCGCTTCCGGTGGAAGTCTTGTTCACTTATCGCATTGCATTTCTTTCAGGGAAATGAAATTAAGTTTTATTGCCCTTGCTAATTGCAGGTCAATGATTTCGTATGCATATCAGATAGAGCATACACCAGAGATCAAATATTGGTCATGGAAAAGATTATTCTGAATTATCTTGAGTGGAGTCTAACTGTTCCTACCCCTTATGTTTTCTTACTCAGATTTTTGAAGGCATCCACTTCTGATCAGCAGGTGAAGATCATAATACAACTTGTTATTTTCTTCTCCTTTTCTTTCCTTATTTGCCTATTTCTGAGCACTTACTGTTTCTAATTTGTCAGCTTGATGCAAGAAAAATGGAGCACCTGGTGTTCTTTTTTGCGGAACTAAGCTTGATTCAGTACTCCATGATAACTTACTGCCCGTCCATGATAGCAGCATCTGCCGTGTATGCTGCTCGACGCACGCTCAATGCAAGTTCTTCTTGGACGGATGCTCTTAAGAAACATACCTCCTACTCAGAAGAGCAAGTAAAGTATGTACACATCCACTAGGCAATATATAACCGCCTTACTTTCTCTTCTTTTTGAGCAAGCACACATGTCTGTGGTCAGTAGAGTTTAAAGTATGAGGCCAACAATTTCTTTCAAAATCGCACAAGGTTGGTAGTGAGTGGTTCCCTAGTTTCAAAATTGTGTGCAGGAACACATCATGAGAGAGCAAATATGACTGATAGGATAAAGAAATCATAATTGAAGTACAGATGGTAAGGATTTTATTTTATTTTGGGTGGGTCCCTATGAAAATTCACTGCCCAAATCTGAGATCCAAAGTGCAGTGAACTTACTTTATATACTCTGCCCAGTGGTGAGTCTGCAGTACCAATGGATACTGCAAGCGAACCAAATGCCATGGAGGGCGGCGAGTCCCAGTGGTCCCTACCTGAAGGGTTGTAATGTATGGGCTTTTTAGGGATAAGATATGACAAAGCCCTGGACAACTAGTTTTTACAAAAGAAGAAGTACTTGCAGAATGAATGCGCCATTAATGTATTCAGCATCCTTGTATAGGGCGTCATTAATTGTACCAATTTTGGCTGTATGCGTTTGTCCAGTCCACATCCCAATTGTACGTACTCTTTTTACAGGCTTCTGTCTTTATGTCTACAGTTTATATTTCCCTGACATTTCTGTTCCACTTCATGTGAATATCATGTTCTGAATTATGAAGGTAGACTGAAGTGAAATTAATGGGTGTTGTCTGTTTGTGTCTTTTGCTTTTCTAGTGTTATCATGCAATATTGATTTCTAACATGTAAGGGTTGGTCTTGATGTCTGTGGGTTTTCCCCTTCAACAGAGAGTGTGCAAGCCACATGGTGCACTTCCATTCAACTGTTGCAGACAGCAAGCTTAAGGTTGTTCACAAGAAGTACTCGAGTGCCCAACTTGGGTCAGTTGCACTTCTTCCTCCCGCAGCCGAACTGCTCGCAGAGAGGAGGGCTACCTTCTGATAGTCACTGTGGTTTCTTCTGCTTCTCAGCAGCAGCAAATCTCTCTTGCAATTGAGAAGAGGGAAGGACGAGAGGTCGCTCACCTGTGTGACCCATGATGTGTCAGCTATATATGTTTCTTTGTCACTTTCTGTTTGACATTTTGTAGTTAGAAGAGTACATGAAACTAATGTGTTTCAAACTGAAACAAACTCATTTGGCTATGTTGGTTACTCGCTCCTCAAGAGTACATGAAATTTATGTGTTTCGAACACATTTGAATTCATTAACCAAGATCTCTCTCTCTCTCTCTCAACATACACACACACACACACACACATACATAGATATCTTCTTTGTCACTTTCTGTCTGATAATTTGTAGTTACTCATTTCTCAAGAGTACATGAAAGTACATGAAACTAATGTGTTTCAAACTGAAACATGCTCATTTGGCATATTGGTCACTCGTTTCTCAAGAGTACATGAAACTTATGTGTTTCGAACCCATTTAAATTGATTAACTAGGCGCTCTCACTCTCTCTCTCTCTCAACACACACACATAAATGTGGACAGGTAAAAGCTTGTGTGGTGTGTGACCCCCAATCTCAAATAAAGAAAACCCTTGAAGAAGAAAGTATTGCGCGTCCATTGGTTGTAAAGTTTGCTGCCATGTCTACGCTTTATGTTGTCTTAGTAACACGACTTGATTCAGACAACCGTAATAGACAACATGATGGCAACGTTGGGACTTGATTCAGGAACTTCACTGAAGGAGGACATCCCTTAAATTTCCTACCTACCCCCATGGTGGTGTTGGATATGACCACAGGTAAACCATGGTGGTGTTGGATATGACCACAGGTAAAAGCTTGTGGGTGTGACCCAATCTCAAATAAAGAAAACCCTTGAAGAAGAAGAAAGTATTCCATTGGTTGTAAGGTTTGCTGCTATATGTCTCCGTTTATGTCATAGTAACAGGATCTTGATTCAGACAACCGTAACAGACAACATAATGGCAACGTTGGGATTGATTCAGGAACTTCACTGAAGGAGGACATCCCTTAAATTTCCTACCTACCACATGGTGGTGTTGGATATGACTAATTTTTATTGTCAGAAAGCAACAAACAATATAGTAAATTGGTAAAGTAATATAGCGGCCAAAGAATCTGTATCGGACCCTACCGCCTCAGGAAGCAAGAGGAGTGATTCAATAATGCTTATCTAGTTCTCTGTAGAAGTCGACAGATTTTGGTTTCCTTTCTGTTCTTTTCCTTTAACCAACTCGAAAGAGATGCCAACGTCTTCAACCAAAAGCACTTATGCGATGTCCCCCCATCATGATGCAGTCTTCAATATAAATACTCCTCCATTACGGCAATCTACCAGCCCCCCGCGCCCACTGTTCGTTGTTCCATGATTCTGAGTGTGTAAATTAATAGTCTTAAACATATTGGAAGTCGGGTTGGAACCAATTTGGGAGCTCTTTTGTTTCATTGTCACAATGGCAATTGCCGCTATGGATTTACCCCACAAGTTTGATATTGCCACATATTTATTTCCTTCCCTTTCAGATCTGGTGAAGCTCCTGCTTCTTCTCTTTTCGGTCATTCTGTATGCAAAAACACATTTTTGCATTTGTTTTTTTCCATTCATCGGGCTTCTTACAAGTTTTTTTTGCTTTTTAAAATGTTTTTGGGAGAGAAGAGTGTGCCTAAGCTTTCCAAAGAACTCGGTATACCCGAAGCAGAAAAATTCTACACGGTTTTCAATAAGCGGGAACTTGGCTCTGATTACATATTTGTGTTTCATTGGTTTTTTCTAAGATCCGGAAGAGAAAACCAAACCAAGCAGTGATTTCAGATTTCAACATATTGGGAACTTGGCATTACGCAGATACTGGTTCTCTGGATATTGCAGAAAAAGTCTGTGTCTGCTTCGTCCAGATTCATAGTTTTTTCCCCTCCTTCAAGGCTTCATATTTACTTGTCGCTCTTATAATAATATCTACCAATATGTCATCATAATTAAAAAAAACATTGTTATTTTCATGAATATCTTAAAATGTCTATTAATCATTCTTTGTTTCAAAATAATCGTCCGACGGCAATGTTTGCAACATTGGTACCAAAGTCAGCCATGGGATTGAACAGAACAGCCCACCGACTTTGCATTCCGAAAGAAAATCCACCACATCATCTCTTTAAAATCTAATTTGACAGAAGGAGTTTGACTTATATGGAAGTTCAAAATTCAAGGGTGCTCGCGCACCGAGGGATCCACATTAGCAAATTGGTACGGCTTATAATGAAAGTTTCAATGGGAACTAGAAATCTAAGTTTATATGGAGACATATACAGTAAATGAGAGATAGTAAGTACAGGAGTAACGAAGGACTTGAGCAATGGAGGAGAGCATCATGATCACATTGGGTACCAAGATTTTTTGGAAGAAAGGAATCACAAATTGGTTGAAGATTTCCCAAGGGCATGCCAAGCAGAGGCGCAGGCAGGTGTGGGCGATTGCCCACACTGTCCCAAAAAAGAGTTTCTTTTCATATTAAAACTTCATGGCAGCTTTTTTCATTCACATACACATACATGTGCTTTTCAAAAACTTAAAATTATACAACTAGTGCCCTTTAGCTAAAATTTCTAGCTCTACCGCATGGCAAGTGTTTCAAATATACTACAGAGTTATGTTTAGAGTACCTCCAATGCTCAATTCATCTTTTTTATAACTTGCCTATTTAAATTTATACTGTATCCTTTAAAAGGCATTTGGTAACAACAATACTGTGTTCTTAGATTATATGTTACTAAAACACATCTATCAAAAACACTATTTTGATTTCAAGGAAAGCATGATTTGATTGTACAAGTTGTTCACAGTTCCAACATAACATAATCATGCTATATTTTACAATAAAAAACATAATATTTTTAGACTAATGCATTTGAATAACATAGATTTCAAGAACACAGTCTTTTTATCAAACTGCTTTCCTGGGAAAAGTGCAACAAAAACTTTGAGACACAAAAACGGTTTATAAGGCATCTTAGACAAGATGATCATAGAGACCGACCCAAATATTTGCCTGGTAAATGCAAAAACTTTATCAAGAACCTCTGGATTAAGGCTGGTACACGAACGCACGGCCCCTACTTAGAATATCAAAGTTGATCTTCTTCTTCATAGAAAAGATATAATTAGCTCGGATCTCATGATGGGAAGCCGGTGTCTCCTTCCCCAGCGGATACTTTAGAACCGCAGCATTTGCTCGAACGGAGGGATGCAAGATTCAGTGGAGGCATCGTTTTCAATTGCCAAACTGCAACAATCTTTTGGAACTCATCAAACGTTAAGTGTTTTGGGTAATCGAGAAGTTGTGGATTCAATGCAAACTACGTTTCATCATCCAAAGTTAACGCCGGAAAACACAGAACTCTCCGGATAAAATCAACCGCCGTGCACTGAATTAAGGTCGACTTGGCCGATCCGGTCAATTCACGTTGTCAAGTTAAGTTATAGCATGACGTTTAAAGGTTAAAAACTATTTACTGTTACATACGCTTTCTTGCCCTATGTGAGAAGCCATATGTTTATTACATGTTTAGGAAATTAAATTAAAAAAAACTTGACTTGTCCAAGTTCCTTAGTTTACTTTGAGTCGCTGAGATGACTTGGTGTTAAGAACAACACAAAACTCTTTTCTCGCACTCTCAAGAGGGGGTTAGAAGCAACAAGAAGACAAATATTTACGTGGTTCGGAGCAATAATCTCATACGTTCACGGTCGCACATATCATTTACTATTCACTCACAGATGAACACAGACACTCTCCTAGAAGAAGCTCAAAGAAAACTGCGGCCCTCCTCTCAACATAAGGATTAAGGCGAAACCTACATTTGTACAAAATAACATAAATGGCCTTACAAATCTCTTCCGTTGTAT
Organism: Nymphaea thermarum; assembly: GCA_011799765.1. Taxonomy (NCBI): domain Eukaryota; kingdom Viridiplantae; phylum Streptophyta; class Magnoliopsida; order Nymphaeales; family Nymphaeaceae; genus Nymphaea; species Nymphaea thermarum. Next base: position 126,109 of record JAANDH010000097.1, read on the forward strand.
TGCATATGAGTGTCCAGTATAGATCAAGTTCCATACACCAACACTTAGTCATCCAATTTTAGTAGGTTCCTAAAAAGCCCACCTCTCTCTCTCTCTCTCTCTCTCTCTCTCTCTCTCTCTCTCTCTCTCTCTCTCTCTCTCTCTCTCTCTCTCTCTCTCTCTCTGGGTTGAAATATCTAAGCTGACCATCATGTGCTACATTATATGCTGCTTCCATATGTTAACGTTGACTCAAGCATTATAGTCTGCCATTATTTATTTATTTATATACTAAAGAACTACACTTATGTTGGAGGATTGACTTGGATTGCTCGGCTGACTCGCGTCATAAACTTTATAATGCATTTTTTTCTTTAAATATATAAGAAGGTAAGTGAGTCATGATTTCATGTTTGATTTTTTCATCAACTAAAACTAAATAATATGTAATACGAGTATTTGTATATGCTTAGTAAAGTTTGTCATTATATTTCACCAGCCAACTCAGTGAACCTTTACTCGTGACACAGTAAATAGATGATCATAGCCAACTCGAGTGACTCTAAAATTCAATTCGATCAGGACATGCTTCACTACCGATCCAATTCTGAGTCCCTCTAAAATTGGACAAGAAAATCAAGATCCAATTACTTGTCAAATTCAGATCCAGCGAGAAATTTCATACCAAACCCTAGTTGTGCGTACAATCTGATCTGTAAGCGTCAGATCTCAAATCCAAATTTGGTTTTAATACGAAATGTTGATCTTCAATCTCAGCCCTGATTTAGTTAGATATAATTGTTTAGATAACTAATCTGGATGATTAGGAGGTTAACAATCCACCACCGACCGAAGAAAGAATAAAGTTTAGATAACATATCATTTGCTAAAGAAGAAGAGGAAAATAGCTAAACAGTTACCGAGCTTCTGGCATTCAAAGATCTAAAAATTTTCTACTATCATTTTTCCACCACCAGTAATAATGTACCTTGAACGAAGAAGACAAGGCAGATTAAACAAGCTACAGTAATGTTGAGGAAGATCATAAATGGTTATAAAAAGAATATATATATATATATATATATATATATATATATATATATATATATATATATATATATATATATATATATTAGAGAGAGAAAGAGAGAGAGAGAGAGAGACTGGAAAAGCTGTTGGCATCTTGCTTTTATAATAATGTGCATCTGTACCCACTCTTTATGGTTTGATCTACTTAAAAAGTGTGAATGATGAGATCCCAATCATTTATATGGGTATGCTCATCCGTACTGTAAATACTTTTATGTTAAGCAACGTTTCGCCTTCTAAAGAGTTTTCGGTAGGATAAAGCGCATTCGCATTATTGTTCATAAATCTGAAATTACAGATGCCCTTTTATTCATTTTAATAACCAGAAAGGCCGCTTTAGATGGTATACCGTTTACATATTTTACCTTTTTTTTTATCTCTTTTTCTTATTGTCTTTCAAGCAAGCGAAACTCGACCAGTTTTAGAAACACTTTTTTGAAATATTTCAAAAAAAATTATTTATATTTTTTTGTTTCTTACTTTGAAAGCTTCATGATTTTTTGGAAGCCATCATGATTTTCAAACACTCTATGATGGAAATTTGTACTACTTGCGTTAAATTTTGTCTGATTCATGAGGAAAAAAAAAAAAAAACTTCTCAAAGGAAAAACTGTTAAAAAGTTGGGAGAAAATTGTCGGAGGCACCTTGTCTTTTACAAATCGGTATACATGCAAGTAGTCCATAGAATCAGATAATACGTAAAAAGACAAACACAATCCCCAACTACATTTGATATTTCTGAAACTTAGTTTGGACTTTGTTATGGTTTTTTACCTGCGACGATAAAAAAAAACATTCACAAATGAAAAAATGAATACCTTGGTGTCTTGAATTGGACTCGAATTTGGAACCAAGATCCGATTAGTGATTGGATCTTGTTGATACGCGTCCCATCAGAAAGGTGGGCAGACAGGCTCTCTCTCTTTGGAACATCTAAAATACATTATCCTGATCCAAAACATGGTCAGTCAAACCTCGATCTGTGCTCCTATTGGACCGCTGAGGCCCACTTCCGCATAACAGATCCAGGCCCACTCAGATACTTTGGTTTCTTACTGAATTTTTTCTAAACCCGAAATGATGAAATGGACTTTGGTCCTACCAACCTTGGCTCATCGCGGGGCTTCCACAAGATGGCTGCTTTTGTTCAAACAAGCAATTGAGTAGAGAATTGGGTCCTACCAATCTCGGCCCATCTGCTCCAATCTTATTCTTATTTAAACTTCCCTTCCCTTCATCAGGAACAACCTTATTTAAAAGGTGGCCGAATTGAGCTTGCAATTGTCTTCTAGTAGTCCTTGAGGCTCTATTGCATTTTAATTTTTAACTCACCCAATTTTCTTTTGTTTTTTCTTCATTCAAACCACAAGTTTTATTTTTTTTAAAAGAAAATTCAGTGATTTTCAGTGCAATATATATATATATATATATATATATATATATATATATATATATATATATATATATATATATATATATATACACACAAGCTCGGTGCTGTATAAGATTCTCTAAGCCGAAAGGTTTTGTACGTCTCTTCTTTTGGGTCTCAACGAATCTCATATTCATTTCACTGCATAGTCGAATACGATACATCTGAATTGATTTCATCGGCATTCACGCCGTTGATTATCATCCTCTCCAATTAAACCACTTGAAATCTTCCCTCACTTTAATTTACTAAATTTTCATGCACCCGTTCAAATTTTTATTTTTATTTGCTGGAAAACGTCCCGACAATTTGGGACGCGTCCTAGAAAAAATGAAAAAATACAGAAACCGGGTCGGCGGCAACGGTTGCAAAAAGAGAGGAAAAAAAAGGCATAAATGTGACGTTGAACTTGTCGAAGGACATATACGGCATCCAAGATCGACGTCCCTCTCTCTCTCTCTCTTTATTTTTTTTTTAAGTAAAAGAAAATTAAATACTACAATAAATGTCAATAAAAGAAGGTATATTTTTCCCCTTCCCCCTCCTTTCTACCTAAGTCCTCGGATCTCTCGCACTTCCCACATTTATTTATGGCGACGAAAAATTTTGGAGCTAAACAACAAAAAATTCCCCAATCAACAAATAATAAATGAATTATAAAAGCAGACTCATCTCGAGGAAGATGTTGTGCCTAGTTATTAACTTCCGAAATGACTCTTTTGCCCCTAGTGGACTTCAGTTAAGGTTTAACTGATAATTTCTTTTACCGAAAATGCCATCGCCAAAGCGAGTTGGACTTGTTTGCCGGTTCGGATCCAGGAACGCAGATTTGTAACCCGGGGTCGGTTGGAGTCGAACTGACATCGGATGGACCCATCGGATCCGAAACCGAAAGCCTTAACTAAAGACAAAAAGGGGCAATGTAGTCAGACCACAAACTCCCAAAAGGACAGAATCTGCCATTCTGGAAAGGCGGAGGGGTTGCTGGTAAATTCGGGAGGCACACCAGATCCCCCCCCTCCCCCCATCTACGCACAAAAACAGACGTTCGCCGGATCTGTTCTCCTTCGGCTTCCCCCCACACTTCCGGCTCTCAAATGGAGTCCCGCCACTACCTCCGCCGCGAGCGCCGCCACCAGCACCGCCACCTGGGCCACCGTCAGGGTAGAGTTTGAGAGGGAGCGGAGTCCGGTGCGTCCATTTCTTAAGTCGCAAGCGAGACGCGAGCCTGCACTCATGAGGGACGACGCCTCCTGGTTCGCCCACTGGGAGGAGGAGCTTCCCTCCCCGGACGAGCTCATGCCCCTGTCCCAAACCCTAATCACTCCCGACCTCGCCGCGGCCTTCGACATCTCTTCCTCCGCCACCACGACCGCGACGACCACCACCACCTCCCCGCCGCCGCCACAGCCGCTTCCGGTGTCGGCTCCTTCGCCCCAGCCGGGGGACGACTTCGACTCGTCGGGTGGAGGCGACGAGCCCGCTCGCACTCTGAAGCGACCGCGCCTCGTGTGGACTCCCCAGCTGCACAAGAGATTCGTCGACGCCGTCGGCCATTTGGGCATCAAGAACGCCGTGCCGAAGACCATCATGCAGCTGATGAACGTCGACGGCCTCACCAGGGAGAACGTCGCCAGCCACCTCCAAAAGTACCGCCTCTACCTGAAGAGGATGCAGGGGTTGTCAGGAGGGGACGGCGGATGCGGAGGCGGCGGCCCACCCTCCGGACCGCCGTCCTCCTGCGATCACCTCTTCTCCTCTACCCCGATTCCGCCTCACCACCATTTTGACAACCACCACCTTGTCTCCTTCATGTCTATGCAGCCGCCTACCGCCGCCACTGCTCACCACCACCACTTCATGGGAGGGCCGCTTCCGCCTCCGCCGCCTCCCCCGTCGGGCGGGTTTCCGGCGGGGTTCGATCACAGTTACTTGGCTCGACATCAGGCTGTACACCGGATGGTACCACAGGGTGCGGCGGCTGCGATGATGATGGGGAAGGCGAGGGACTTCGGGGGCATGGTGGACGAATTGGGCTCGGATTCGACGACGACAGGGACGGCCGGGAGAAAAGTTCTGACTTTATTTCCGACAGGGGATGACTGAACGATGTTCGGACGACCATGAGGTCGTGTTGATAGCTCCGTTTGTCGATCCGTAGTGTAAATTGAGTTCTGGCTTTTCTGGTTTCTTCTTCCTTTTCTTTTCTTCCTCTGAATCGGAGCAGGGAGGGAGTCGGGTGGTGATGGTCCGAGAGGAATTCTATTGGAGATTGAATTCTGAGAATTGGGGATTGATGATTGATAGCAAATTAAGTTGGGTTTTTCCATTTGGACAGCAGGGCATTGATGAACAGAGCTGACAGCATTTGGTTTTCTGTTTGGGAAATTGGAAGTTGATGGTCAGGGTGAAAGTGAGTCGGACTCCGATTCATGATTTTTTTTTTCCCTCTTATTACTGTTGTTGTTGTTGTTGTTGTTGTCGTTGTTGATAGTGTCGTCTATCCCTTTGTGGGTGGCCTTGAAAGAAATCAGTTGTTCTTAATCTTTCTCAGATTAGCTCATTCTTGTTCTCTCTCATTTCCTTTTTTCTAATTTGATTTTGTCATCTTTCACTGTATACTTGTCGACTTTAGCACTAAGCAAGTTTTTCTGTCCAACTGAAACCTGGTTATCTTCGAGCTTTTTTTTTATCATGAGCTTAAGGAATGGAAGTTGAGTAGTTGACTGAATGCAGATTTTTTTTTTCTCAAAAGTAGTTGAAACAGAACTTTTAGTGTGGTTGAGTAAATTTGAGAAAAGGCTATATTTTTTCTGAATGTTGCTTTCATAATTGTGTGCTGGTCTTGGTTTTTCCCTTGGCATTCTGAATGCGGTGCTCATGTGAGTCTTCTTTTCTCTCTATACTATTGCTCACGCCATGTCTGGTAGAGTTCCTTTTCCTGTTCTTTTTTTAGCGATATCATAAATGCTTTTCCTTTTGGCTGTTTTCATGTTTCCTTGAGTTTAAAACATATGAATGATCTGTTGTGGAGAAAAGAACTGACAAATCTTAGCTAAGCGCAGCCAAACACATTTTCTGAGGATATTGGTAACGTCACATATGGCCTTGTTTGGCTGATCTTTTTTGATTTAGTCACTAACAAATTAAGGTGCGGCAAAATATCTAGAATTGAAGATTAATTATGCCTGTCGGCTGATTTGTTGACAACTGTTGCACACATGGATTACTAACGTCTAATACTGTGTGCAAGGTTTCTGAATGCTTGTAGGCTTGCAACCTTGTTCCTTTGAATTGCAAATATTTTGTCAGCTTGAGAAGACTGGTGGAAGAATATGATGAATGTCTTTCGTGACATTTGCTTTCGAAACTGATGATTCTTGTCTGCGGGGTGCTTAGATGATGTTTGATGGTACACATTTTTCAACGAATATGATGAATATCTTTCGTGACATTTGCTTTCGAAACTCACAAGCCATTTTCGTGACATTTGCTCTTGCATAAATTTTAACTGTTGCAGATTGAGTTGCCAAGTTCATAAGCAGGTGTTCTACTTCCGTTTTTAACCCTTTAATGTGTGTACGTGTCATCTTTCGTTCCTTGAGTTTCCTCAAGTAGCTTTTGAGCCAGTTGTGCCACTAGATGAAATTGAGGATGAAAAGCTGGAAGTTTCCCATTCAGTTTGCTAGTTGTGAATTTGTTGGTCCTATTCGAATGGCTTGTGAAAGATGCTGTCCTAGAAGCTTCAGATTTGTACTGGTTTAACTTTGAAGATGATAGAATGGGGGACACACGAAGGATAATGGATGTGGTTAAGCATAATTGGTGGAATAACTCTCATTTCTTACTGAATAACTTTCCGACACTAAAAAATGCATAAAAGTTGATGTTGGGGGAAACAATCGTGGTGCACTATGTCATCCTATTTGGATGAATCTGTGACAAGTGCTAGTAAAGGGAGTGTGACAGTGGCTTTTCTTTGGTCTTGGTGGTGGAGCAAGTGGAATCATCTGCTTTTGCATAGCCAACTGCTTAAATCTGGAAAAAGATTGAGCAAAGTTCTGCTTTCAGTGAATCTAAAGCTGCACTTTTGTTAATGTGGTTGCGCTTGGATATGTGGAAATTGTCGCCATGTTGAAATGTGAAATATTTCTGACCTTTAGATTGTGAAAGCAGAAAGGCGGAGGTGGTTGGTTGCAGGCTACAGATCTGCTACTGCCAAATCGGGCCTGAAATTCGGACATTCACAACGGGCAACTTATTTAGTGGACCGGCATTCTTCATTTAAGATTTCTCACTTGTGCAGTTAATGCCTGCTCCTAGACTTCAAAGACAATTTCTTCAACGATTTGTATTTGTAATCTCTTGTATGCATACTGTTTTTCTCTTGTGGACCTGCAATCATTTTCCCTTGTGTTTTCCATGTTTCTAGTCCTGTCTGTATTTTTCTGCTAGTTTCAGTTGTTTCTGAATATGAAGCCTGTGTCCATTAGTGATTCCACAACGTCTTTCGTTTGTTCTTTCTTTATTCTGTGGACTGATAGAAATGTTTCCATTCCCTTTGCTGACTAGCGAGCCAGCAGCAACGCAACCTTATTCTATCTTTACTTTTTCGATTTAATGTGGGATTTTTGAACCATGGCTTTCACTGAATTAGCAATTTTGCAGTATGCTTCTTGTTATTATCATCTCTAATTCTTACAACGAATGGTTCTTGTTATTATCATCTCTAATTCTTACGGTGACGTGTTGATGAATCACTGGATGGCTTTTATCTCATCTTAAATAAGCAAACTTGCTTGATTTCTGGCTTAAACAATCTTGTTATTTGTCAGCCCAAATGCCATAGAAGCAATACTTGGGTTATCATTTTTGAAGAAATTCATTGTGCAAAACCAGAAAAACTTAATAGGCCCATGGTACCACCTTGGTTGATCACAGTCTGAACTGATACAAAGAGAGAGAGAGAGAGGCTTAAACGTTGCTTGCTCGCTAAAAAAAGAATTCCAGGATCAATTTGCCCAACCATCCTCGCTTGTGCAAGGGTACAACACTTTTTATTTTTTTTGGCGTATCCTACTTTTTTTTTTTCACTAAATTCCGAGGCACCACCTAGTCGGGCACGTGGAAGTACTTGAACGGTTGTTCGGGCCTTTACATCCAAAAGCAGTCCACAAGTCGCCGTCTGAAAGCTTGAAAAGTAAATTCATTTTGTTAAGGTGGGCAGCAGTTTCCTTAGGAAATTTGAAGTTGTTTGGTAGGTCCCCTCGTGGAAGAAGCCGCATCTGTCCTTTTCTGCTCTTTCACAAATGCCTCTGTCCACGTCTTGTGAAGGAAAGTAGTGATCATGTTGCACTCAATGCAAGCTCCTTACTCAGCAGTTGCATGTTTCTGTAGGCCATTAAAGCATAAGGCGAATAATTCCTCTAAAACCCCAAACAGTCTCAGCGAGAGAGAGAGAGAGAGCAGACATTCTTGGAAGAAGCAGAAGTTCTGGATTTTCTGCGAGTACAGGAACTCCATTGCCGGTAAGAAAGTATCTTCTGCGTCAGGTGGGTTGATCCTCTAAGCTTCATGGGTGTTGATGTGTCGATGACATGGAAGGTTGTGCTTGTTTCCAAGTACAAGATTTTTCTACAAAGGCATCTGATTCCGCCCCCATCTTTTTGTTCTGTAGCACAGAAAGACGTCTGTCAGAAGCAAAGGCCGGAGCGGTGAAATCACTCATTGAGCTCGCACATATTCCACTCCTTTTCCTCATCCACACAAATCTAGACTCTGAACCACCGAACCGCACAGTTGGTGATGATGATCTGACTTCGTGGGAATCAGCACTGTGCATGTCGTCATTCTCAGACTCTGAGATTCATGAACGTCTCCGTAGAAACCGACACTCCTAAAATATATATATATATATAGGATCAGAGTGTTCATTCAATGATGCATCAAATTTTGACACAAGCAGCCATTAAGCTGAGAGGATTATGACCCATCATCGTTTTTAAAAAAAGAGTTGAACCATGAAAATACATAAGCATGTCTCGTCTACGGATATGGCTGTATATATCAGCCGATGCGGCGGTATATTAATAAAAAATATCAACTTAAAGTTTTAAGTCATTTAATTTTTGAAGGCATAAGTCGCTGCATATTGCCGTCCAATGCAAGACAGAACCATAACATCGGTCCCCCCTTGCTTTTACACGCTACCCAAGTAGGGGATTTTAACATTTTCTAAACATAAAAGGGTATTTGCATTTTAAATTTTTTTTTGAGTTTATTCTTCCTACAATCATATATATTATTAAGAAAAAGTGTTCTTGAAAACTTTTTTAAGCAATAAATTTGTATGGTTTCTTGGTGTTCTTTGTCTTCGGAAAAACGGAAGGTGATATCTTTGTTTGGGCTCTCTGTATCTATGTCACCGTGGTATGGGTACAGGTACGGGTGCTGGTATGAGTACGGGAAAACGGATATTAGTACGGTGTTTTTGAAATTCATGGTACGGGTACAGTATAAATTTTATGCAATAAAATTAATTTTTTAATTAAAAAATTATAAATTTTGAAGAAACAACAAAACACCATCTCATAAAAACAACCATCTCATAAAAACTTTAAAATAACTTCAAAATTTTGACATTTGAGTAATAAGAGCTCCGTTTTTAGTTTTGTATAGACAAAATCTGAAACAACAAAGTAGCATATAATAATCTTTTTGCTTCCCAGGTGTGTAAGTCGGTGGTGGGAGACCTTGACAGGTGAGAAGAGCTCGCTTTTTAAGTAGGAGTGGGCCGAGCCGGCCCGGCCTGAAAATATTGCCGGGTACCGGGCCTGGCCACCAAAAGTTAGGCCCGGCCTGGCCCGCTGACGCTCGGCCTGCAGCCCCAGTCCCTCGCTCCGTCGCTCGTCGTTCTCTCTCTGCACCGTGCGGTGTTTGGCGCGTTTCCCCCTCTCGGTGATGGTCGCCGATGTCGTTCTCCTCCTGCTACGGCTCTCCCTGCTCTTCTCTCCCTTTCTCTTCTTCAATCCCCTTCAGTCAGCCTCCTGAAGATGAAACAGAAGATGAACTGGTCGCCCGTCCTCTCTCCATCCACAGAAGCCCTCTTGGGTGCATCAGTTGGGTCACCTGTCCTCTCTCCATCGGTTGGGTGCATCAGGGAGACGGGAATGGGGAAGGGAAACGGGAGGGAGACAGGAATGGGGGAAGGGGAATGGGGAAGGGGAATGGGAGGGAAATGAGGGAGACAGAAATGGGGGAAGGGGAAGGGGAGGGAGACGGGAATGGGGAAGGGGAAGGGAAAGGGAAGGGAGACGGGAAGAGGAAGGGTGAGGGACTAGGGAGAGTCGGAGACGGGATAGGGAAGGAGAAGGGGAGGCCGTCGGGTCGACCGGGCCGGCTTATCCGGCCCGGTCCCGGCCCGACCCGGCCCATACCGCGCCGGGCCGGACTCTCAGGTTTATTTTTAAGACGTTTTTTTCGGATGTACTTGGTTTGGATCTGAATTCAACCCAAAATCAGATCCAAACGGGTACGCGGGTCACATAGCTCTGTATATACTGTTCATATCTGTGTGCGTGGGTGCATGCACCCGCGCATATCCAGGAGCTCAATTTTGTCCGACCACAAGTCACGTGAAAGAGGCCCTGGCCCACGGCGTTACCGGACGAGGTCGTTCAGGTTCGGTGTCCTGTATAGGAACCCTCCGAACGGGATCGTTTGATTCAGAGACGTCCGGACCACAACGTCGTTGTTTTATGTGTCAGTTTCGTTTCTGGTAGGTGGACCATTTACCGAGTCAAACGAGCCCGGCCCACCCTGACCTCCTCTGCGACGTTTTTTGTTCCTGCTCTCGTGTTTGCTTGTGTGGTGGCCGTCTTATTACAAACACGCGCAACGGACGAAGCCAAAAGCCCCACTTGCAGCACACATTGCACGGAGACATTTGTGTATCAGATTTTGTTAATTTGTGAATCAGATTCTATAAGTTGGACATAGTTATGTGTGAAATCTTAGGGATACCCAAAATTCGAGCATTTCAGAAGTTTATGAACTTCTATGATTAAAATAATGTATTTAAAACTTAAAAAATGGTTAACTTAATGTACGTTTATGAAATAATTCTTAAGATCATGACTACTTATTAGGTTACATATTAGCTCGATTTTTTAATAATTTTTCAATTTAAAGTCAGTCCCTCGCTCTAATGATCATACAGTTTTTTTGAAGATTTTGAAATGTAGAAATGGATTCTCTGCCATATGAGAGACATCTACATATCTTAGATCACAAGTGCTCTTCTCAAATCTGGTATGGCCCAATGAAAAATATTTCAAACAAATTTCTCGCTTTTTTAGTGTAGATTTCATTTCATCCTGAGTTTTTTTGAATAACATAGTTGTAGTTGCGTTCTACGGACAAGCAAGTGGGTCCGCTCACAAACCCTTCAAAATCCAGCAAAAGAAGAAAAGTCAAGTCCTCGGTTGGGTCCCATAAGATTGAAATATTTCCGTACCCTTTCACCAGAAGCGTCTTCCCTGCTCCTTCCTACCCGTCGGGAGAAAGAGCAGGAACAGAGAAGAAACGACGACGACGACACAGGAGCCGGAAGAGGAGGGGGTCGTTGCAGAGAGAAGCACGATTGAAGAGTTGGGGCTTTTTCCAGACTTCTGGAGAACGCCCACGCGCTCTCATGGAGATAGAGCCTCTGCGGTTCCCTCTACGAGATGGGGACTTTGTGGCCGAGATCCTGCCGGATCTCGAGTTCCACGAATCCCTTGTGGAGGGGCTGGAGTTCGATGAAGATGGCCTGGATTTCGATCTCGACGAATTTCTTGTGACTCCTGAAGACGGTTCGGGGATTTCGGAGAACGGTTTCTCTTCAGCGGGGTTAGATCTGGATTCAGGCGATCCCGAACCGTCGCCGCATCCGAAATTGGTTTCTTCCGGTTTAGAATGGCGTCATTCGTCGCGGTCGGAGGCGAGTCTTCCTCTGGCGCCGGATCGCGGTGGATCTACGGGGGTCGTGGATTTTAAGTCGGACAACGCCTCGCCATTGATCGAGTCCGGGTGCTCGAGCGAAGGAAGCTTCACGGTTGCGGTGGATCATAGAGATGGAGGGAAGTCTCAGGAGTTGTCTGGTTTTGAAGGCGACGGACGAGCGAATGACTGCGTTGAGTCGGCTCTTCGAATGGAGGATGGATCAGATAAGACTGGCGCAAAGAGGAAGCAAGAAAAAGGAGACGATTTGGTTACTAATTTGCAAGCTAAATTTCTGAAATCGGATTGCTCGGCAGACAGCGATTCTTCCGGGGTCTTCCGGCAGGTGACTGAAGAAGAGGAGGGGAAGAAGAAGGCTAGGCTTATGAGGAACAGGGAAAGCGCACAGCTTTCACGGCAACGGAAGAAGCATTACGTGGAGGAGTTGGAAGAGAAGGTAAGGTGTATGAGTTCTAAAATTGCAGAACTGAATAGCAGGATTGCTTGCATTACTGCTGAAAATGTGAGTTTGCGGCAACAGTTGGGACCTGTGTACCCAAAACCGACTGCCCACCCACCACCGCAAATGACCCCGTTTAGTTTCCCCTGGCTTCCCTGCCCGCCTTATGCTTTGAATGCTCAGAATGGAATCGTTTTCCCTTCGGGATCCCAGGTCCCGCTGGTACCAATTCCTAGGCTGAGAACGCAACAACCTGTCTCAGCACCGAAGCCAAGAAAGTCGTCCTCGAAGGTGAATTCCGGGAAGGTCAGCAAGAAAGTTGCAAGCGTAACCTTCCTATGTTTTTTCATTTTCTTGATGTACTCCGGTGGCCAGTTTTCAGTTTTTAGTTCCATGTATGGAGGAAACAAGGAAAGTTTTTCTGGTAGATTAGATTATGTTGACTCTGAGATAGAAAGTAGGTTGAAAGGAAAGGTGTTGACAGGTCTTCACCATGTGAATGGCACGGAAGACGTTAGCGTGAATTACTTGAGGAAATTGTATATAGACAGATGTATGAGGAGGGGAAGAGAGAGTAGCCTAGATCCGTCAGAATTTTGTAAGGAGTGCAGTTCACTGCCTTTCTCCGGCTCTGACGAGCATGGTCTTCATGGAAATAGCAGCCAGTCTCTGGTTGCTTCCTTGTATGTCCCAAGGAACGACAAGCTTGTTCGGATAGATGGGCGGTTGATTATCCAGTCTGTGCTTGCCAGTGAGAGATCCGTGGAGTCCTTAAAATCTAGGCCGAAGAATACTGTCAGCAAGAATGCGATAGCGGAATCTGGGGAGGGTTTGACAAGCGACAGTGGCAGGTCACCTACATTGCCCGTTCCAGTATCAGGAAAAAATATGGAGGTGCTCCCTAACTTTTACAGAAAGCAGGCTGAACATCAGAGGGCTCTGGCCTCTAGCTCAGCCGATGAATATGTTGAGGACCAAAACACAGCTTCATCATTTGAAGGACCGCTCCGGCAATGGTTCCGTGAAGGAATGGCAGGTATGCATAATCGTCCTTTTCCCAGTTTGATATCCTCGCACGCATATTAAGCGCCTGCACACGCACACATCATACATGAACATATCCCACATTTGACATACTAGTGTTCTCCCGCGCCGTTGGAGATTGATGGACCAGAACTTGTAGAATGCTGCTGCCGTTGACGCCAAGTAGTTAGAGTCAGATAAGAGCCTCTTATTTGGTGAAGGGGACTGCTTGTAACGAGGCAACTTCAATAGGAAATGAAACGAACTCCCAAACTTGAAGTTGATTATACTGCTGTGTTCAAACGAAAGGTTTTGAAACTAACCGATTGCAAAAAGGTGGTGTAGTTTGGCTGCAGGCAAGGGAATGCATATACGAAGTTCCTATGAGTTTCTGATCACGGTTTCAGTCATGCCACCTAGAGAGGGTGGAAGGCATACGAGTCAGGCCCTTCTTCCATTTAGGCACGCATGGAGCTAGCAGGCTTCAGTGTTTAGTCTCCTGCAGGCGAAGAGTGAAAAATTCAGATTTAAATCAAGGGTCATGCTTGGCCCATCATCTTTTTGTGGCCAGTTGCGCCGCTGCTGTTTACACCGTCCAACAGATTTTAAACTACTGCCTATGCATGTCGCAATTATTTGGTTGTTTCATTTTTGTGTAACAGTTGGGGTCTTTTTAACTCTGTTGGCGAGTGAAATCTTGTAGATAACAGCTTGAAAGCCAAAATCTTTAGCATGGGTAAGGCTTAAGATAAATAGGAACGCCTGAAAATGCTTATCCCTTGAGTAATCTGTAGATAGCCAAAGCAGAAATGGACTTATTAGCTTATTTTGCTTGAGACGATTTGGCTGCAAGATCTGTTGGTATGCAGTTTCATCGAGTCAGTTAGCTGATACCGTTTTTTCTACATCTACAATTCTAACAACCATTACAACTCTAACAACCATTATCGTTTCCATCAGGACCAATTTTAAGCTCGGGCACGTGCACAGAAGTTTTCCAGTTTGAAGTGTCTTCATCAACGGCTAACAAACCAAGGACAGTCGTTCCCTCCACATCCACAGGAGCAGCTAATTCATCCACCCACCACGGCGATGCCAATTGTTCTAGTTCTGGCATGATCAAGAACAGAAGGTTCCTCTACCCAACGGCTATACCGCTTCCAGGGAAAACACTTCTTAACAGTACTTCAAATCACTCAAAAAACACTAACCAAGAAGACACCTTTGCAGGGAACCATTCGGTTTCCTCATCCATGGTTGTGTCTGTACTGCTGGATCCAAGAGAGGCCGGGGAAAACGGTAACATGATGTCTTCCCCCAAGTCTCTTTCCCGGATCCTCGTTGTTGTGCTGGTGGACAGTGTGAAGTATGTCACTTATTCATGCATGCTTCCTTTTAAGAACTCTTCACATAGGCTGCATTGACGAATCAGCAGTAGTACACTAACTGGTAGACCTTTATCCCCAACACTTAGCAGGGGTAGCTGGTACGCCTCTTGTTTGTTTAGTTTAGTGAATCTATGCAAGCAGAGGCTTGTTTTTTGTACCAGATATTGAGCATATAATGTTGGAAGTAGAATATCCAGATAATTTTGGAACTTTACAATGTTATTCTGATGGCAAATTTGTTCTTGACCCTCTATTGTTTACAAGTTACACGTTGAAGGAATCTACAATCTCTTTGAGAATTTTCTGAGATGTTGGCCATTGCTTGTCATTAGCGCTCGCAACAAACAGAACTACAGTGTTCCCCTTTGCAGTAGCCTTTGCAAGATTGTGAGTGCCGGTGGATGCGTAGGGCGTCTCGAGCACGAACGAGTAATACTGCAGGTAAGAAATGAAAAACAAGTTAGGCCTTTCCTGGACTTTTATGCTACTGATTCATGGCCTAGTGCAGCCCATGTATGAGTATTTATTTTAACAAGGAACCAAGTCACCATATTCATGCTAGGCTAAGCCTGCATACATAAACTGAACATGACTTGCCAGCTTAGATGAATGGTATTGAAGATGAGAGGGGTCACGGTGGTGCTTACAGTTTGTCCATTGCGTTGTTCGACCGAGCTCTCGACGAGCTCTTCAGGATCAAAAGTATCGCCTGTGACGAAGGGGCCAAGAGAAGCAATGAGCTTCTCCGGGCTGCCGATGTCTTCAAGGGTGGCATTAGGCTTGTTAGTGAGGCGTATCAGTGGTGACGCCACCACCTGAATCTTGCCCTGCTTCTCATCTTCAAACTTGACCTCCACCCATGGCTCTGCACACTTGGGCTGGCAGTAGTTTCCGGATAAGATGTTTGCCACTCGCAGTTGCTTCCAAGATGGTGGCAGGATGAACTCGTAGGGCTGCACATTCCCTGCAATCGACCAAATTCCAAACACTCTTAGCTGCAATACGATCGACAAACTTATCACCAAAATTTTGAAACTCCAAGGCAGCTTTTATGTGACCAAGAATTTTCAAAATATTGGGACACCATCTTAGCATGTTTTCAAAGTTTTATACAAGAAAAGGTTCCCCTTTTCAAGTGTAGCAAGTCTTGATTTCAGCTCATCTACTGCTGGTAAAAATACGGAACGTGAAATTTATCAATTGTGTCATCCGCCGCAGCACTAAGAATCACAGAGTTCAATAAAATTACTTCTCGAGTGACTTGTCTTAGTTCAGAAAGGACCCAAATCAATATGAGCTTCACATACGTAAAGTTCATGCATTATATTTTCAATTTTTCCTGAGCCACCGTTACCATGGTAAGTTCGAACACATTAGGCCCTCATCACACTGGAACTAATCGGAATCTATATCTACCGTCTTCGGATCTTGCTCCACTTCGGAGATTGCAGAAAAATAACCCGGACGACAGAGAGAAAGAGAGAGAGTACCGGCACGGAGAGCAGGTGTGTCTTTGGTGGTCGCTTTGAAGAGAACGAAGGAAGGGTTGGTGGAGGAGGGCGGCAAGTAGGACCCGACCTCCACTTCCTTGGCCTCCGCCTCTTCCGGAAGCTTCCACAGCGCCCAGAGGAGCCCCGCCACCTTCACGATCTCCCTCCTGCAGATCTTCGCCTCCGCCGCCGGCCCATTCTCCCGGCGGAGTAGCCCGCCGGATTGGGGCGTCAGTGGAGCGACGCGCTGAGAGGAGAAATGTGGCATGGATGAAATTTTCGTAGACTTCGAGGGCGAGATCGCGGGGACAACTGGTGCCGCAGAAGCCGTCGCCATGACCGTGAGGAAATCTTTTCCCGTCTATTTTGCACGCAGCAGCTGGTTTCGAGCCTTTTGTAATCTTATCCGCCTATCGCCATTGGAAACGGAATCGCCACTTGCAGTTCTGGTATTTACAGTGGTACCATTGCTTCTGATAACCTAACGGTTTACTTCCAGTTTTTAATCAAGCATATGAGACATGAAATGCTGGCCATGCCAATTTCAAACACCAAAGCGGTTTGTTACTGTAACTAGGAGACTTTTTATTCCTAATTTTTGTATTTAGGGGACTTTTTGTCCTCCAATTTTGATCTACATTCTCATTTTATCGGCTCATTCAAGATCGTTGATCAAGAACGACAATATATCCCCAAATGTTTCACGAATTCTCTAGAAAGAGTGAAACCCGGTCTCAATTATGAGTCAAAAAGAAAAAAGAAAACAAAAAAGATAAGCACCGTCTTTGACCGCCATTATTGTCACGCCTGCCTCTACCTTTCTTCTTTAAAACTTAAGCCCGTTAAGAAGCTCAAGCTCTGCCTCCACTGTCATCGATCCATTTGCCGAAAAAGAGGAGACAGAGTTCTTTTTAGGGCATCTTGCCCTTAACAAAAATATGAACATCGTCTCATTTGACCAAAATAATTCGAAGTATTTGCGAAAAGAAAAGCATTGTCAAGAATGGGATTCGAACCCATGCCCTTTCGGACCAGTACCTGAAACTGGCGCCTTAGACCAACTCGGCCATCTTGACGTGGATGCCAAATTCTTGGAAGAAAATTATGTAATGTATTTGAAGTGGACAAAGTTACACGTCCTAGACCTTGTTGAATACTTGGGCACGTGATCGCGAAGAACAAGAATAATGATAATAAACATAATAATGAAGTGGAGTGAACGAGATAAAAGAAGAGTGACTAAATGGATGATTATGAAGTTGATTTAAAATTTATTTATTGTTCATTTAGATTGGTTAAAGAAATTTAAACCCAACTACCAATCCAATTTGAATATTGATGTGTAGTTAAGCAAGAGAATCGGAACTCAAATTCGAGTCTAATATCTGCCTATGATTCGGAAGAATCTGATCCAACTACACACAAAGGCCTGGTTGATTCCAATTTGGATTTTAAGAAATAAAGGTTGAATACCGATCCAGATGAAGTCAAACTCGATGAAGCAGGACCAGACCCAAATCCAAATAAATATATCTTATTCTTTCATGCAAAAGGAACCAAATAAATATATATTATATATGAGGAGGGACATATGTTACACGATATTCCAACCACGCAAGATTCCTCGCTTCCCGGCCTTCATCTTCTTTGCTTTTTCTCCGCTTCTTTTGTCACTTTTGACTTCAACACCACTACAACAGCAGGGCGGAGGCCAATAGGGGTGAGGAAGGCCAACATAATTTATAAGAAACTCATTGTATTATATAAAGACTTTGCTATCTGATTGAAACAGTATCTCTTATAAATCTGAGGCTGGTCATATATATATATATATATATATATATATATATATATATATATATATATATATATATATAGAGAGAGAGAGAGAGAGAGAGAGAGAGAGAGAGAGAGAGAGAGAGAGAGAGAGAGAGATTTAATGAACATGAAAAGGCAGAGCATAAGCCAACAGGAAGACAGTTCACATCTAAGAGGTTGGAGATTTGAATCCTGTGGCTGCTGTCTTTGGGATTGCAAATAGTTGCAAGCTCACCACCACCGAGATTCCAAAGCATTGGAGATATATGGGTACAGCATTGAGGGATTTGTGCAAGCTGTTTCCCATAAGTAAATATATATATTATATACATATAAAGAGGACTGATCAAACAGCAAAACAAGACTGAAATTAGCCATAAATATTAAAAGAACATAAGAAAAGAAAGGAGTGGTGGGGCTTATGAGAAGCGAAAGCCACTAACTTCTACCATTTGCAATAAATAATTATACATCATGTTTAAAATGTTAAAGTTTTGAGAGAGAGAGAGAGAGATTTCTGCACAGGAAACGAGCAGAGATATGGTGGGTAGGCAGGACTGGCGCAAATCTGCAGGGCTTCTTGATATTGAAGAAAAAGACAAGAGGCTCTCCCGTGAAGTTTATCGAAGAAGTGGCTGACAGAGAGGAAGGATGAATAGTTTAATGCGATTATCATTTGGTGCAGGAAGAACATCTCAACGCAGCGCTGTTGGTGCCATGATTTGCTGCTGTGATTGGATTTGTAAAAGAGGACAACAACTCGTCAATGCTTTATTAGAGAGAGTGTGAACCAGTAAGCCGCTTACCATGGTAAAGGCCAAGGAAAAGCTCCGTAATGGCGGACATAATAGCTAGGGTGATAGTGCCTACCTACATGACATAACTCCAATACTCAATATGCATATATAAATTATATAGAATGATCATTTTTGCTTACTTTACAAGTAAAAAAGTTTGCATATGTTCATGTCTCGCTTCAGCTTGAATGTTCATCCCCTGCCATTGCACCTCTTGAAATTGATTGACAGAGGTGAAACCTGATTCATGGTAGGTAATTCCAATGCAATTTGATTCACATGCATTTATTCTGACCTTATACGACACCCGAATATGATTTTTCTTTTTTTTTTTCCAGAATATTATTTTATTTAAATGTATTTTCTATTTTTTAGAAAAAAAAAGTTATTTTCAACAGATTCCCTGCCAAGATCTGCTTCACCTACCCAAACAAGGGACCAGCTTCTGTCGCCACAGCAGAAATCTGGTAAAACTCAGATGGATTGAAAATGACAAGATGAAAAGATAACATTTTATACGAATTCCCAAGCAAATATATTTAGCATGTGGCATTTGGTTGCAGCCTTTTGGAGGAATTTAACGATGCGAAGATATCGTTGAAATTGTATTTAAAGAAATATCGATTTCCAATGTCATCTGACATCGGGTGAGGAAAAGTTTTCCCCGTTTTGGCTGATATCTACTTGGACTCGTGGGTTTGGACCCATGGTTTGCTGTTTTAAGAGGCACACGAAGATGCAGCAAAATCTATCTTTACTATTTCTTCTCGGAAAGCAGCGAGGCGAAAGAATCCACGACGATGCCAAACATGGGATCCCAGTCGTAAAAAATTTCTTACAAAGATCTTGAAGTGATCAAAATATTAAGTTGGTAAAATTCTGTTTTTACTATTTTAACGTATCAGAATCGAATACTGTTTGTGCTGTCTCTGGAAAGATGCCATGCAAGCTGTTGTTGTGTTTGAGTTAAATTTTTTCTCAGTTTTTAATGTCCTGAATCTAAATTCAATTGGACCTTTAATGCATTTGCTGTTTTAAATTCATCAGTTATTGAACTTTAATTAATCAAGAAGGATTAAAGTTTTAGGACAGAGAGAGAAAGAGGTGTCTACTTTTTGTAAGTGGTTGATAGTCTCCGATCTCAAACGCAAGATGCCATTTGCTTGATAAATTTGAGGTTTGTCAAGCAGCAAATGAAGAAAAGTCATATCCGAATTTGATATTTGATTTCACTATTTGAATTTGATTTGAATCTGATTTTACGCTCTAAATCTGAATTTTGAATTGAATCTGATTGATTTTCAACATGTACTAGTATTGGGTATGTGATACTTATCAGAACTAAATCTGGCTAGATACTAATGTATATTTGAACTTGATTGGATGTTATTTCTTCAATTTGAAATCGTTACGATTTCTTAGTCGAATTTAGGTGATGAGCATGCTTGAATTCCTAGAATTTAGGTGGTTTTAGCAATTAAACGGCTGATAAAATTTTCAATTATGAATCGATAATGTATTTTTTAGTTTTTAAAAGAAGATGCACATCTTCATTTGAATAGGCGGTAGTGGACAACAGCTGCTGCCTAGGACTACGGGAACTTTGGTTCACATGGAAAGAAGTGAAAATCGTTCGCTTCTTTGTTTCTTGTTGTCTAGGACTAACTTTTTTAGGGAGTCAGTCACATGCTCCTCATATAATAGAAATTATAATAAAATTGAGGGTTTGGGAGCCTGCACGTGACACCAAAAGGCTTCGCCACTCCGGTTCCCAGAGAAGGACGCATCGCAGTCGTACACGTGTCCATCAAATCGCGGATCCTAAAATGTGGAGATACCGATACGCGCGGGGGTACGTAAGTGAAATATTCACCACTTCGAAAGGTATTCTCGACCATTAATTCGTTAGTGACTGTAACTTTAAAATTCCGTTATTTTGAAGCAGATATACCAGTTTTCTTTTTCTTTTTTTTTTTTCTTTTTTTGTTTAATCCTTCCTCCGCTTTGTTCCAAGAAGATGAAATGCAAAACCCTCTCTCGCTCTCTGCCCGAAACTCACCGCTGGACGCGGGCTTCTTGTACCGGCGACGGTTCCTCGGCGAACCGCACAAGTCTGGCCGCCGGTAACCTCCATTTCCTATCTCCATGCCGTCCATGGCGTGTCACAGATCGGATAGATCCGGTGGCCGCCGGCTCACCTGGCTCGTCAAATCCTGCTGGCCAGACACCCTTCCGGAGGCCCACCGCAAATTCGCCCACGTCCCACCGGAGGACCACCAGCCTTCTTCCATCTCCGCCCTCCCTGACGACCTACTCACTGAGTGCCTCGCTCGACTCCCTTCATTCTCCCTCCGCTCCGCCTCTCTCGTCTGCCGCAAGTGGGCGGAAACGCTGTCTTCCCAGGCCTTCTATGATGCCCGGCGCCGGCTCGGACGTCTCAACCACCTGCTCACGGCGTTCTCCGGCGCCCCCTCCGTCGTCCTTTCGGCTACTCTTCCCCTCTCTGCTCCGTCGGATTGGGCGCCCGCCCGCCCGCTTCCACTCTCCGGCCTCACCCTCTCCCACCTAGCCGTCGTCGGCCGGGACATCTACCTCCTCGGCCGTACTCCGTCCGCTGCATCGATCACTCTCCGGTACGACCCATGGTCCGGTTCCGTTTCGCCGAGAGCACCGATGCGCCGCCCGCGTAAGCGCTTCGCGGCTTCCGTCATTGCCGGGAAACTCTATGTTGCTGGCGGAGCCGTCCGCACGCTCAGCGGCGGCCGCGAGGCGGTGAACTCCGTGGAGGAATACGATCCAATAACCGATACATGGCGAGACGTGTCGGTGTGCGCGACGCCCCGGTACGGGTGCCAGGGCGCGTCGGTGGGAGGCCTGTTTTTCGTGCTCGGCGGTGTGAGGATCGTGGGGACAGCGGGGCCCAGAAGGAGGGAGGGCTACGTCTACGAATCGAACATGGACACGTACGACGCGGAAGCGATGACGTGGCGGCGGAGGCGGGCGGTGGTTCCCATCGGCGGCTGCGTGGTGGCGTCCTGTGGAGCAGGAGAGTTCGTCTACGTACTGGCGAGTCACGCGGTGGGCGTTTCGTTCTGGCGGTACGACTGGAAGCGGGACGAGTGGCAGAGAGAGCCGAATCCGGCGGTGGGGGAGGGCGGCGCGCCACCGGTCCGGGTCGACAACGCCCTCAGGTTCACCCTTGCCTCGGCCGGTAACCGGGTTCTCCTCGTCCAGACCGGCGGGAGTGTGTGCGACCTCTGGCGCCGGAGCGGGCGCAGCGGCCGCGGCTCGCCGGAGGGCCTGGTTCTCGTTTACCACTGCGAGACGGGCGAGTGGAGCCGGGCGCCGGACCTGCCTGTCGCAGTCAATGGCGCTGTTTGTGGGTGCGTCTACTGTTGAGACAAGGACGGGTTTGATCTTGGGTACTTAAATTGCATTTCCTCATTTCTAATTAATGGTTTTGTACTGGTGGTAAACTCTTACGTTTTTTCATTGGATTTGGGTGGAATGGCTGCCGTGAAGCGTTGGATTACTGGTTTCGGGAGCTAACGATTTGGCTTTCCTGTTGGCCATGAATGGTCCAGATTGAGAGTTGGTATTTACATGAATGGTGCAGATTGGAAGTTGGTATGTCCTTTTGCTGGTGCTGGATCCGCAGCCTGGTGAGATGTGTGACTTGGGTTCTTTCATCTTTGGGTTGATGGAGCTGCTGGAAATGTGATTACACATGGTTTGGTTAGGGTTGAGATGATCCAAAACGGTAAACTTGTTGCAGGAGTGCATAATGGGAGTAGAAGTATAGAAATTTTAGAAAGGGTAAAAGAGGAAGAAGAAAGAATGAAGAGGATTGTAACAAAGTGAGAAGTTATCGAAGAATGTGAAGCAACTCCGGTTACAGCATGACAGAGAAAGAAATGAAGGTGTTGAACTCGTCGCGCCGACTTGGTTAAAGCTTGATGAGGATGGGTATGATTCTTTTCTCGGCTAAGTCATTGATATTCAGTGTTTTATTATCAAGATACATATCTTATATGCCATTTACTTTTTAATAAAGTAAATATGTTCCTTTATATGTAAATGCAAGTTGGTTGCAGGTGGGAAGCAGATTAAGGTTAGACTTGCATTTTCATATTGCAGGAGATCCTCCATTTTGGCTCTCGCAACTGTACATTATGCCAAGATCTTGATCTTCTTTGCTTTGTTGCAGTATTCTATGACTTTTTAATCCATTTAATCTGAAGATAATAAATTATTATTATTATTATAGTTATTGTTGTACTGTAATGCCTCTCATCTGATCTGCCATCCAACAAAATTTAGCTGTGCGATGCTTGGTCAAATTGGGTTGCCAGTATCTACAGTTGGTTCACTTCCAAAAGGAAGAGTGTCAAAACGAATAACCAGACATGGTGTGAGCATCTAATCATAAACGTGATATCCGTATAGCTCAAATGGATGCCGCCCTATGATAGCACGTCGTCCTATGACCATACATCCTCTGCGAAAATCAAGAAGTAGACGCACTCAAAAGCAAAGGGCTTGAGCCACTTCCAAGCTTTTGTCCAACTTTACCATTTTGTTGGGCAGTAGCGAAATATGTACCCTGATGATCACTCATTCTCCGGCGAAAATGTTTGCATGTTATGAGATGAAAAATTATGTCATCATTGGCACTTTTCTGTTTGGTCTTACCGATAAACAGAATATTGATAATGTTAAAACGGTGTTATGGAAATCAGCTTATTCCAATCTGGATGAGCAAGAAGTATACGACCCATCACATACAAAAAGGTCCGAATGCACCACTTTCGTATTGACTTCAAGGTCCACAACTGCATCGGAGCTTGGGGTGGGAGGCAGACCAGGTTTGTCGAAACTAGATTTTTAGAAACTCAGCAGCAGCCACCTGAACGGGCCTAAAACTATTGAGCTAATAGAAGTCACCTTGCTTCCTACACATAGCACTGTTTACGTGTTCGAGATGAGATAGGCCAGCTCAAAACTCTGATTGGATCCTCCTTGATCTTGTTCATTAAAATGATTTTCTTTAATTTTCCCTTCCATACTCTATTAATTCTGTCATGCACGAAATCTACTACTTACGAATCGTATCCAGCCTTCTGCTCCTTTTTCAGTGCCTTCCTCGTGGGCTATCAGAACCCATTCACTCTTTCTTGTCTGCCGCAGCGGTGTATGTTAAAACCATCAAATTGGTCTAAAACTCATGTTTATAGGGTTATTGCATAAGTTGCCTAATACATATGCGTTCATATATACGTTCTTGCGTGTGTGTGTACAGCGCTCATGGTACTCTCTTTTCAAAACAGCACTTTAGAAACCGTGCATTTTCAATGCGTTTATTGAATTTCATAAACGTCCAGAAGTGCAAAGCCTGTACATTGATAGTAAAGCATGAAGAATGCATCAATGGAGACGGTTTTTGAAAGTGAGAAGGGAGAATTCCCTCACCAGTCGACACCAATGAAGACGACACATATTACCCGAGACATTGTACACAATACCTAGTTCAGAACCACAGTAGATGATAGTGGTGCTTAGCAAGTCATCAAGAATCATAGAAAGGGTTGGTCTTCACTTGTATCGAAACAACACATGAAGATTGCAGGCGCATGGCAAGACATGGACTGTACATATTATTAGTATATCACTATCCTCTGAGAAACCTCACTCCTTCCCGACAAAACTGTACAATAATTTGAAGAGCAATATGTATATCTGAGGCAAGACAACAAAAGCTAGTGCCAACCCCTACATTTTCATAACACAAGGGACCACTGCTTATCAAATTTCAACAGAACAGCTTCACGTTGATCCAACTTATAAAACCTTCAAAAAGGCATTACTGATGGTCTGGCTATCAGTGATCTTGGCTCATTCAGCACCATCATGTTTTTGTCAGAATAGAAGACCAGCCTTGCACCTCAACCAACTCTCGGCATTGACGTGAACACCCGGTAAAACCAGAATGAGAAACGATAGGCTTCACAGGACTCGTCCATCATGGCAGTCAGCGCAAACTGCAATGAGACAGCCCACCACAATGAGGGAGCCCATCACTTAGGTTTTTGTCAATCATCAAACCGTCACTGACCCATTATCCACAACGTTCTACCATCTCTACCTTCTCCGACTATAACTGCTCCCGTGGGAAGAATGATGTTTCTGGCGTGGCAGGCCAGTCCTGCCTGCTCCATCCCACATGCCTCTACCAGCAGGTCTACTGACAATCCCAGCATTCGCCGGTGTCCAGTTACTAGGTTGGGCTACCCCACTTGGAAACTCCTCCTCTTCTCTGTCATTGTATTCCAGAATAAGCCGCTTGATATTCTGTTTCTCTTCCAACTCAGCTGCCTCTTTCTCCTTGGAGCTCTGAACAAGTGAACAATCCCGAGGGATGTACATGTGCTTTGTCTGCTGTTTGTTACCTCTTTTCACAAGAACACGCACGGGAACCTTGCTACTGCCTCCACTTCCCTCTTCATCCATTGTTTCATCTCCACTCTCCCCATCCACATTCCTCGTATGGTCTTTGACCCCTTCAAATACATTCATTGGTATCATCATATTTAGTGTGGGTCGGGCCCGTAATTCTAGCTTGCGTGACTCCAAACTCTCCTGAATGAGTGCCCGAAACTCACGGTCAAAATCAGCTTGTTCTTGTGGATCAAGCTCGACTGGCTTCTGCCTCACAGGGACATCATCGTCCTCATCAGTAGCCGTGGGTTCACCAGCGTCTTCATCTTCTTCTTCCTCTTCACACTCATCGTCATGATTCTCCGACTTGTATTCGTATAAATCTTCGTCATCTTGACCATCAGGATCAATGCTCCCACTTTCAGAATCACTCACACTGACTGCATCCTCAGGGCCCACACCACTCTCATCAATCCCATTTGAAGGTCTTTGGCCATTTTCTGTCATGGAGGCAGAAAGACGAATTGTGGATTTGCGAGGTTCTGTATCAGAATGCTTCTCGTTGTTGGCTTTGTCCATAGCAGCATTTCGATCATGCTCCTCTAGTTCAGTTAATGCTGCATTTACTTCTTCAACAGATGAATAGCGAGTCATGTTTGGACGCAAGTCTGCGAATAGGTCCTGAAATCATTACAAACGACATCCTTACTAAACCAAGATTAACGATTAGAAATCTAGAACTATCAAAAACCTGCAATAGCAGCTACCTGAAAAGATAGCAAGGAGTTCAATATTTAATCAAAACAATAAAGCTAACTAAAACATATCAACCTTTAAAGCATACATATGTCATCACGTGTGTATGCAAAAAAACTTTCTTTGTAGTACTTGTAATTTTCTTGCTAAGTCTAGCATTCTAAGAAGTGGATGCAGGTGTCGGGTTGGTCAGAGTTAGTTTCAGACAGAGACAATAATATCCAAGCTCCCCTTTATGTTGACTTTGTCAAAGGTCTGCATCTTTCCAAGTTCTACATATCCACAAAAGAGAGAGAGAGAGAGAGAGAGAGAGAGAGAAAGAGAAGGTAGAGTGGTTCAGAAATACCATTTCAAAAAAAAAAAAAAGAAAAACGAATTATAGAAAGAGGAAAGCCAATGGGATCTCGGGAATCATCATGAACATACCCGACACTGTCTGTTGCTCTACATTTCCCTAACGCATGACGGCATCAGTTTCACACTATGTCACACGGATACTTCAAAATGGGCCACGTACCGGTGTCGACACTCCGACACCTGGATACCGACACTTGGACAATTCAGTATACCTTTTGGATCAGGTCTGGGTCAGACCCGATCCAAACCACTTTACTAACCCGTCATTGTTTGTTTTGTTTGAGACTTTCTTTCTTATGACTTATGAGATTGGTCATGAACAATGTTTTTTTTGAGAATCTGAGACTTTCTTTCTTATGACTTATGAGATTGTAACAGTGAATTATTAATTTAATTTTTTTTTTTTAATTTTAGTATCCTTTTTATTTTTTTAGAATATAAAATTCGCGGTGTCCGCGTATCCTAAAATTTTGAAAATTGCCGTATCCGCGTACCCGTACCCATAGGATACCCGTACCCGTATCCGTGTGACATAGGTTTCACATGCTCAAATACTTCAAGGCTGAACGACTATTGCTTTTCATAACCTTATGAGTTATGACACCTTTTTCCAGAAAGCAAATCAGAACAATAAAAAACCACGACATATTTAAAAATAATTATACATGACCACTCCATAGTTCATAACAAGGAAAACAGTTGATAAGCAAAGCGTAGGAAAAATCGTGATTGTCCAACATAGAAAAAATTGCATTAACAGCCAAAATTTTAAAGACAAACAACCAAGACAGACGAAAGATTTTTTTAACTTTAAAAATTATCATGATTGTCCAACATAGAAACATTAAAAAAAGCATTAACTGCCAAACTTTAAGACACATCATGGGAACAAATGAAAGTTTTTTTAACTTTAAAAACCAAGTTCTCTTGGTGAAATTAAGCAAACCAAAAAGACTATAATATAAACATATTACAAGGTTAAAATGCAAATACCTGAATATCAAATTCAATATCCAAAGGTATGGACCCTTTACCAAGAACATATCTTTGAAAATATATCAGGAATTTGTCAAGCTTCCTCTTGGAAGAACCACGGTCAAAGTAGTGCCCACATGTCTGAAGAAGAGTTATTATCATCCTGATGCGGAAACAATCCTCAGGTGGGTCCAGTATGTCTTGCTGGTAGACAAGAAACAAGGTTACAATATTATCATAGACAATAAGGGTGATAAAAAGGGAATTCAGTTTGTCATTCATAACCAAAACAAACTGTACACATAATCAAGCAAGTTCAGAAAAGGAAAACTTGCAAAAAAGAGAAGAAACAATAAGAACAAGCTATATCATATATGTAATTCACCTGACACACTATGGAAAGAAGCACAGAACATAACCCTTGAAAATTCAAATCTGATAAACTACTCTCAGTGATATAAATGGAATGACATCTGAAATGCATTTTGGATAATGGACTCATGACCACCCTGTTGGCTTCTATTTGGACTCAAATGAAAATTTTAATTTAATTCTAGTTGAGATCCAAACTGTAATGATGTATTGTTCTAGATTCAGATGTTTTGAGTTTGACATCAGGACTCAGATCTAATATGGGTCTGATCCATTTGTGCAGCAAGTCATCATATTATAAGACAACCATCTTATTTTTCTATATTAAAAAAGCTTCATGATGAAGTCACTGCACAACTACCATCAACAAACTGAAAAAAAAAATAGAGGGGGAAAGAAAAAATGATTGAGAAGAAAAGAGCACATCGTAAATATACACAAGTAAGCACAGAGAGGGAGAGAGAGAGAGAGAGATAACTATATCAATATGGAAGCAAAACCAGTCAGGTAAAAGGAGAGGGTGCATTCGGGAGAAGATGAGGAATTAGGTTCTAAAGCCAACAAAATGTGATGAGGAATTAGGTTCTAAAGCCAACAAAATGTGGACCCATAAACAGAAAAAAGGGGGCTAAAATAAACTCATTCCACAACCAGCCATTTCAGCTAACTCAGCCGATCCTGATATAAATTGGTTATTTCTTAGTCAGAGGACCAACAGTTACCAGGGCCAGGGGTTATCCAGCACAGAGAACAAGGCATGGGTCAAGTAATAAATGTAGTGGTAAGCTAGCGATGGGTGCAATGTCTAAAACTATATGCATGTATAGATAATCTTAAGGGATTAAAATAAATATTTTCATATTCAACAAAAATTGGGGGCAGAGGATGTCACGATCACATGTACACATGGGATTTCAACATCTGTTTCAGGCATATCGATTCAGATATTCCAAGTTTCCAACCACACTTATCAGGCTGAATTTAGAAAAATAACACACACACAAGCATGTGTGTGTTGTGTCCATAGAGAGAAAAAGTGAGAGGCAGGAGAAACAGGTGAATCCCAGACCACTAAAGTTAGGACTTAGGAGAAAAACCAAATAGCTCAGAATAGATAATTAAAATTTTCTCATGTAATCTAACCCATAGCCGCAAATATCGTTCGTTCTTCAACGAGGTTTTTCTCAGGTAATTACCAGCAAAGTTGTTTTTTTTTTCGAAAAAAAACTCAAGAAAATCATGGGAGTTTTTTTAAAAAATAAAAAAACCAAAATGTTATGTAAAAATACAATAAATGAAAAAATGATAAGTATTCTATTGCATTTAAAGAGGTCATGTTAAATACCTAAAACAAGAGGAAATAAAACAATGAAACAAAAGTTGAAAAAACTAAAAACAGAAAATGAAATAAAAAATAAATGAAAAAAATCACGTTAAAATCATGATAAATTCATTTTTAACATTTTCAATATGTTACGATATTTTCCTGTTTTTATCGTTTTCTTTGTTTTATTACGTTAATATCGTAAACATAGGGATATCTACTATGATCTAACCTTATAGATATGATCTTTAGAGAAATTTGATAGGAAACATATATTAAGTCGATCATTTTTTTTAGTTTAAATGTTTTTTTATTCATAAAAAAACTAATGGCTCTCATAACATAAAACTTTTGATACTAGGAAAATCAATAATTCTCGTGAAAACAACTTAAACTAAACTATGTTTTATACTGAATTACTATTTATGTGCATGTTAGTGTTTTCATATTTTGTTCAAAGTATTCTTTAATATGAATTTAAGTGGCCTAGTTCTCTCTCTCTATATATATATATATATATATATGTGTGTGTGTGTGTGTGTGTGTGTGTGTGTGTGTGTGTGTGTGTGATGAACTAAACAGTACGTCTAGACCAAGAAGTGTTGCAAAATAGTGCATTTCTTTCCTACCAAGCTAATCCATTAATCTGATAGCTGCAGGGTATGTATTTTTCAGTAATTAAGGGCCATAACAGCAGAAGTACAACGCATTGCACAATATAGAAAAAGCCACGCAAGAAATTAACAGTGAAAAGATCCAACCGGTAAGTGCCAAAGAAATGAGGAAATATCAGTCTATAATCACATTAACAAATAACATGACAATGGGGAACATTCGAAAGAAATTCAGAAGAAACAACATGATGGGTAGGGAAAATGAAAGCATGCCAAGACCCTCACCTCAGAAGTCCCATGACCAAAAGTGATAATCAAATACAGTGTTTCAAAGATTACAGATGAATCAATGTGTTCGTAATTGTACAGCTCTCCCAAAAACCGCATATGTGCAATACGCCGCTGCTGCATCCCATAATCATTCAACTCCAATCCAACTCTGATTTCTTCCAAGACCTGTTAAAAGAATCCCTATTTCAGATTCCAATCAAGGCAGAATGACAAGGATGACCTGTGACGTGAATACTGAGAGCACCAGAAAATTTTGTGGCTGTCACTCAGACAAGAATGAAAAAAACTTAGAAAAATGAGTGCCAACAGAATGGAGTTTATGGAAACATCCAAACTATAATGAGGAAGAGGTCTCTGTCATGAGGCATGAGTCAAAACCCACACGGCAAAGTTAAAAACTGAACCGCACTAAAAAATATTTCTGATTAAATTCACAACTGAAAGTAAATCAAAATTCCCACATCACCCAAAAGCCAGAACAGATACACACATTTCCCTATTGTAATATATACACCACAGCACAATGGGCAATGGCTAATCTAATTCTGGGAACATTCAATGGCCAGTTAAACCTCTTTCTACTTACATATCTAGGTAAGTCCACAAATACTTCACCCTTAACAAGAAAGCTAATTTCTAAAGATAATCCAAAATGCCATTCTTCATAGTAGCATACCACGGAGAAGAACCTCAGCAACAAAAACAAACAATAATACACCAGAATATGAACGGTATGAGATTAGGCAGTAAAGGGAAATGAGCAAAGGGTATTGAGGTGAAAGACGTGAACCACATTTATAATCCTGCCACTCTGCACCCAGAGTTCCGGCATCGTGATTTCCTCCTAAAGTATGGTAGTGACCAGGCCTGAGGCCTTACTCAGGGTTTACCTACCAAAATACAGGATTGTAAAACAAACATGGCAAAGGTCAGAGGAGCACGGCAGTAATGCGAACAGATAAATCTGTTAGGACTTTGAAGCATTTTATATTCATTATATTTTCTATAAGAGAATTAGAGGCAACATATTTGATATGCATAAAATGAGGTATCCTGAAGTGTTTCTCAGTGAAAAAAAAAAGGTAGACTTGTACAACCATATCAAGAATTTAAATCTGTAGAAGTGGGTTAGGCAACATAGAGTGAAGCAACTATGCAATTGGGATAACATTCATCATCTAAACAGGATATAGCTCAAACCCAAAACAGGGGCGAAAAGGGGAGGTGCAGGGATCTAGGGGCAAAATCATGGATGAAGTACAGAAATGTATGATACGAAGTCTCTTGCAGTTTAATAAGGAACACAACTCTTCCTTTTTCTGTTTTGTTATTATCTCCTCAAATGATAATCAACTGAGATCTCTAATCCTCCACATTGACAGCCTTCACAAGGTTAACACAAAGACACAGATATTGGTCCATTATAGTTCCAGAGTTCCTACAGACCGCTCGTTTCTAGTGTAACAAAACACACCCAACTATACCCACTAAGAAAGACAACCACAAAAGTGTTTTTTCATAAGCAAAATTAGAAGAATAAAACAGGTGACTAAGAAAATAGAGAAGGTACCTCATCAACAACTGCAACAGCAAAATCATCATGATAGCGGCTCAGACCAGCAGTAAGCGATGCAATCAGATGAACTTGACTATATTTTCCTTTATGAACTTTCATAAAGCATTTTAAAATATAATGTTCACATTCACCCCATGGTAATTTGCGTAGTTGACGCAATATGTGCTCAATAGAAGATTTATCCAGGTCAGTGAAGATCAACTTCCTTATATACTGCAAACAATAAAACAAAAAAAAAAAGAATTAGGTGGCCCATAACAAGATATTGTGGCAGCACGTCGACTTTTACTTACTTGATACAAAGGAGGGCGAACTTTTGAGACTCGAGCAGATCTCTCTGGTGGCTTGCACAAGTAGTAAGCATTTTCCACAAGAGTACTATGACGAGGATCTAAATTTTTAACATTCTTCAACCTCATCAATATCTCTAACATGTTGGCCATGCGTATAGTTGTTTCAGGAGATCGATAGAGGAAACGTCCACATGTTTCAAGCAGGCTACATGCAACATCAATGTTGTGATGGGTGAAATCGTCTAAACATGCCTGCACATGAAAAAAGAAGAATTGAAAGGGATCTCCAATTGTGTTCTTTACTTTGAAGAAAGAAGTCCTTTTCCTTGCTTCTACCGCTTAAAGTACCAAAAAAGAAAAGGAAAATTAAAATAGATACATAGATAATGTATCCAAACAAAGAATAATATGAAGAAGTGAGATTGGTTGATCACCATAACTGCCAAATTTCAGTCACTACATTTATCCTTTCAGGGGAAGTAACTGGATTTCAATAAAGAAACTAAAAGCTGTTAACAGGGGGTCAAACCAAGGTAATCCTAGCGTACAGTAAAGCAAAAATTGGTTAACAAAATGGTCCCAAAAATTTGGATCCACTAATTTTATACTTATGAAGCTATGAATCTTCAAGCCAGATCCTATTTAGACATTTTGCAATCCCTAGCTTCATATCCTTCTTAGATTTCATCATGCTTAGCTCCAAAGTTCTGATAGACAACAATTTTTAGCAAAATTGGTTTCCAATCAATGGCATAACCAATTTGTGGGAAGTGATAATATGGACCAGCATAACTTTTTTGTCATATTAGTTACTTGCAAAAATAAGACATGAGGACAGATTGATTGAGAATTAGCAATATCAAATTCATTCAAAAGACCCACCTTGATCAAGATGACCTAAAAAAAATACAGATTTAAGTGGGAGAAAAACTGCAAGAATGTACCTAGCTCAAGAATCTTGCGTACAAAAATTGGCAAAAGAAATTTCTGTCAACTAACATAATCATTGGCTTAAGCTGGACATCAAATGGGAGGAAGGAGTTACTTAGAAATTCCTTAATAATATACGAAGGAATGAAATGCACCAACCTTCAAACAGGTGAAAACAAGTGCTGGAGAAGCAATTCGAAACTTTGCTAGCTCCCCAATGAACCTTATGTTTCTAATCTTTGTCTCAATGTTCATTTGATCCTACAATAACAAAGAGGGAAAGGAATAAGTCAAACAAAAGCAAGATACACTCCAACATCTTCACTTTCTGCATAATCCATATAACAGGAAATTACTTCTGTTGCCATCATAATATACATGTAGAAGGGGCAACTTATGAATGAAATACAGAAAAATATATAGAAGTAGAACACCTCAAGCAACATCCAAAAACATAAAATGTAATAGCACCTATATTGTTCCCCTGTGTCTGGGAGTTTGTACAGTCCTTTGCTTTGTTTTGCATTGTACTTCCTTTGCTTATGTTGAGTCATTTGCTTATGCTTGTTTCCTTGTAAGGGAGTACCCTCCCATCGGTCTAAGTGTCATATATTGGGATTCTTTGTTTTGGGTGGTCGGCATGGGAATCCTGTAAGCGGCTTCGGCCATCCTATATAAGTAAAGTTGAGATCATTCTCATTGCTTATCTTTCACGTGATGTACAAATTTTTCAAGTTGAATACATTGCGAGATTTCTTTATTCACAAAGCGTTCTTTATGCACTTGTTTTCCAAAACTACCTTTGCACCCCTTTCGGTGGTTTGAAGGCTTACGGCAATCAGGTTCTTGTCGTGCCGCACGGGTGGAAAGTTGTCAGCCCGTGACATATACAATGTCTATCTAGTTCAAAGGACAAGAGTAGAACATGTAATCCAAGATTCTTACAAGGTACATGAACCAATCAAAATGAGTTTGGTTTTTGGCTCTCTGACAAGAACAAAATGATCAACCTTCAAAACTGATTGGTGCAACAATAGGAGTAAAAACCCCTTGTAATTGTCAAACTTGAAAAGATCAACACAATAGGAAAGGATCCAAATCCATTCATGTGCCACAGTCTCAAAATGACCACGTTTTTTTTTTTAGTTAAATTTTGGAATTATTTTTCCTTTCTCATTGAAAGAAAAACCTTAACATGAAGATGTCAACTTCCACCACCAGGAGTGTTCACTATCGTCGGTGGAAGAATTCATCAAATTCCAGTAAACACAATTTAAGTTGACCAAATCAAGTACTTATGGAGAACCAACTAGCTCCTTTGAAATTCTTTCAACAATTCTAACAGACACCACAAGATATTCAAGATGCCAACAACAAAGGTGCCGGTGATACCATGATATCAAAGGCAGGCGATGTGGACAAAACTAAAAAGAAGCAAAACTGACTTTTCAGTTAAACAATGAAACAAAAACTCTGGTGATCCATCAGGATGCAAACATACATGCATCCAAGAAACAAGTCCCCATTGTTAAAGAGAAAACATAGGGAAATATCAAATGATAAAGCATATTTATTCCCAAGAAACAAAAGAATCAAACACAAAAAAAAAAATCACCCCTCTGTTCAACACAATTACTTAGTGTAGCAAGCTGACAGGATCAAGTTTTTGATACAGAAATAGCCTAAATTTACTTCAAATGACCTTTTTATTTATCAGAAAATTGAATTCTTCTTCCAAAAGTTGCAATAACATAGCTGAGACATCCTTCATGCACGTTGATAGTGTAGCAACCATGCGAGAATAGTACGGCAACAGCTCTAGTGAGGTCCTAGGAACATTAAATAATGCTCGGACCAGTTTTTTTCTGTTTGATTTGGAATTTAAGTAGCAAAACTCCACCTGAAGCAGAAAAAAAGTTAGTACTCATGCAAATAGTTATTTATGACTTGATATGCAAAAGATGCATGCTTGCAGTTGGTACCGTCAATTGATCAATAAGGTCACGGCTCACGCAACCAGGAAGCCTTTGCAATAAACTGTCCAGACTTGTCCCATCAAGGCCTTTCACTTTGTCTTTCTCATTTTCACCTTTTCTCTCAATTGAACCATCCTTTAACTTTTCCTTTTCATCCTTATCTTTCTCCTTCTCCTCCTTAGCTTTTTCATCTGCTTTTGCTCCATGAGCACCTTCTGAATCCAATAAGACCTCTGCATTTTCTTGTGTTGCAGATCCCTGGTCCATGTCTGATGTTGAATCCTTCAAATGCAACAAAAGAGACTCATCAGTTGTGATTTAGAAAGCTGACATGTGAAACAAATCACATCCAAAACCCCAAGCATCAAAGAATTTAAAGGCTCAGAATATTATTTTATAGATGACATTTTGCTAAGCTTTCAACAGTCAACACAGTCCAGGTGCATTGCTTCAAAAATTAGCACCTGAGTTGTATCACCTCCTAGAAGATTCAACATTTCCCCATATGCACACCATCCAAAATGGGAATGTAGAAGATTGACACATCGTAGTGAATTACGGAAAGTTTGCAACCATAGAAAGATGAAGCAAAGTCAACAAAACAAGACAGTTGGAAAACTACTGAAGCCATGCAGTTGAGAAGCCCTTGATTTAGCAGACCTCATAAAACTTCCTGCACAAGCATAACTGAATTGATGGAGTACTGGCCATTATTATATAAATGATAAACAACTCAATATCATTGTAAATTGTTTACTCAAAAGTCCAAACAGATTGCAGTAAGTACAGATATCCAAATCAACCATGAGCAAGGAACTTGACCTTCTTCATGGTAAATTACTAAATTCTGAAAATAATCACATTCTCAAAAAAGAAGGAATCGGTGACCTCTAAAACAGCAAAACCAGTTGCGGATGCAATAAAAGGAACTTTAGATATCTTCCAAATTCCAATACAGCCAGAGTTTCAGGGTGAATGAAGCAACTGAAGAGCACTTTGGCACTGTAATCAAGTTCATTAGACATTGTGCTCCACTTTTCCTCCTTTATTTGGCTAATGGATGGTAATTGTTGACTATATCTAAACTCTTGTGATTAAATTCAAACGCTTTATGGATGTTATTGTATTATAATCCATGTGATAAATACTTTAGATTATTTGTTCTATTCCAGCATTATGCTATGGTGCAGGTTAACAAGTCTCCAACAAAACAAGAGCACAAATACCCTGTTACTAGCTGAAAGCTTACATAGCTCTTATGACGAGACAAATTAAGATAGATGGCCCACTGCAATAGGCTATAAGGCAATAGTTAACAACGTATGTTTCAGATGGTAGAGAAAAATCAACCACAAAGAGTTGTAAACATACTTAAAATCCTACTAGTAGTAGCCCATGGGAAAAGAGAACTTTGCAGCTGCAAAAAAAGTTCACTTGTTGAAGTGAGGCTTGTTCATAGAACAACAGAGAACAGACATTATAATTGCAGATTTCCCTACAGTCGCTTGAAGTTACCAGCATGGCTTGGTTTGAAAGAGTAGCATTTTATGAAGTTGGTGGCGAAAATCACAGGCATTCTCAAGGTTCACTTGAGTGTTTCAAAAGTACTCCAAGGTCCAGAAGATTCCTTAGTAACTTAGAACTTACAATAGGAAAAAGTGTAAACTGATTTTCTTCAACTTCAAGGAGGCAGATAAGTGTGACAATCCCAACACCCAATGGCCTATATTTATCTTTCAAATGGCTTAGATTTACAATGGCAGGATAATTTACTGAACCCCAAACAATTTTAGCTTATAGAGAAGATACAAACCAAACAAGTGCTATATAAAGTTGTAAGTTCATGAATTACCATTTTTAGCAAATTATATATGAGTGCATAAAGAAAATTAAATGTACTAGTCAAGAATAGATCAAAAGATTCTGGAGCCAAAAATGAAAATCGAAAAAGCCTAGCTAATCAGCAGCGAAATTAGATGATCAATGGAAAGAAATGAATGTAATCTACAACCACTTCTCAAGTATTCTTAACAAACCAGCAGAAACAAAGGCACCTGTCTGGGAACAGATTGAACAATTTAAAAAAGGTAGAACCTAAGCCAATATTATGGCAACTAGTCTAAGGCCAAATTTTCTCCACATCTTGAAAATCTGTTCAGGTATAGATGTTTAATGGCTTAACTAGAGCCCTTCAACATAAGGAAGTTTTTCCTAAATTAACAAGTTTTTAAAACAGTGTTGTAATAGCTATTCTTGTTTGCTTAGATGCCTAGACTCTAGAGCAAGCACGCTGAAAGTGCAGTCCTTTCTTCCTACAAAGGATGCCAAAAGCAACAAGCAGACGTGATGCTGGAACACAGAGGCCCACAAAGGCAGTGATAAGAAATTAAACCTGACAAAATAATCGTAGAAGGCTAAAACAATCAGATGCAATGGTCATTACCTGTTGCTGCTCCTGTGGCTTGGGAGATCGTTCACTTGCTTTAGATTCTGCTTCTCCCAATAAGACAGCAGGAACAAATGCCCTGGGCAAGCAGCAAAAGATTTTAATAAGCAACAAAAATCTGTGAAAGGCAGTCAAAGGATGCAAGAGAATAATGACCAAACAAAACCTACAGCTGATTACTTTAGCATCCAAAATCTCTGTTTATTAAACCCATTGTTTATACTTTAAAGATCAGATATAGAAACACAGTCTGAACCAAAAACATTAAACTGAAGTAAGCAAGCCAGGGAGAAACTCGTTTCTGCTAAGACCTCAGATCAGGCAAACATTCATAGAAGGCTTTTGTGTCATCATCGTCCCATATAGGTTCCAGGGAAGACGATTCTTTTGCATTAGCTGATGATCCAGCGTCCTCACCCGAGGTTACCCTAGTTGTATGACCATCCTCTGGCATCACTGGTGGTTGCATATCAAGAGCTTCTGCCAAACTACCCAAATTCACAATATGAAATTAGACTTATCAATCGCATGGATAAACAAGGATAACCATAATAGCGCAATATAAAATGAATAATGGAAATCTGAAAAATAACTGGTTATAAAGGACAGCTAAGTCATAATAAATGGTACAAAGAACAATTATTTATTTAATACATATATTTCTTAGATGTTAGAAAACCTATCACTGTCCTTCAGGCTCACCATATGCATAAATTAGCTTCATAGCAATTGAGCAGAAGTTTGAAGTAGCAAGAGTGAGTGCGACAGAACAGAAACTACATATATTGAAATCTAGGAATGCCAATCCCCCCACAAACCCCCCCCCCCCCCCCCCCCCCCCCCCCCCCAAAAAAAAAAAAAAGCTGGATAAGTAGATCTCAAATGTTGAAAATGTAAAAAATCAGGAAAAAGAAGAATATATATATGTGTCGATTGAATGCATAAGTGAAGAAAAGTAAAACTACTAATTTTTGAAACCCTTACAAAGCATGCTCGCAAAGCTTTGGGCTTTTCAGTGCTACCAACAGATCACATTTCATGTTTTTTTTTTCACCTTATAGAAGTTGACATTTACATTCATTCACATGGATAGATCGAATTTTCATGTTTTTTTCATTCTTATAGAATTTCACATTTTACATCCCACTGGCATGGTTGTATTTATAAAAGCAACATACTTGATATATGTAGAACTAGCTTGTAGTAACCACTTAAAAAATATCCAGAAAGAGACCTAATTCTCCTCTAAAGGAAAAAAATGTTACATATGAATTGAACTCAAATTTTCAATTTTATTGCAAAATAATATGTTAAAAGTTGCATGACATCAAAGTACCCCACAAATAAGCTTAGGCACTCGGCAAAGCAAACCGTGAAGAAGTTATAAAAAGAATCAGGTTTCTTCGCCTCCACATAAAGATAAAAGTAGGAAAGCCCTCTGAAGGTGCAATCAAATTCTAAACGGAAGAAGGCAATGCAGAAATAAAAACAGATATTCTCATGACTAATTAGTCGGTCAGTCCACCATTCATTAGTAACTAGACAATACAAAAGTACCATAAAGGCATAAACACACAACCATTGCAGGTAACGTAACCCACTCAGAGATATAAATAAATAACATGTCCGCGAGCATGAGTATGATGAAAAGAAAGAAAAGGGGAAAAGGGTTACATAAAGAACCTACGAGGAGACACCGCGAAGCAGGTGGTCATAGGATTTCCGCAGCTTCTCATACGAGGTCACATTTTCCTCACTCAGTTCTCCTTTAGCATTTAAAATCTTTGAATTTTCTTGTTCCATTTGACGAAGTGACTGGGGAGCATTAAGCAATTGAAAAGGCAATTAAGATAACGCAGTAACTAGAGCAGTTGAAGACTTTATAGCATTACACATAACCAAAAGGAAATTCAACAGCTTAGTGGTGTGCACGTACACACGTTCATTAAGCATGTGGATAATGCATTCATGGATGCATATAAATACAACAGTCACAATTAGAACAAACAAAAAGATAGTCTTACTGCATGTTCTGATTGAAGTAGATCAGCTGCAGAATCATAATATGAAAAAACTGCCTTGCGAAAAACCTTCTTTTGGTCTGCTGTAACGTTGAGATCCTTGAAACACTGTCACAAATGAACAACATAAAATTTAAAGATATTCTCATGTTTTCTGGAAAGCAACACATAGTTCTCGCTCTTTTTGTTATGCTTAATACTTGTTCCAGAAAGCATTATACCATAACCAACAGCTTCAAACATACTACATTGCTTTGTTAATCTAATTATATTATTATAGAATATTATAAATTTAAGTGTCAGACATGAAAAAGCAAGGCAGTACAAACTACAAATTTGCATTGTCTACACTAAATTGGCTTTAATTGAGCATAAATTCAAATGTCAAACATTTGGTTTCACCAAGAAAATAATTTGTAGCAGCAAATTATCATTTAATAGACTTGAAAGGTAAATGGAACCTTTACATTTGGAAGTGACAGAGAATCTGTACCTCTTCATTTATATCTTGTCCTGATTGAGCAAGTCCAAGAAAAATTCTTCCTTGACGAGCAAAACTGGCAATTAGAGATAGATGCATCTGTGTAGTGTCTCGGTCTTTTAGATGCTCCATGCTGGTTAGATCCTTTATAATATTCACAAAAATACTGGTGTCCTCTGTAACACCAACGAAATAGAGCTCCATAAGAAGTTTTAATGTATTCCGCTTCTTCAAAGCCCTCGAACTTTTATCTCCATCCAAATCCTCTCCAGATTTTGCAGGCAAAAACACTTTCAAGAGCCCTTGAATCAGACTCGGTGAAAAATCCTTGTACCTTTGATGAAGCAACGAGCATATCTGTGAAATTAAAAGGAAAAAAAAAAATTGAATAAGAGAAACTGAAAAAAAGTATGGACCACCCAGTGCAGGTTTTGGATACTTTATCACTTGCTAGTCTCCAAGTTCTGAGAGACAACAGAGAACACAGCTAAACTATTGGCTACATTAGAAGCAACAGAAAATATATGTGAAAGCTGAAAGTCAAAGACAAGAAGTAACCAAAACTGCTACAAGGGCAATATTGAGCGCAACAAAGAAAAGCTAACAGACAAAAAGGAAATAGACAGTGAGAAATAACCACTAAAGGGAAACAGCATCATGAACATGTAAACTCTATCATATAAACAGTTCCCACAGGATTACCTGGACAGCTGCTTGTATGTCTGAAGTTCGGAGCTTGGCATCACATATAGCTGCAACAGCCTCACTAACGAATTTGCTCAAGTTAACTGCTTTTAACTCATCTATCAGTGATTCTCGTTGCTCCTCATTGATCTGTTTCAGCTTCTTTATGGCAGTAGTATTACGTTTTATACTGGAGTCTAGAGTCCTCAAAAAGCTTGAATCTGGGAATAACTAGCTTTTTTCAGAAATCCAATGCAAAAATAAATTTTCAAATATGTGAAATGAGGGAGTTACATTTTCTACATCATAAAGGAACACAAGAAATGGAAGAAAAAACTAGATTATTATAGTAAAACAAGTGAATACAAGAATGGAAGAACCCAAGTACAAAATGCAGATGTTCAGTGCCAAAAACAACTAATTGACATAACTTGGTTAGAAATCTAATACTCCTGAAGAACACTAAGTCACATGGGTGTGGGTGTTGGTGCTGGTGTGGGGGCGAATGTGGTGATTTTCAAAAAAAATTCGGTGCGGGTGCAGCAAGGATGTATAATATATGTGTGTGTATATGTATATAAACCATTTGTTACTATAGTTATTTAATTGTTTAGTAGCCTTATTTGCCTACATTTACATAGAAACTTTTAGTATTAGAGATAACTTAGTTATGTACATATTTAAAATGGTCAGTTTTGACCTGGTTCGGCTAACCAAACTGAATATGTTGGTCTCAGAAGCACAGGCACCAGCATCGGCACAGGAGCGGCAGCCATTTAGAAGCACCCATGTGACATAGGAAGAACATGTACTGTAAGCGTCATACCACAAACTGGACACAGAAATACAATTATTTTGGAAACTATATACCATGTCCGTTTGATTGCACCTTTTATGCTTTTTTTTTTGTATTTCTTGGTAAATATTTGGATACCCATTCAATTGATATAAGTTTTTTCTGATAAAACAAGCAAAAGATAAAAATTTCCAATGACTCCATCAATGAAGGCGAGTGTTAGTGTGCATGTCACTTCCATTCCTAACTAAAGTTCCAAAACCTAGCAACTCTTCAAGGAGCAAGCATCTTCCATTACCTAGTCTAATAAATAATAATCTTTCAACAATGAGAACCATTCACTGGACAAAAATTTGACAAGATAAATAAGGAAACCTCCAGTGATGTGCAGTAGATAATATTTGGCTTCACATAGTAGAAAATAAGTAAAAACATAGGTAAAGTAGATGTTTACAAATAAAATTAATTTCATGTATCCATCTAATTACATGTGATAAGAGACCCTAGAAATGCCTGCCAGTGCCCCCATTACAGAAGCCTTAAAAGAAACAAAAAAGAAAAAAAAATGGGGTAGGAAATTTAGAGATTGAAGGCAAATTTTATAACAAGGCACCTGGCCTATCAGGGTTCAAGTTGCTTTGACGTAGAGCAACTTTCGCCTCAATTGACTTCTTGAGCTCCTCAAGACGTGCCACTGCCTCCTGTAATAAGAAAATTCAGATACCATAAACAACTATGAACCACATCTAATATGCTATATATGAAATTAGAATTTATTTAAGGAAAAAACACTGACAAATAAATGACTGCTGACTAACCATACGGCAATGAAATCAACAAACTCATAAATGCATCGGAGAGAAGCTTGTCAGAATTTAACAAGACAAGGAATAGAACTTTAAAAAAAAAAGATAGAAGAAATACATGCAAATTAAACATCATAATGCAGATAAAACAGATTCCCACATACTTCTTTCTACTAATTTCCATGCTCTCCAATTGCCATTAGACTATTCCTTGGGAAAATCAGCAAAAACCAAACCAAAAAAGACAACGGGTGCTTCAAGCATAGGGTAAAGTTCTTCATATGCTTCTAAGGAATTCAAAGTTGT
Organism: Nymphaea thermarum; assembly: GCA_011799765.1. Lineage (NCBI taxonomy): Eukaryota > Viridiplantae > Streptophyta > Magnoliopsida > Nymphaeales > Nymphaeaceae > Nymphaea > Nymphaea thermarum. Next base: position 168,004 of record JAANDH010000097.1, read on the forward strand.
GCTTCATATTTGGTGGCTTTAGCATTCCACCTCTTGTTTCAGGCATCTAATGAACACCAACTAGAATTCACGGTTCTATGAAATTTTAGGAGCACAAAATGACATCTCCAATGACAAACTAAGAAGTCACATGCCTGACCAAAAGAGATAGGAAGCTGCATGACATATTGACATGGCATTCAAGATTACATCGTCCCAGCACATGTTACTCAACACCATGTATCCAAGATTCCAACATCCACTCGGCAAAGAGAATAGCATCTAGTTCAATCTGACAACAGATGCCAAATTCTACTGTTAGCTTGATTTTGAGAAATTTTTTGAATGAAGATTTTTATCTCTCATGTTTTCGAAGAAGTATAATGGAGCACTAGTTTGTCTTCAGGCATGTACCCTTCCTCTCTTCATATTTGTGTTTACGCACAGACATCAAGAATAATGAGCAATTAGTATTGCTCATGTGTGTTGGGTAAGGCTGGATTTGGGACAAAAGGGATGCGACACAAAAGTACCAGATTCAGTTTCCATAAAAGAAGTGGTGAAGTGGAAGTCAAACACCCATCACAATGGCATGACTCCAAAACCGATTGAATTCCCAAAATTAGTACACCTGCAAGCTCATCTAAGGTATGTGAAGCTTCAACTCATGAGTTTCAGCCACCATTTGATGCACTTGACATTCATATTGCAGTAATAAACAGCTAGTTGGAAAGTGAAAGTAACTAGGAAGAGTGAAAGACTACTAGAGAAGCGTCAGATAAGGAATTTATGGAAGACAAATAATACTTATGTGCTACATGGTGGTAGACAGAAAGTGCAGGAGAAATGTCGTGACACTTATTTCATTTTCTCACATTCAATCCCAATCTAAAATGGTTGCTAGGAGTCACAAAACTCTCTTCCAAACCTTCTATGAGAGACTTCCAAGTGCCCACTCTTCGGGCACTATCTGGAGCTACTAACAAGCAAACAAATGGCACTAGATACAGGGATCATTTGAATTTAAAAAAAAAATGGCATCAAGTGTAAAGAAAATGCAGACAAATACTGCACAAAAGGTCATGTGTATAGATCGATAAAATAGAAACTATATAAACCATGAAACTAGGCAAAGCATGCTGCAACAACTTTTGTGGGACAGCCTTCACTTAAAAACACTATGGTACGGTCACTAAATTCAACGGACACCAGTTCTCAAAAAGCAAGTCAGAAAAGTACCTCATCATCTTGTTTGGCATGACGTTCTCCATCCCCGCAGCATTCATCGTCAGCATGTTCCATCTCTGCACAATGTTTTTAAAAGTAACCTAATCAAAAATTGTGAAATGCATATGAAACAAATACATTGGTGTTCTCAATTGAATTATCATTTACGCAGATGCAGCAACATAAAAGAGAAAGAGTTACTAGTAAAAATTACAAATTACCATAATCCCAGATATGAAGATTCCCAATCACGTCAACAAAGGAACTATTCTAGCAACAAAAACATAACGACAAGAACATTCATTCACTTGTCAACCTGAACTAAAAGGGAAATCAACAAAGAAAATGCTGCATTTGACACCAAGGGTCCTGCTCACAAGTGAGCCATGAGAGTAGAGCATAGATTGAAACGTCAAGAGCTCATTAGTGATATTAACTTGCCTGAATATTAATTGACTAATACCCATCTTAACTATTTGCCGGGTCAAAACTCTATGTAGAAGTCACAATTCTGAACGCACTGCCCAAACAATCAAAATTGAATATGTGAAACAAGAAACGGCAGTACATTCGATACTATTACACTGGTAAAAAAAAAACAGCCGAAGCAACTGCAATTACAAAATAGAACTCGAAAAAAATATTTAGAGTGCTACATAAAGTAGGCCAGACATAAGCAATCTTAACGCAAGCGAATAAAAGGGTACAACTTATCAGACTGTCTCACCACAAAATTGATAACAGATGCCATTGAAGCAGAAACAAGAAGAAAGCGATCAACAGTCACATTTAGACTAAAAAAAAGGAAAGGGCTAATCACCCAAAGAAGTTCAGTTTTTCTCAACTACGTGTAAATGCTTCACTCATTTGGACGACCACCAAAAGATGATATTCTAATCGAAACAACAAACAAAATTAGGCGTCATACCCCTAAGATCCTCAACCGATGAAAATGCACCATGACCGAACAAAAATCAGAAAAACATTGAGAAAAACTCAAAGAATTCCCCCACTGAGCTTCGGAAAAATGTTTGCATCTCCGAATCTACCAACACAACAGAATTGCATGTCCACAAACCCAACACTTCATTGGATTTAGCCAAAAAAAGCGAAAGTCATTTTCAAGGTCAGAGAAACGTGAGAAGAGACCTCCTTGAGAACTGAACTCTCCAAGACCATGAATATGGTCAATTGGGGCTGGAAACCCTAATGGGGACCCACAAATCCCTCGAAATGACGGCCTCCCAGTGTGCCCCAGCGGGAAAAACATGCCAATGATGAGAGAGAACGAGAAAGAGGGAGAGAGAGAGAGACTAGGGTTGAGGACGTACTCGGAGGGCTGCGAAAGAAGGCGAAGGCTTGGAGAGCTGATGACGATCGTGAAGAACGACGCTAGCACTCAACTTGCGGAAAGGGCGAAAACGGAGAGGAGCAGCGAGAAGGGAGCACAGCAGCGAGGAGGCGCAACGTGAAGGGGACGAAGTGTGCCCCAAAGTTAATGCGGCAATTAACATTGGATTTTAGTTCCGGTATTTTCATTGGGAAACCGCCTTGAATGAAAATTCCGTGTTTGACGCAGCCATTCTCATTTTCAGAAAATGGGAATGCACTTTCACTCGCAGCAAGCAAACGCTCTCCTAAAATGTCACTAATTTAACTCAAAATATATATGTGTACATTTATATAATCCTTGAAGGCTGAGGGTTTTCTTTGGCTTCGCCAACCTATGTTGATTGTTAAAACTGCATTTTTTTCATTTAATTTCTGTGGATATTTTTAATTATTGTCTCTTTATATGTAATCCTGGAAGACATTTTGTGTGGGTTTTGGTAATAAACGTTGGGGGCTTGGCCTTCCAGCAAACTTGCATCCGAGAACAAACGTATGCTCCTTCGAGCATGATATTGCAAATTTTCTTTACCTCATTTTCTTTGCTTTTTAGATTAATCTTTCCGAAATTGAGTCATTATTTTTGTGTTTTCCCATAGTTTTGTAAAGACGACAAGCTACTTAGTTTGACGATTTTATGCCTCTCCTTCATGGGTTATTATATTATTGCCCATTTTTCCAGTAAAGAACTACATGAATCAAATCAGATTCCACATAGCTGCTTTTGGTTGGATGGCGCAGTGTAGTTCCTTTTTACCGCCTCATTTTTTGCTTGGTTGGGTAGGTAATCGTATAGAAGGTAAGTCGTTGGTTCGAATCTTGTGGTCGTTACTCCTCTTGATTGTAAATGGTGGGGTCGAGACATTCTAGTTGATGGGTATACCACACTCCACCCAGATCTCAACGTAGTAGTCCAAAACTCTAAAGATAGGGAGAATAAAAATTTGAGAGAACTTTGGTTTCTTTTTCAGGCAGTGGGTTGTTATCGCCCTACTCACCTGAAAAACTGCACACAATTTTTTTCCCGATAATATGAAATGTTCCACTTATGAATTATGATTCATGAAGAGGCCATTGCTGTTATGGTTTGTTGTAGTAAGGAAGGAAAACTCTGATGCTTTGAAGGTAAAACACATTCCGCTTTTGAAATGTTCTTTAATTGCAAAATTAATATTGTGTTTGCTTGGATATAGGCTTGCATGTAGCATGCATGCAGTACGAGAGAGAGTGCATTGGTTAAGCGCCAGTCACTTGCTTTTTTGCTGAAAAATGGATTTGCAAAGTAGATACTTAAAAAAAAAACAAAAAAGATGCTCTCAAATGAAATCTCGGTAAACCTCAAAGGGGTTTTTTTTCCTTTTTAGGGGTGAGCGGTTCATTGCCGCCGCCCCTAAGAGAGGCCTTCGGCCCCCCCCTCTGTGCCCGCCCCCCGGGGTTTTCACAGAGCTGCGTCGGGCCCTTTTACGGGCCAGGGGTAGTGCGCACTGGGTCGTGACAGTGGCCGCTCCAAGGACTTGAACACGGTCGTTAGAGGAGTAGGACCACCTTGCCGCCCAGTGCGCTACCACCCCTTGGGGTAACCTCAAAGGGGTTAATGCATGAAAGGAAGTATAACAAATCCATACTTGACCTGTGTTGGATCTCAGGGACCCTCAATTGCTTTGGAATTTAGATTGCAGTTTTGGATCTCATGTGGTTGTGTTGTTTGTTTGGACCTTTTTTTGAAGATCCATATCAATGTAATCGGATATATATACATATATATCACTTTCTTTTCGAACAAAAGGTCCTAGGTTTCATTTTATACGAGAGTTCCAAGATCCAAGAATTATTGAGCTAAACTTTTATTATGTTAATTTCGCTTATTTTCAGTTTTTTTTTTTCATTTCATTTCTTAGTTATTTAGTTTTACCTTTAATTTTTCTGAATTTCTTATTGCTTTTATCATGTACCTAATGAGGATAAAGGGTTGGAGGGAGGCTTCAGCTTTCTTTCTGTGCAGTGGAAAGCTCCGCTCACTCAAAATAAGTAAATATATTTCATTTACATGTAAATGCAAGTTGGATACAGATTAAGGTTAGAGCTGCGTTTTACTAGTGCAGAAGAACATCAATTTTGGGTCTAACAAATGCATACTAGAGCAAGTCTTGATCTTCATTGCTTCGTTGCAATATTAAACGACTCTTCAATCCATTTCATGCAAACAATGTATCTCTTATTGTTGAATGAAGTTCCTCGCTAAGGCAAGTCGCCCTTGATATTGAGGATTTGTGGAAAGCCATCCAAGAACTCGAACTCAACAGTCAAACTGGTCTCAAGATACAAACGGAGTGGGCAATAACTGGGACTAACTAATTCATGGTGTTCCGATGTCTCCCTCTTACATCTGAGGGAACATGATGCCATAACTCTTACACAGAAAATGTGATGAAAAATGTTAACAGTAGCTGCAGCATATATAATAACGCAGTGATAATGCATGTGGTAGTCAACGGGATTGGTTCTCCAGATTAGTGTGATATCACTGTTATTCTACCTACGCTCCTAAGTGGGTGGAGTTAGGAATTTTTTGCTTGCACTATAGTTCCAAAATTTTAGCAGAGGCAAAAATAAATTTTTTTAATGTTTTTATATAGGTTAAACTAAAATTTTTAAAATTTATATATATCTTTTGTATTCTTTAAAAATCTGAGGGCCGTGGCCTCTGGCTCCTCATGTCCAGTTAAGCAGACTTTAGATTATCAAACGCATGAAGACTCTGGCATATCTGGATTGGAGCTTGCCTCCATCGTAATGATAGGATCTTGCCCAACCCCCAAACGGGATCTGAGCGTGGTTGGGTAGAGAAAACCTGATTAACAATGCCTTTTGATCTTCTAGACCCATTTGCAACTGATGGGTTGGGTTTCTCATGGTTGTTTTTTCCAACAAACCATATATCAAATTATGACGCAGCTAACAACCGTCTTTGGCATCAACATAGCAGTCCAAACAAGCTAATTTTATAAGAGAAATTGCACTAAACTGGTGGAAATCAAAATCACCCAACTACGTTGAGTTCCCAACACCAATATTGCAGTAATATGTCAAAAATATATGCTAGTTAATACATGAAACAAGAGACACTAATATACATGGAAAAACCCCCAATAATGGGGTAAGAAACCACGAGCAATATAATATATATAGCATCAATATGTGTTGTTTTTTTTTAGAGAATAGAATAAAACATCCTAAATCATCAATATGAGTCATTTAAAAAAAAACACACACATTTTGGGAATTTTATCGTTTTTACTTTCCATTTTTTGTCCTTACAAAGACAGATTTTTCTTTGAAGAGTCTAGGGATATTCTAGTCAATTTTGCATCGCAAGGGGTGGTGCAAATAGCCAGCTTCACCTCCATATTGTATTATATGATTGTGGGTAAGTCTGCTGCTAGTCGACATACAAAGGTTGACTTCTTTGAACAAGCCCAAGTGTCTTTGGACAAATCATCAACAATAATTCAAAAGAATAATGAACCTATGAGTTGCATATTCGAATGTGGTACACATTAAGTCAAAGGGAAAATCATTCTAGATCCATCTTAAGGCCCCAACAAAAGAAAAAAGTCATTTTCTATGGCAGTTGATTTGGATCCTCCTAATGTGGTGTACACACATATTGTATGACATCAGTTCTATTCTCGTGAGTGCTATTACTCTAAACCAAGTGCGGGCGACATAAACACGTGAACATGCTTCCATGCCATTTGATGTTTTGATGTGGATATGAAAATTCATGTCTCCTGGTCACTGACTGACCTAGCAATGGTTTTCATTGCATTCTTTTCCAATCAATTTTCCTTTAGATTGTGTGCCGGCTTTTCTACCAATTGTCGCTGTCCTTGCAGACCTGCAGAGTTGCTTTATTTGGCGTGATATGAGCAAAGTCATAAGTCTACGCCTACTGAAAGCCAAGCCGGAGAAGAAGACCCCTTCAGTCTCCAGTGGCCGGCAACAACTTCGTTTAGTCATGAATTCGTTGGATCGACGGCCTTGATATGATTTTGCAACCTTTTTTTGTTTCTTTTACTTTGATTTCATTTTGAATGTGGGCTAGACCTGTTCTCAGAACAAACACAGCATGAATAATGAATATTTTTCTTTCCCTTCTTCCACTTTAGGAGGCTTAACTCCAGTTCTTTTAGTCAAGTAAATAAAGATAGCCATTCTTTGTGTCTCGATCCCATATTATGGAGTGAGGGAGACAGTCTTTCTCAGTCAAGAAACAGGCTACCTTAGTTTTAAACCGTGAGGATTTTCTCAGGCATAATGCGGCAAATTAAAAAAGAAGATATGGTAAATTAAAACTTAAAAAACTTAAAAATAGGAAAAAATAAAATTAATGAAAAACTAATAAAATAACATAACAAAATAAATAGGTAAGCAACAAATAAAAATTAGAAAATAAAAAACCAACAATTTAGCATAAAGAAAAGCTGAAAAACGCCTAAAATGAAAAAAAAAGGAAAAAAACATAAGTTCTAAACATGTTTTCCCGTTCTGGCGTTTTTTTTTTTCAAAAATACATCGTGTTTTTGCTGTTAGGGCGGTGAGTTTCAAGCATGCAGACAAAAAGTGGGTGGTCATTGGGAATTAATAAGAAAATATTGGAGTTCGAACGATGACAAATCACCGATGGTTGGTGAAGAAGGGATTGAACTTGGCCGAAATAGCTGACTTGCTCTTCCATTCATTTGGACAACTGTCTTTAAAATCTTCTAATAATTCACGATGATTTGGGAAGAAAACTCTGCGACTTAAAATAATTGTAGGCAGTCTTTATGCGCAATTTTCAACCAATTACTCACACTCACACCGATTGATTTGCCGATTCAGCTGACTTCCTGATTTGATCCAATTTCCAACTCCTACAATGCCTCCTTTGCGGGTGTTTGATGAAGCCGGAATTGTGGAATTCTAAAATCAAAACTCTTAATTTTTTATGAATATGAGATGAGACTTAAGTTATCAAAAAAAGAATTTTGATTCCAGAATTATAGGCTCATTCTTGAATCAAATTTCCCGAATTGTGATTCCACCCCAAGGGTGGAGTTATGATTCAAGCCATGCGCCATCCACAGGCTTCTTGTTCCGGGCATAAGTTGGCCTTGTGTCGCCTTCCTCCACCCACACGCCCAGCATGGACCAAGCGCGCACTCACTGAGATCAGCCTCGTGGTCCTGGCCACAGCCACACACCTAGCCGTGCCCCACTGCAGTCCCTACTCGTTGAAGCCGCTTTCACCCGACTGCACCCACCCATCCACGCCTGTCCCGGACCCCTTTTGACCTTTGCACCTCTGCCATTGGACTTGCTCTATGCTTATCAGGGCGAGGGGCCCATGGCGCGCGCAGGCATATCACGGGGCCTCACCCTCAACATTTTTATGGCAAAAGGATCACACTTAATTCAATGGAAAAGAACGCGATGTCATGTATCAAATACAAGCTACTGTATAAGCAGTAGCGGAGCGACATATAGGCTGGTATGGGCAGTTGCCTGCACCGGCTTCTTAATTTTCTTTCATTTTTACATTAAGATTGTTTAACATTTATTTTGTTATACAAGTAAGTGTCCCTTCAAGCATGAAAACCTGTGAATCAGTGTCCCTCGAGGAAATTTTTTCTGGCTCTGCCACTACGTAGAAGATGATCTCATCAACTCTAGAACTTGGCACGTTCCAGTCAACTCCAACCTAACCTTTTTCAAAAGGATACCTTGATGCCACCCGGTTGCAAATAGTTCTTTAGTGGAACCGTGACAACCTTTTTTGAGGTAAGCATCAAAGCATTAGTGAAGAAATTCTGGTGTCAGTTGCATAGCCGGACAGTTCCGGTGAGGTCCCAACAGTAAAAATATGACTACGGTGGTGCACTGTTATCAATATTGATTTTAATCTGGTACCAGATTATTGAAAACTTATCATCGGCCCCTCTTTGGTAATTTCGTATTATTCTATTTAAAAATCAATCAATAAATATTTTAAAATATTTACTTAAATAAAATAAAAATATATTTCAAGTGAGCGGGAGGGAACTCCAAGAGGCCAGCTACTGAAGATAGTGCCCCTTCTTTTTTTTTTCCTTTGATGGAGTTTGAAGAACAGGAATTGAAACTTTACTTGCTTGAATGACTTATTATGCTTATGAGGTTGCCTACGCTAAAAAATTTGAGGCTCTGAGTTGTTAGAATCTATAACAAAAGCGAAAGCATCAACCGAATTACTTTCTGCTATCGTCTTCCCAGATTTGGTAGACAGGTAGATACTTATCTTGGAAATCTTCTGCAAGAAACTCTTTGTGGATCATGTCCTCATCTTTGAGCCATCAACTAGTGCAAATATGTCACGCGTACTGAATAAAAATGAAAAAGAAAGCTGAAGCGTGAAGTTTTCTCCAACAGTAGTGTTCATGCAATCATGCCATTGGGCCGAACCAATTATCTATAAAGCGTCTGCTTCCATCCCACCTTCACTGGCTTCTATTTGTTTCATGATAAGTTAATCACTTATCATCAACCTTTTAGTGGATGTCATGGATTGTTGGCAATAAAGTTAGATACTTTGAAAACCTGTGTGACGAATGAAATCGTTTGTAACTATTATGTGAAACTACTCCAAAAGCTAGGGTAGATTCATAAAACATTTTTTAAGGTGTTCCATCAATCTCTTTCAACATTCGGGGCATATTCATGGAACAATTACATATTATTTTCTTTCCCAAACGAATCCAACAGATACGACCCTGATTAAGGTTTAAGCACTATCATTTGCGTTTCCAAAAGGATGGTCAGTCGAGAATGACATAAAAAGCTAATCTTTCCTTAATACCAAGCGCTTAACGCCAGCTTTGCATGCTTTTTCGAAGATGTCAATCGCACCCAAAGATTGAGCGAGATTCAAGCACTCTTTTTTCAATTGAATTCCCTACAAAGCATGTTGTTTAGTGAATATATAATAATAAACAAACATATTTAGTCATTTAGATTAGCCGCAAAACACCCACTAACATTATTTGATCAAGGTTTAAATTATGCAGAAGCCTAACAAAAGTAGGTCCCGAAAGTAAACATTTCCTCACAATTGTGTGCGCTGAGAGCACTAGAACAAACAATAAAAGGGCCATGGATGGCGGCTGCGAGTATAGCAGGTGAAGACCAGCTAGCAAGAATACTTCGAAATTGAAGATTCAATTTATTTACGTAGGTGATGACAAGAATGATTGGAAGCAAGTGTATTAACTTTTAGTTTTATATGCTTTCAAGCAGTGGCGGAGCCAGCGTGGGGCAGGTGTGGGCGCCTGCCCACGCCAGCCCAAGATAGCCCAAAATGTTTTCAAGTTGTAGCGTAGCCTTCTTCCTCCCTCTCACTGACTTCACTATTTGTTAGAAATTCATAAGAATTGAGATCTTAAATTCATAGTGTTATCATAGATGTCATGCATGCTGGAGAAGTTATCAAAGGTTCTCCTTACCTTAGTCGATTTTCATGGGAAAAAAGAGGCAGACCACCATAACTCTGGCTTTTTACATAATTGCAAGGGAGAAATTATCCATGATAAGTTTAACGGAGTGGTGGTACACGAAAAAAAACATTTGTTTCATGCCTCCGCACCAGATTTGAGTATTTTAAATAAGAGCCCCCGCCAACCAATTTTTCTGGCTCCGCCAGTGCTTCCAAGTTAGCAACAATTGTTTCTCGACCTAACTGCAATTTCTTTCTACGTGCATAATAAAGAGCATACGCGAGCGTTCAAGTCAACGTTTCTGCTTCAATCAAACTCGAACAATGCATCGTCCTTGTTACTCACATCACATGCATCTCATTAATATGGTGCTTCACCAGGCATTAGGTGTTGACCATGTTGAGTCTTTCAACGAAAGCCCCAACGTATAGCGGTGGTTGTGGTTCTACACCGACCACATTGACTAAAACTCGGATGGTAGTCAACGACTCAAAAGGTGATATACCGGTGCATTAAATTTGATCCATCCGTTGACCTGGTCAAAGTCTGAGGCTAGTTGGTCAACCCTCAACGGACTCACTCAACTCTTGAGCTGTCCATGATCCATCGAACCAAGTCGTAGCTGATTAAATGAAGGCGGGCTTTTATTTCTCTCTTTACAACTGCTACGGCCTTTCAATTCAATTCTTTATCAACAACTCATGTTACTGAGAAACTGTGCCCTTAATTTAAAGTTTGGCTTTTGTGAGGCGTTAGTTGGAAAATAAATATCGATGGTCCATCATTCAATGAGAGAAGACTTTCTAGGAGCTCAAAGAGTATTAGGAGAACACTGTATTCTTATAAATATTCCTTCATGGAATGCATGGTCCAAGAACAATGTGTTCTTGCTTTTGCTCCAAACAAACATAATGTGATTATTGTCTAGCGTTCGATTATTGAATATAACGGGCAGGCCAAAAATATTTAAAAAAGTAAATAAACAGTAAAAAAATAAATTAAAATAAAAAGCATAGAATAAAACTTATCTAGCACTTGAGACGTAGCGCTCTTAGAACCGGCGAAGGAATCAAATTGACTTATCAAGTGGCGATTCGATCTCAATTCATGACTCTCATTGCTTGATTTGACATATTAGTCGACCGAAAGACATGCCTACTTGGTTTGACTTGTACGTAGACCTCCTCCGACTTGAGACCCATTTTGGCAGCTCGAGCCTTGGCCTGAGCCTGGCCCAGCCCGATTAACCTAGGGCTTGGTTTTAGTTAAAAAAAATTATATATATATATATATAATACAATATAAAATTAAAAAATTTATTGGTTCCAAGTTTTTCATCCTCATGTGAAAACCCAGTTTTATAGATAATTTTCTTGTCGTCCAAACATTTTCAAAAAGTGGTTTGGAGGCAAAACCAGAACCAGATTTTGAATTTTGATGTGGCAAACAAACGATGCAAACGCTCCTCAAACCTTTTCACCCCAAAGGCTCAAATGACTTATAAATTTATGAAAACTATCCTTATTCACTAAGGTTGTGTTTGTTTTACTAGGTCAGCTCCGCAGTGAAATGGCATCTCAAATCTATGAATTTAAGGTCAAAACTTTTTCCAATCCAATCTCAAGTCCATGATTTTTAAAATGTAACATGAATTTTGAGTCTCTCAAAACACACTTTTTCACACAAACACAAAACTAAGATCCAAAACTATTACACGCAGGAGGGGAGGGCCCGCCTAGGCCATGGCCCGCCCCTAGGTAGCTGAAAAAAAAAATTACATTAAAAAAATAAAAAAATTTAGTTGTTTAATGTATTTTTTTATTTAGATTCATTTTGGTCCTTCCCAAATTTGAGGTTGTATTTTTTGGCTCGTCTCTAAACGAAATCCTGACTCCACCCCTGATTACACGCAACCAAACATTCCTTTCAACAAATGGTTCACAAGGCGCTAAAGCTGCACTTACACACGCCGGTGTCGGGGTGGGCTTGAGATATGGACCATCGATGTTGGGAATCTGATCAGTCAAGCCTCGCCTCTAGAGATCGGCAAGGGCCCATGCTCCGGCTAGATAACGACACCAGCGGTGAAATTCTGGCCGCCGCTGATTGGGGCAGAGACTCTGATATGTCCACTCAAGTTGAGCAGGTGACCGGGAGAATCAAAGACCGGAGATGGAAAGGTGAATCCACTGTTGCGCGGTCATAAGCTTGGGTGGTGAAGCCAAATGGCCGAGTCTCAGGCATTGGTCTGGATTGGGTACGTGGGACCACCGAACCATTAGGGATTGGAACCGCCCCATTCACGCCGACTACGATTGAAAAAGGTTGCACTATCTTGGCCAGGAGATTCTAGAGTTGACTCCGTCATTGGTTATCTGATAGAGAGGTCCCACCGTTGCTTGTGGTCCGAGTGGATCACGGAGACAGAGTCGTCGACCGGCGTTTTTAAATTTGACGGTCCATATTGTTGTCGCATCGATTTTGGCCTAAAATTGAAATTAAGAAGAATTTAAAGTGCTCTTTTTGTAATAAATAAAACTGCCAGTGTAATTTTTTTCCTATGTTTTTCTTTTTTTCAACAAATATTAGTGCGGCTACGACTAGCATTTAAATTTAATTGTTTGATATAAAAGCAACTATAATCATCTCATCCATATTTTTTAGAAAAAGAAGAATGGTGCTCATGAAATCTCTGTTTTAAAAGCATGTGTTACGATGATGCAGTGCTATCAAACACTCGCAGATTCCAACAAATCACAGGTGAAGTAGAGAATGTTAACATCTTCGTTTAACATAAACTAAGTTTCACTTTCACATGCAATAATTTTGGCAAAAAAAAAGTTGGTGTATTTTCGTTTGGTGACAATCGACAAACTTTTTCGTTTCTGTGCGAGCGTCACATATACATAATACAGGCCTATATTTCTAAAGGACGAAAAGAAAAGTTAAAAGAGGAAAAGAAAAGTCACCCCCACAAGCAGGGGCGGAGCCACGGTTTGCTTGGCCCTTGACCCCATCTCAATTTTTTTTTAAAATATGTATATATATAAATTTTAGAAAATTTTATTTGTTATATATAAAAATTTTAAAAAATGATATTTTGATCCTAGTCAAAATTTAGAAACTTTAATTCAGCCCCTCTCATGAAAGATTTCTGACTCCGCTCCTGCCCACAATGACTTTTAAGGTTTTCCCATTAAAACTTAGTTATCTCTAGCGATATCATGTTTTCATCATCCAAATCTCGGTTTAAAACCTGGTTTTATGTCTCATCCAAATGGCTTTTTAAGTTTTCCCACTGCCTAAGCATGTCCGTGCATGCATGTGTTAAAGAATCCAAATCTAAATTAGCTTCATGTATCAAGTAAGCCTGGCATATATTCTTGAAGAAAAAAGTGAGGTACACATTTCACCAAGATGAGTGGCATGTATGTGGAGGATCTTAGATATCCGCTTGCCATGCAACTGGGAACGTGATAATAGTCCTCAGTTGATGAGGTGTGGGCTTCATATTTTCTATAATATCTTAGGTGCACAAAATCGCATGGTATCTCAACCAAACGTGATGTGCCAAAAGGTATCTTCTTTAACAAAGTATGGACAAAGAGACTTTTCCAACAGACTGGCATGTAAGGCCTGTGATCCAACAACATGCCAAGAATGCATCATCATTTAGTAATTTTCGGTAGTGGAGGTCAATTTTTTGATATTAGTGATATCTATCTAGGGACCAAAGAAGAAAAAGAAAAGCGAAGCATAATTCATCCTTGCTTGGACCTACAAATTTCCATAGCTTTCGAAGAAGTCCATCAGGCTAATTTATTAATAAAAAAGCATGGTAGTTTTGATCTATGTACAAAAAAGTTCCTTGAGTTATTGCACATAAACCCAAAAGCTCCTGTCCTGTCCATCTTTATTAACCTTTCCATCTTCCATTTCTCTCCATCCAAACATCATATTCTTTTTCCTTTCCTTCTCTTTCCATTCATTTTAACGAACTGTCAACACAAGAAGTAAATATGTACCAAAGGGGTGATGGAGGTATTTTTAGAATCAATCAACCACCTAAAATGCATAACACAGAAATCTACCTCAAACATTCTCATTTCCCTCTCCACGACTAAGCCTGGGCATTGGGCCGACTCGACACCCAAAGCCCCATCCGACCATCTAATTCAGAGCCCTCAGTTAAATTAAAAAATATATTTTTAATATAAATAATATATAAATATAATTAATCGTAATAAAACATTATATATATACATTAATAAAATAAATTTTAAAAAAAATAGAGCACACCCAAGCTTATCGAGCCCATCCAAGCCCTTTTTTTGGGCCGGGTATGCACCGGCGGCCCGACCAGGAGCCAGCATTACTCACGACCACTGAGCATGGCAGTCCCTAAATAGAAAACTAGATAGCGACCATTTCGGCTTTAGGAGTTCTGGTGGAGAAATATGATTTGCAAGGCCGACTCCAATAAAACATTATTCAACATGGCATCAGAAAAACACAAAAATGAAAATTTAGGAAGGGAGACAAACCTTCTGGCTACCAGCTTACCACAATCCGCACGGGTGGACAGGAAGAGGGGAAGAGAGAGAGAGAGAGATAGCGATAGGGGTGAACTTGAGCCGAGTCGAACCCGAGTTCAGTCATCTCGAGCTCGGGCCGACTAACGAAACCTCGAGCTCGAGAATAGCTCGAGGGAAGCAGCTCTAGTTTCACGAGAGAGAGAGAGAGAGAGAGAGAAAGAGAGAGAGAGGTAAACACGAGCCGGGTTGAAGCTGTGTTCAGTCAGCTCGAGCTCGGTTCGACTAATGAAACCTCGAGCTCGAATATAGCTCAATGGAAGCAGCTCGAGCTCGATTCGACAATTACGTGTTGAGCTCGAGCTGGAGCTCGACTCGATTAAGGCTCGACAAACTCGATTGAATAGAATTGATATTCATTGTTACTTTTTGAGTTCAAGCTCAACAAACTCGTTTGAATAGAATTAATATTCATCATTATGTGAATTAATATTCATCATTATGTGAATTAATATATGTGAATTAATATTCATCATTATGTGAATTAATATTCATCATTATGTGTTGAGTTCGAGCTCGACTCGATTAAGGCTCGACAAACTCGTAAACTCGTTTGAATATAGCGACTCGATTATGGCTCGACAAACTCGATGAAGGCTCAAGCTTGACTCAACAATTACTTGTTGAGCTCGAACTCAACTCGATTATTTGAACGAGTCGACTTATGAACTCGAACTCGACTCGTTAAGCAAATGACTTAGTGGGTCGACTTGTTGTTCACCCCTAAATAGCGGGAGAGGAGAGACGGAGTCACGACGAGTACGAGAGAGGGAGCCAAAGCTGAGAGACAAAGCGGATTGGAGGTTTCAAAACCAAAATTTAGGGTTTTCCCTAGTGCGGCGCTATAATTTTTTGTGAAAATCAAAAGTGGGAATAGAGTAGGGTTAAACAAGTCGAGTTCTATTGAGTCAACTGAATCTCGACCTCCAGCTCGACTTGAGTATTATTGAGCAAGTTTGAATCCAGATCGAGCTGGCTCCACTCGTTGTACATTGCTCCAGACATATAAGAAAAGTCGACATACGAGTGAGACCCACACGCTCGCATGTGATGTACTGGTGTTATAAAGAGCCCGTGCCTTTGCTTTCTCATCGCGTCCTCCATATCCCTCTCCTCCGAAATTCCCCCTCACCATGCTCCCTTGTTTCCCCTCCAAAGTCAGAAGCAGCTCGCCGGAAAGTCCACCGGGTAACACCATGGAGTCAAAAGAGAAGAGAAGGGGAGGACTCAGGACAATGCCCTTCATTCTTGGTATGATCATTTGTTTCGTCTTTTTCCACTCGATTTTTCTTCGGTCTTTCATCAACGGAAAGCTTGTGGTTAACTTCCTTTCCCTTTTTCATGATCCACAGCCACCGACGTGTGCGACCGGTTTGCGGCCACCGGCTTCTCTTCTAATATGATCACTTACTTGACTCAAGTGCTTCACATGCCTATGGTCCAGGCCTCTAACACGCTGACAAACTTTGCCGGCACGGCGGCCTTGACACCACTGATCGGCGGGTTGATTGCCGATTCTTTTGCCGGAAGATTTTGGACCATTGCCGTTGCTTCCGTCATCTACCAGCTGGTAAGTAATAGTACCTAACCACAATTAGTGATCTCCTCTGCTTTCCGTCAGTTGAACTGTCTAGATCTTGATCAGTGATATCGGTCTTAGATGAGCGGCCATGGCTTAGCTTGAGCTGTGATTTTAGCTCAGTCGAAGAGTTTCTTGTGAAAAGGGAACACGGAATTGGTTCCGAGAGTGACAGGAAACATGGAGCTCTAAGTTTAAGATCGGCGCTCAAAAAGAAATTAAAGATGGAATAGAACATGAAGACTGCCAGAGTTCCAAACGCTAGTTTCTTCAGAGAAAGACACACAGAGTATTTTAGCAGAATATGAACCTTGGAGTCACTAAAATTAAAGGGTTATTCATTAGAGTATGCCGGTGCCTGCAAGGAAATTCCGGTGGCTACAGATAAGACTAGACTACACATCACGCCCACTTTTTTTTTTATCATTTTACTTTCTTCATTTATTTATTGTGATAAAAACTAAGCCCACCTTGTTTGCTCTATGCTTTTATAATGATTTGGGACCTCAGTTTTATGAACATGTCAGATTCACCAACCTATGTTCACCTTGCCCCATGCTCTCCTTGAGTTACAACTATGGCATTTCTCACTTTTAAACTCAGAAATTCACGCATTAGAAAATGAATCTCACTACAATTTTTCTATTTGTAATTGGGTGAAACTTGGTGTTGTTTTTTGAATTTATTAATTTTTGGGTTATAGTTAAACAGGCACCCTTCAGTAATAAACGAAATGCAATTTTTTTTTAGGAAAAGATGTATTTTAGGATAAAAAACTGTTGGCTCTGTGGTATAGAAGGGAAAAACTAGGTAGATAAGTTGTTTATTTATAATTGGTGGTGCCCTGGTCAAGGGTTCAGACAAGAGAGCGACCTTTGCCCAGTGCATGCATTAAATAATTGCGACAGTGAAGTTCACCATAAGGAATTTTTTACTCGTAATTTTCAAAGGGACTATCTTTTCCAATTTTCCTAATAAAAGTCACGTTAAAAAAAAGAACTGTCAAATAAGAGCTTCAAATATTCTTCCCTTGACTCGAAAAGAAAAAGTCATATTTGGGAGTTTTTCTGAAAAGCGAGACCGCCATTAAGAAAATTTGCAAAAAATGATATTTTTCTGTAATTTATAATAAAATAGACCTAAAAATGCATTCAATATAATTGTGGGTCGTTGTTAGGTGCTGGGACCAAATCATTGCGTTAAAAAGTCATTGGGTCAAGAGCTGTGACAGCACGTTTCGAACTCGACAGCTTGGCTTTAGGTGGCCCTCCTAGGACCGCCCACTTTCATATGGCGAGCCAGAGCTCAGTAGTCAACTTAGAGTCACCCTACAGGACAAACGCCAACTTGCAAATTGGCTTCAGCGATGACGACACAACCTCAGTTCCCTAAGAAACTTTTTCCATCTGAAACTTTGTTGTGGATACAGCCAGGCCTGGCTGAATAATGTCTTCCAAAACTTGAGGAAAATAAGCTCTTAGAACTCGTTTTCCCAAGAATCTTTTTCTCATATGCGTTACACGATAACGATTTGAAGTGGGAAAGGACTCGCGTTTTTGTAGAAGACGAGATGAGATTCTCAGGGGAGGAAATAATTATTCCTCTATAGTCTATTGGGCGATTTCACATGCAGAAGCACAACTCCAGCTAGGAAGCCGGAGAAATAGATGGATGAAATTTTCCTTCTCTCTGTGCTCCATGTTTTATGCGTTATATGATAGCTATATTCGAACCACTTTTCTGAGAAAAGCTTACTACGTAACTGCTCAAAGTAAAAGGGGTTTACTGCTAGCCAGAGTTTTGGTCATGGCGGTTCAATAGGATGGTTGGGTGGCTCAGCCACAGTCGTCCTTTTGGTGACGTAAAATCCTTCAAAAACCACCACGCAACAGTGCTGCCTTTTAAGAGATGAAACCCCAGCATAGTCCATAAAGCTGGAGCTACAAGCATACATGAAGCCTCTAGCTGGGCCAGCTACCTATGCCTCTTGAGGAAAAAAAAAGTTGTTCATGCTTTTATATATATATATATATATATATATATATATATATATATATATATATATATATATATATATATATATATAGAGAGAGAGAGAGAGAGAGAGAGAGAGAGAGAGAGAATGTGAAGGGTGGCAGGTCCATTTCACTACATCAATGGTGTTCATTAAAATGCTACCTGCCAGTTGATTATATATATATATATATATATATATATATTATTGGTTTAAATGAAAAAGAACAGGTCCAACATGGACCAGCATGTTCTTCTATAAAACAATATGTGTTTAATTAAGTATCTATTCTTGAAGATGAAGGCTATAATATTCAGGGGCAGAGCCAAGGGGGCCAGTTAAAAAAATTAAAATTTGCATGTAAATTTTTTAAAAAACCATTTATTCTATATAAAAATTTTGAAAAATGATATTTTGCTGTTGCCAAAATTTTGAGAGTATAATTCAGTCTACCTCTTAAAAAATTTTGGCTCCGCCCCTGACTCTATTTATCATGCTCCCCTAACTTGCTAACAATTTTTCATGCCTCCATCGTGGGCAGTTTATTGAGTGTTCTGATTAAGGTGCCAATGAAAGGCTGCCAGGGGTTCGCTCCATGCCTCCATCCCATGCTCGGATCAGGAGTGGAGGCAATGTGGGCACTGTAGGGGCAATTGCCCCTCTAGACTGAGAAGAGATTATGTTGATATTTAAGAGAAATTTTCTTTATTTACATGTTGGTGCGCCTTACAAATCTTAAATTTTATAACGAATACCTCTTAACTAGAATTTTTTTGGCTCTGCCCCCACCCGTTCTGATACCGGAAATCTTGCTGCTGATTTCTTTCCACCTACAAAGAATAGGTCTTCTTGGAGGGACCAGACTCCCCATTGAAACCCGCCGGAGTAGTTTGCTTCCAAGTCTAATATTGTTGACATTCAGAACAACCACCAACTCCATGTAATAATTCGACCATATGCTTTAACATAAATGTTAGTTGGATATGCTTTAACATAAATATTAGTTGGGCTTTCTTGTGTTTTCATAATTAAAAACCTGGCACAAGTTGGTCCCTCTTGATGGGCCTGGACCCAAAGCCACACTTGGCAGATTTGAATCTGAATTTTGTATGAGGTGCACATGGTTGGAGTGAATCCTAGGTGCCTCTCTGCCTCAAAAGTCAAAACCAATAAAATAATGTTGGTTCATTGATTTGCATATTAATACAAATGGCTGTTGAGAGAGAGAGAGAGCTGACAAAATTGAAATTCATTCAAGATAAAAGTAGTGACAAGACATCACCAAACATCAATTAATAAGAGTGAAAAGTAAAAGAGAAAAAAGAAAAATAGCAAGGAAAGTAAGAGCAATAGAAAACATGTACAAGTAGAAATCAGAGCATGAACAATAAACAAGAGAAGGAGAGTAGCATGAGATTATTGCCCTTTTTCTGAACCCGCCACCAATGGAAGTGTGGTGTCTCGTTTAACAGAGAAAGACAAAAAAGACACTGGTTAGCTAGATGAAAAATCTGGTCCAAAAAATAGAATCAGATTACTTCACAACATATATATATATATATATATATATATATATATATATTCTACCTTTTGCTTCATTCTCAATACAAAATTATTCCAGGAGTGTGGTATGGTTTGGGAAGGGATTTAACCTGAGTACTAAAACTTGGCTTCGTGTTCGCAGGGAATGCTATGCCTGACCTTGTCCGCTATCGTTCGCGGCACCAGGCCTCCGCCTTGTTCTGGTCAGCAACCATGCCAAGAGGCATCGACAGGGCAGCTATGGATCCTCTACTTCTCACTCCTCTTGACCTCAATAGGGTCGGGCGGCCTCAGGCCCTGCGTGGTAGCCTTCGGCGCCGACCAGCTTGACTTGAGCAAGTCCAAAAAGACCAAGGACAAGACCTCCAATTTCTTCAACTGGTACTATTTCTGTATGGGCGTGGCCAGCTTGCTTGCCCTGACCCTTGTGGTCTACATTCAAGACAACGTGGGCTGGGGTTGGGGCCTGGGCGTGCCAACCATAGTCATGACCATTTCGGTGTTCGTCTTTCTTCTCGGCTACCCCCTCTATGTCTTCTACCGGCCCTCCGGCAGCCCCCTAACCCGGCTCACGCAAGTGGTTGTCGCCGCGATCAGGAAGAGACGTGCGGTCAGACCAAATGACGGCAATGAGTTGTATCAGAACAGGGAGATGGATGCTTCAATCTCAATCACTGGCAGGCTTCTTCACTCGGACCAGTACAAGTGAGCACTAGCTTCTTCTTTATATCATACAGTTCATGCATGGACCTCACGTTGCCTACGTGAATTAACACAAGATCACTAAAATGTCCTCCATCTCAATTAGATAAAAACCACAGATTGTTTCTGATGACGCATTTGGAAGACAATGAAGTATTAAATGAGCTTGGCATGAAGCATAATTTTGTCAAGAGCATAGACTAGGAGTGTTAGAACCGTGTTCCAGAGGATGATCAGATTGATAATACTCCTTTGGCATGTAAATTTTTTCAGGTGCCTTGACAGAGCTGCCATAGTAACAGAACGCGACTTCACAGAAGGCGGCAACCCCAAACCATGGCGACTCTCCACCGTTCACCGTGTGGAAGAGCTAAAATCGATCATCCGGACGCTTCCAGTCTGGGCTGCCACCATCTTGCTGGTCACCGCCTCTTCTCACCAGAACACGTTTTCGATCCAACAGGCGCGAACCATGGACCGGCACCTGGTTGGGTCCTTCAAGATCCCTCCTGCCACCATGAACGTCTTCACAATCCTCTCCCTGCTAATAACTCTTGCTCTCTTCGACCATGTCATAGTTCCACTGAGGGAGAAGTACGCCAGCAAGCCTGTTAAGTGGTCCTACTTCCGGCGGATGGGCATCGGCATGGGGGTGTCCATTTTGAGTACGTTTGTGGCCGGATTCGTCGAAGTCAAGCGGAAAAACGCCGCAGCTCAGGCAGGGCTACTAAGCCAGCCCCGCACAATCATACCAATCAGTGTTTTTTGGCTAATACCGCAGTACAGTCTTCATGGCATATCTGAAGCATTCACTCACGTAGGCCACCTTCAATTTCTCTACGACCAGTCGCCGGAAAGTATGCGAAGCTTCGGAATCGCGCTCTTTTGGATAGCAATCTCATTAGGAAATTACCTGAGCACACTAGTGGTATCACTGGTTCATAAGTATACTGGCAAGGAACACAATTGGCTACCTAACCATAACCTCAATAAGGGCAGATTAGAGTACTACTATTGGTTCATAACAGGCCTCCAGATTGTGAATTTGGGGTACTACATAATTTGCACCTTGCTCTATACATATAAGCCCTTGGAGGTGGCACCTCTTGAAAACCAGGCCAATGGTGTGAATGGTAATGGGCATGTTGAGCTCGCTGCAAGCGGCGTGAATAATGAGCCGGAGATCAGGGACCCAGAGGTGGGTGGGGCACGGTCTGTGTAAGAAGCACACTTGATCTGGATGATGTTGTATGCAACATGTACAGATTGCAGAGCTCGATCATGTCCGATGCTGACTCCATTGTAACGGCTGAGGCTAATCAAAGGACCTGTACAAGCACGACGATGTGCAAATGAGAACTAAATACGTTCCAAAAGCCAAGGAGAGGGGACGCTTATGAATTTTGTTCTACTTGGTAGAATGAGTCTTTATATGCTTTCCTTTGTTTTTCAAACTACGACAGGAAAAGAAATCCAAAATTCTGAATCCTTGGTAGTTAATGTCGTATGTAGTTACAGGTAAGAAAAGGAGGGCCAAAGTTTGATGAATACGGTTGAGTTCAGATACGTCTTCTTCTTTAGGATCAATTAGTTCAGTGCAAAGAGGGACTTTGTTTGACATTTCTTTCCGGACTCGCTTGGATTACGGTCGATTTGAATCAGTTCTCACGTTTACGGGTAGGAAGACTGGTCTGTGCTTTTCTCTTTTCGGATTTGGAATTTAAACAGACGTGTGATTTCAACAACCTTCACAAATCTGAACCAAATCCAGCCCAGTTTACGCCCTTTGCACGTAATATTAGAGGGCACATTCTTCTTCATCCCACTGCTTACAGATGGATTCCACGGTTCCACCTCCAATAGATTAGATTAAGCTCGAAATATATTTTTTCAATTCTTGTAAGGAGAAAGGAATCAGTGATTTTACAGTTAAAGACCATGTGGACCATTGATTCCAATGCAGAAACAGGATATGTCAATGGCTATGAAGATGGCTCAGCAGGGGTCCCCCGACTGGTTATGAGGAATTCCCTCCACTGCAGAGAGCTGTTACAGTAAGAAAATCACCACTACTCTGTTCATGTACTTGACCTTCACCGCTGAACTAGGTACCTTTATGTATGCTCTACGCTTCTACGGTAAAACCGACCACCATTTAGTGAGACAGGTTGCTTTTGGATGTCTCTCTCTCACTCTCTCATACACATGCACACACACACATCGGTTTAATCTATTATCTAATACATTTGGGAAAGGTTGCTTTTGGATGTCTCTCTCTCACTCTCTCATACACATGCACACACACACATCGGTTTAATCTATTATCTAATACATTTGGGAACCTTTTGAGGCATAATTCTTTTATAGTTGTTGTTTCTTCTGCCTTCCCAACTCCTCTGGCTCGGAGATCCTATAGTTTCTTCTCCACCAGCTGCTGCTCCTTTTCTATGTCAAGATCAGACTCTCCGCTTCATGTTCCCCTATCTGGATCGGTTTCTCCATAATGAAGTCGGTGTTAGATCCACAAAACATATGCTGAAATTAACGCAATTCAAACATGTTGGACATTTTTTGAGACATTTGCATCGTAGAAACTCAACTAGCTATTTATATTTTCTTGAGGGCGGACAACACTCATAATCAGTTATGATTGGCAGACGATCAGGAGTCCTCTTTGAATTTAATGATGGATTATGGAAACTTTGATCCTTCTCAAGACGATGTTCTAAATTCTGTCATAGTTTGGCAGATGAACCATTCGTTGGGCAGGCCGAATTAGGAAAGAGTAAGGCAAACAATGGAACCTGTGGAGATGTGAGGAACATCTGCAGTTTGTGGCACCGGTGGCAAAGACCGTCTCTGCCCCCAAGGCCTTTGATGTTCAAAGCTATGCATACCTGCACCCCCAAGCAAAATCTAATTAATAAAGAAAACATAGCTTCACATACATCACCGTCTGATCAATCCTGGATATTAACTCCATAGACTCCATTAAAATTTTGATAATGTGAGCAGGTGCAATTTGATATGCCAAATAAGAAAAGGCATATACCATCTCTTCGCCATGTTACCCAAATTAAGAAAACCTCTAGTAAAACGGACATGAGATTGTAAAAGAACTGAACTTTCACCAAACGACAAAGCTGAAAGATTGGCCTACACTTTACATACGTGTCGGTAGCAAAACATATTACCGAACGGTTGACATGCTGACCACTTGGATGCCATGCTGCTGCATAGATACTCAATCAAGCAACTTACAAACTTATGCAATGCATCACATGCAGTTCAAATTCTATATCAAGAACAGACCCGTGAACTTAATCAGATTTTATTTATCAAAGAAGCAAACAAAGACATAGGAAAATGAAAAACAAGCAACTAAGTCAACAAAGCTCTTAAACAACCCATGCCACAATGAAAGTGAAAACCAAACACAATAAGCACCATGTTGGAGAACCACTAAAGCATAATATAAAAGAAAAATATTGAACTACTATAAAATCAAATAAACAATTTCCCAACTCAACAAAACTAAAATATTCTAACTAATCCAGAATATGATCCTACCTAAAACTAATCAAGCCAACAACCTTAGCATAAACTGTGCATCTACGCAACTAACATGACACAAAAAGAAACTGAGTACTAGCCTGGTTAAAAACCATGAAGGACCCGATAGTCAAAGCAAAGCCATGGGTGGATAGTTTGTGACGATGAAGAATACCTCCAACTTTGGCTGTGTTACTGATAAAAGCATATGACAGCCAAGGGAAGAAGGGTGAAGAGAATAGTCGGTAGATGAGAAGAACATTGATCCACAATCGAGATGGGTTATGCTAGAGATACGAGACTTTCCATCCCTTTTTATCGTAGACAATAAAAGAACACTGTATTTTGCAAAACCACTTATTGCAAAAAGGCCAAGATAAAGATTAGATGAAGCTAGGAACAAAACCCATGCAACTTGGAGATAAAACTTTTCAAAAAATGTCATAGTTCAAAATCAACTGGTTGTTGAGATAAGAGGTCTTTCATGACAGCCTCAACCCTAAGTCTGGGTTATGTTGTTAAAAAAAACAAGACAGATCCAGTTCATGAAGCAGGTTAAGTTTGTATCCAAAAGAATCATTAATTTTATTACAATTATCAGTGCTTATTTAGGTGCTTAATGTGCGAGGCTGTGCATCGACTGCGCATTATGTTGATAAGTTCTTTCTTGCAAATTAAATTTAAAAATTTAAAAAAAAATTGATGAAGAATTTGAAGTATCGGGCACATCTCTTGTTGGATTGTTACGACCTTGAGTAAACGATAGTAATTTAATGCATTTCACTCAAAAAGGAAACGAGAACAACATATTCGTTGAGAGTTGCATCATTGCTGACATCACCCATTGAAATTGAACTGGACAGGGACGCTCTGCAGAAAGGAAATCAGATAATGGCCAATTATCGAGCCTATGTGACCGTGTCAGTCTCGCTCCTTAATGAATCTTGTGATCCCTTCTATGAATTTCTCGGTTTCCTGAGCAACATGAGGGTCCGTGTCCACCGCGATCCTGTTCAGGTAAAAGCAGTGACCCACACCGAAATTCATGAGGACCTCCACCTTCTGCCCTGCCTTCTTCATGGCCTCTATGTACTCCAGCTCCGTGTCCCGGATCAGGTCATTGTCGGCCACCGGCACCAGGAAATCCGGCAAATTCAGGGTGTCCAGCGGCGGCGCCGCCTCCCCCATCGGACACGTAAGGGGATGATCCTTGGTGCTGCCGATTGGGAGCGACAAGGCCAGGAACTTGTCCACCATGTCCAGTGTCAGGAAGGCCGATTCGGACTGCAGGCTGAGCTCCGACTTGCTCCGAGTCGAGCGGACGAATCCAGGGTGGACCGGAATTGCTCCCCGCAGCACCAGCGGGGAGATGTCCCCTTCCCCTGCACGCGCCGCCACGGCGTGCACGAGATTGCCGCCGGAGCTGTCCCCGATGAGGAACACTCTCCCGAAGTCGGCTCGTGACTCGAGCCACGGCTCGGACGCCTCTGCCCGCGCCACGGACCGGAGCCACATAAGGCCCGCGTACGCGTCGTTCAGCGCGGCCGGGTGCCGGTTCTCGGGCGCGAGCCTCAGCCAAGGGGAGACGCAGACGACTCCAGCTTTCTTGACCAGGCTCGAGTAGAAGGCATAGTAGAAGTTCATGTTCGGCTCGCCGACGCAGAACCCACCACCATGGAAGTGCAAAAGGATGGGGAGCTTTCCCGACTCCGGTGCTTCTTCCGGCAAGTATATCCGCGCCAACGCACCGGAGTCCGGGTCGATAACCACGTCGCGGATGGAGATGCCGTCATCTGGCTTGTTGGAGGGGGTCACCGGCTCCAGCATGTAAGAAACCTCTTTTGGGCCGGTCCAGGTTCGGTCCACCGTGCCGTCGGCGAATACCCGGAGCCAGCCGGAAACCTCTTCAACAACTTTCTTTGCCGCAACCATGATTTCCGCTCTCCTGCTACGCTCAATTGAGGTAACAGACGCGGAGCAGCGCTCGCATTTATAGAGAAGAAACTTGTGCTCCCAAGGAGAGTGGAGTAGGTGCGGGGTGGTGGTGGGGCAGCCGCAGGAGGAAGAAGCGGGGAGACTTCCTTCCTGTCGACAACTTATGAAAGAAGATACCGTGGTGGAACAAGATCAGTCAACTGAGTCTTTGCGAGCAGTCAAAACAAGAGAGAAAATTTTCCCCAGGAGGACAGCTTTGTTTTGTTATTCCATCAATAAGGCTTCACCATCCTTGGTACTATCAAACAAGACGGCGGATTAAAAGTTAAAACTCCCCCTCCTTATCTCATTTGAGAAAATCAATTGTTTTAACCCATTTTTAAAACCCAGTATACTTTTGAAACTTGATTTCGTTTAGATAACATAGATGAGTTTTGGGGGCAAAACTTTTTTTTTTTTTTGAAAAAAAAAAACTGTTGGAGAAGGGGAGTGGATTTGAGAAAACTTTTGAAACAATGAGTTTTGGCAAAAACTAATGCTGATCCCAGTTTTAATGTCACTGAAACACTCCAAAACGACATTTTAAGCTGTCACCCAGACAGCCTCTGTCAAGCTTTAACAAGAAGAAGACCTTCAACCGAATGCCCTTCACATCCGGAGATAATGACTCTTAATAAGAAACAAGAAAGATTGATGTTCAACGTCGGGAGATATGGCCAAAAAGATTGTCCTTCAAGTAGTGCCTGACAGAGAATGTTAGAATTTAAATGAGAAATCTCTATCAGTTGCCGTGTTTTTTAAGGTAACGATGCAAATGAAGCTCACGGTTTTGGATTTTCGATACAATCCAGCTGCTAAAATATCGAGTATCGATTGTTTGTAGCCAGTTAAGTTGCATGTCATGTACTTTCCATAACGGAATAACGAAATTAACCTCATGTTCAGAGCTTTTTTCTTCATTTTATCTCCTTATTATTAACTTATATTATCTAACTCGGGCAGCCACACACAACATATTCTCTTGGCTTGGTAGCATATTCAAACAAAAGCATGTTTTTCCTATTCTTCCAAAGTGGCATTTTGTTTGTGAAGCTCTCAATAGCAAGTCACGGAAATCGACAAAGCGTACCATTTCATGGGAACAAGCACTGAAAAGGAAAGAACAGGTTCCCGTTAAATTTGGTTGGTGAACTTGCAGCATCCTTCCCTTCTAAAATTTTGGAGCTTAAGCTTCCTGCCTACTAAAATATTAAGTAATGGGATTTCAATAATGAAAGCCAAAACAGTTTTGAGTCCCTTCTTAACACAACTTTAAACCCTAGAAATGAAAGAAGGAACTTTAACACAACTTTAAACCCTAGAAATGAAAGAAGGAAAGAGCTTAGTGAGTCAAGCTTATTTCCATACAAATTTTCTAGTGGGTGCCAAAACTTCAATTCTTTAACCTGAACTCAAAAGCCAGTAGTTGGCTGGTCATGAGTTCTAATCTGCTCTAATATGAATGGTATGTTAAAAGATTCAAGAGGAAGGAACAAGGATGTCGTTTAACCCAAAAATATATATATATATTGGTTTGATAGAACTCGAGAAAATCCTTACATTTTTTATTCATAAGCGATCAAAATAAACTGGTGCCCGACCACGCGTTTTTGGTTTGTCAGGCGGAATCCTGTCACTTGTTTGCCTTGTCTCTATCTCAAATCCTCACAATTCGCTTCACCAAATTCTTGAAAGGCTCGAGTGATAAGGATGTAGGTAATCACGCAAACATGTTCTCGCCGGCGATGGTGGCTTCGTCAACTTCAACTCTCGTTGTGCGATCCTGGTCAAGGACGTCGCCCGTATTTTATATTGATTATGAATGGGTGAGAAGACGAGACGTAACGCGCTTGGCTTCTTCCACTGCGACTCTTGACTCAGGGTCATGGCCAAGAAAGTTGCCACTATTTATTCGTCCCACATGTGAATGATTAGACGTGAAAACCACGTCGTTCTGCTTTTCTAAAATCCCACTTTGCTATAAATGAATCTTTCATAGGTACACCCACTTTGTCCCGACCACCACTTTCTATCCTCATCTTCGAGGGGAACAAGGTTTTTTAAGCATTGTTTGGATGGAGGAGGAAAAGAAAGGGATTGAACAGTTGATTAATTAAAAAAGAAAAAAAAATAAAAAGTTTGTTTGATTAGAAAAAAAAATGTAATGTAAATTCAATCCTTTCAAAACTAAAGAAATTAAAAAAAAAATGAAAAGTCTACCTCTTTATGTATTCATTCCATTCCATCCACCAGGCTCTGTCTCTCTCAAAGAGCATTAATTGATTGGATTTGATAGGATCTATAAAAAGTGGGTGTGAAAAGAAAAAGAAGTGAACAGTTGAGAGAGAAGAGACTATTATTGCGATGCTCCTCTTCTTTCCTTCTACGTTCAAGATTTTGAGGGTTGCTTCATGAACGTTGCTGCAGCTGACCTGCTTGCTTGATTTCACATGAACCAACTCTTGTAATGTCACTTTTTCCTACAAAAAGTACTCTTTCTTCTGCCGTTTCTCTTCACTGTTGATGTTTGAGAGACTACAGTTTCCATGTTTCAGTTTTCAATTGTTGCTTCTTACCATATATGAATATTAGTCTCTTCGAATGACATCCGATACCAAATATAAATATTAGCTCTACGACTGATACTTAAATGGGACTTGCTCGTTGCTCATGGTCTGGTAGATAAAGCAGGCACTAGTCCCCAGGAACGTTCTAATGACATCATTCTAAGGACTCCCCATGCTTGCCTGCCGCCAGCTCTGAAGAAGTTCCAGAAGCTACTCGGTGAAAAACAAATATTTTTTAAAAAATTTTCAAAGGTTGAAATGCTTATGCACCCTTTTTGTTCATTAAATGCACCGCTTTTATAGTTTGGTATTGTTAAAAAACGACCTCTTCTTTTCTTTTTCTTTCTTTTGATCGATCAGAAAGGCCCAAGGGCATATAAACAGCACCCCTTTTAATACTGAAAAACATAACAAACAAGCTGCTCCCATAAATATGCATCTTCCCCCAAAGCATGAAATAATAAATTTATTAAGACTTTCATGGGAAAAAAGAAAAAGGAAAAATGGATCATTCGTTTTAAACACTTGCTTTGCTGTGGTAAGAATAAAAGATCAGACTACGGAACCTGAAAAGAACAACAGCTTGAAAAATCTCAAGAAATAGGGTTCGAACTTGATCCGGCTGACAAGCAAATGAGGGCATCGTGGAACAAGGGCTGTTGAGTTGCACAAGGTTGCGTGAGTTACGAAACCAGACAGAAGGCACAATAAGTTATTAGAATGTGCATCTGTGGCGACCCGCCTTATACTGATACGATTAACGATTGTATATGACTCTGCTCAAGACGCAAGTGTGAACTTTCTCCCATATTGAATGAAACGGCTCGGAGCTCGAAACCCTGTCAACCGTCAGTTTTGTAGCATTCATGTACAGATTATGGCTTAAAATTTTTGCAGGATCCATCTAGCTGGGATTTGATGGATCTTGAGAATTTGGGGGTTGTTCATCTTGTAGACAATGTTTCTTGGATGGCCTTCTGGCCGTGGCCCTTGGACCAGAGGTGACAGTACCAACCCACGTCCCTCAGTGGATGGTTATCTTCAATCGGCACAACAGCACGAACCCGTGAATCCAACCATGTTCAAATTCAGGTGGATACGGAAAAGCAGATGAAAGCTCAATCTGGAAATTAATTACCTAGCAAGCTGTGTTCAGAGAGAGAGAGAGATTTAAATGCATAGTGACGAGCACTATACTCTTAGCAATCCATCCACCCAACTAGTTTCTCCATGTTTTGAATTTGATGCTGCGTCTGGAGCTCATTCGATTGCCAAACCGAATTCAATCGGCTAGGCTTGGCGTCCGCCGCCGACTTCTACACGATCCCGCATCTGGAGCTCGTTCAATTGTTGTCCAGACCACCTCAATCGGCTAAGCTTGGCGTCTCCCCGAAACTGTTCTAGCTGACCATTCAATGTGACGCATCTTGGATGTTGATGGATGCCCATGGGCAGTTCTACCAAATTATGTCGGAGTTGCATGTTAGATGATTACTTATTGGTTTAATAAAATCTTTATGGTTTAAGCCTTTAAGGTGATCTGATCCATGTAGTAATCCTCTATGGCAGTAGCGGAGCCAGAAAAATTGGCTGGCGGGGGCACTCATTTAAAATATTTTGGGTTGGCGTGGGCAGGACAATGAGAGGGAGGAAAAAGACTGACGTTAGAAGGCTGGCGTTATTAGTTTTTGTTTATTAGTTTTTGTTTTGTATTAATCAATGGCTATTATTGCAACAAAATATTTTGGGCTGAGCAGCTATTTCTTGTTATGTTTATGTTGAGTTCAACGTATACGATGATCTTTCTTTTTCAGAACTTTAGGTGTTATCAAGCCATACTTGCACATGAAAGGTCTATAACGGTTTAGGAGATTCTCAAGAATAAGAAGCGTATATCCGAATTCTGGTTGGGTACCATGGGAGACCATGATCTTGCATGGAATTCAAAATAATCAGTTTTCCACTGCGACCAACAACAACGAATTGTCATTTTAGCTTTATATTCCTTGTTGTAAATACAAAATTAATTAATTTTTGCTAGTTCAATCAATGAAGAGATCTGGCCTTTAAAGTAGTTTGACATACTAGTGTGCTTGACCGGTTTCTGTCAAAAGCATATGTTGTTTGTTGGAATTTCTCCTGTAAAACGCTTAGCTTACTTTCATCGTGCAATGCATTGATTGCTTTCCACACTCTTTCTCCGCGCTGCAGTGGCCAAAATGACATTGCAAGGCGCGTTAGAAGGTTCCTAACGAACTCATACTAGCCGCCTTTTCTTCAGATGTATGAAGAAATGAGTTCAGATGGTCGTGAAAAGAATCCTCCCTCCATCTGGAAGATTGACAGGACAATTGGCCAGGGTAGGTCCCTTTTGGTTTTTAAAAGCTGTACTCGATGGTCTCTTTATTATTTGTGGGTATACTTGTTGAGCTCAATTCTAGTTCCGTGTTTGGTGCCACTTTTAACTGTGTTGAACACATCTTTTGAAATAGCGGAACTCTAGTTTAAATGGATTTCCTGACACAGGCAGTGTTATGTGCAGCAGTAAGACCTGATGATGAATCATCCAATGGGCAATTAAATCTTAAATTACATTAACTCTCTCTCCTCTCTCTCTCTCTCTTTTCTCTTTTGTCCTTCCCCCCGCCTAGCTGCTTCCTGGGGTCATGTCTGGAGGCCGTGGCTCATTTCAGCTTGGTGGCGCATTTGGGAGGAGCGCAACAACAGGGTCTTAGGGGCACCTTCTCTTCGCCAAATTCGGTGGCTCGTCGTGTGCAAGGGGATGTCCAGTTTGCCATCCGATTGAAGCGCCGATGCTCGTCTGCGGCTGGGTGATAGTGCCACTCCGTCTGTCCTCTCCTCTCTCACCCTGACTCTCCTTTTCTGAGCATTATATTAGTATATTTCTTTTTCTGCTTCTGTTTTGCGGTTTGTTTTTGCGGATTGTTTTTGTANCTCTCTCTCTCTCTCTCTCTCTCTCTCTCTCTCTCTCTCTCTCTCTCTCTCTCTCTCTCTCTCTCTCTCTCTCTCTCTGCGCGCAGTTATGACTTCCACATCTATGGCTCTTAGGGTTCGTAAAAAGCTCTCCCCGCGGCTAATTTAAAATTTATTAATATATATTTAATGCTTCATAAAAAAAAATCGACAAGCTCGTCTAACCGCCCTATCAATTGCGGCAACCGAATGTGCAGGGTAGCGGTAGCCTCTTGAGTGAGAGTTGGCTGGCAAGAGAGTTCGCTAATAAATAGAAATGTATGATGTGAGATTCCTTCTTGAGCATTGCGACAAATGTGGAGGGCCTCAAGGGTCTCCCCTACTCTCTTGTTCTGTCCTCTGAACTCTCCCACCTGATGTCGTTCTCTTGACAACATCAACCCCATCCAACCAAATGGTCCAGAGTTCATGAGCGAGTTCGAGCTCAATGGAGTCAGTTTGAAATCATGAGCGAGTTCGAGCTCAATGGAGTCAGTTTGAAATCGACTCGAGTGTCTTGAATGAAACTTGATCTTGACTGAGTATGATTTCATTAGCTCGTGCTCGACTCGGCTCGTGTTCTTAAAACACGAACTCGGCTCTATTCGAGTTTGAGGCTCGCCGAGCCAAGCATTTAATTCAAAAAGTATTTTAGATAATTTTAGCAATCTAATCAATTGCATATACTTATTTGTGCAATCTACTTTTTTAGATAATTTTATGAAACGTATTTGATATAATTTCTTTCATAAACTTAACCGACCTTAACTAAGCCGAACCCACTTAACTCAAGCTCAACATGTTTAGGTGTCTGGTTCGAGCCAAATTTACGAGTGAGTTCGAGTCAAGCTCGGGTTAGCTCGATTCGTTGAGCAGCCCTAGCTCGATGGTCGCATCCATCAGCCCATTAAGACTTATTATGGTGGAACATAATTTGTCTTTTAACTAGTTGGACTTATTGTATTACGATGGCCTATTATATATTTTAGAGAGTGTCGTCATCTTTTGGACAATAACGACTCTTTTTTTTTTCCAAGAAACCAAAACCTTACATTGGAAATAAAATAATAGAATTCAAGACTTAATGTAGACGAAATGTATNTATATATATATATATATATATATATATATATATATATATATATATATATATATATATATATATATATATATATATATATATATATATATATATAGAGAGAGAGAGAGAGAGAGAGAGAGAGAGAGAACAAATATTACATGCCATGAAACGCCCTTTAAGAGTGCATCTCTATATCTATCATTAACGCAAATGTTACAAGCACAATTAGCAGATTTGTTCATCCTACGATCGGCTACTTTTAAGTTATCTAGACCTACTAATTTCAAAGGTACCCCATATAGTAGATATTTCTATTGCATTGAATTAATGATTGTCCATAAATATGGCAGACACTAACTCCGTGGAGATTGACTTGCTTATATTGTAGAGTTTGAGTAAAGGCACGGTGTCATTAGCCTTTTGCTTGTTCCAACCATAAATCCGAGCTTAAAAGATGTAGAGGGTGTATATATGTATAGGTAAATGTCAAGCCACTTGAATAAAAGAGAAAAATCAGATGTATGAAAATTAATTATTCAAATGTTGTTTAACAACTCAAGGCCTTCTAGACAAGCAACTTGAGGGTGGAAGAATCTTTATTTTCTATGTATATATAAAGTCGTAGTGTAGAAGAATCCGTATCTTGTATAGAAAATATGGATTCCTCCATCCTCGAGCTCGGGTTGCGTGTATAGTAGGCCGGATGGCTACATGGGTGAAACAATCTTTACACAACTCCATGTATTTGTAGTGGCCATATGGTTGGAGGACTCCAATACCTTATATATATTTATATCGATATGTGTATGTGTATTGTGGTTGAGAGTTCTTACTAGAGAGAGGGTTATGTCTTATTCGCTAGTGTCCACAGCTCAATCTGCCATAAAATGTTCATTTGTCCTCGCCCTTGGCTAAACATTTACCGTTTTGCAGTGTTTTGTTCATGAACAGATTGAACTAAGTTTTAAGTTTTTCATTCATTATTTCTTTTTATTGTGGCTGTTCGATTAAAAGTTCTTCATTAACTAATTGAATTTTCATAATATGCTTTGTGTAGATTTTAAGCGTTTGTTTGTGTGTAGAGAGAAAGACACAAGGAGGATTTTTGCTGCTCTATTTTTTGTTGTGGTATATATGTCAAGGACTTAGGGTCCCTTTAGAGAGAAGGAAAGAGAGAGTGTGTAGATTTTTATTGGTTCATTTAATTTTATAATTTATATATTTTAGAGAGAGAGAGAATTTAACGATATAATGTGGATCATTTCTTTGGCATGTCTTGATTGGACCATGTAGGTCGGATACTCAACCCCGATAACGCACTTTGAGCGG
Source organism: Nymphaea thermarum (assembly GCA_011799765.1). Taxonomy (NCBI): domain Eukaryota; kingdom Viridiplantae; phylum Streptophyta; class Magnoliopsida; order Nymphaeales; family Nymphaeaceae; genus Nymphaea; species Nymphaea thermarum. The sequence continues at coordinate 202,015 of JAANDH010000097.1, forward strand.
CCATGATGATCTGATTGACTCAACTTGTCCGGCTACGCATTCGTTTGGAATTCGGAGCTCTTCGTTTGATCGCAGGCAGGACTATCGTTTGCCATATGCGGCCAACGTCAGGAATGTAGGCCTTGATGAAATCGGAAAATTAAGCCAGAAACACTGTGGATTTAACAAGTGTGCTCAGATTGTCTTATGTCCAAATCCATACTGAGATTGGATCTGATTGTCCAGACACAAGTCCAATCGAAGCGCCTTGCTGCAATATGAGATCCGTGGCTAAGTTGCCAAAACAGTAAAATGGATACTAGGCAAGCCAACTACTTTTAGTTCATACTTGAACATATATATATACTTATGAAGGTGTGCCATACCAACGGAAACAAAATAACTTTGACTTATTTTATTTACGTCTTGGATTACGTATAAGTTTTTTAATCTACTGATGCTATAGTTTCCTTCCCATTTAATTGCAATAAGCCACGAAGTTTTTTAGACGTGTTTAATTATCATGGGGTATGGTCATGCCCTGTTGTTATGATTAGCATCCCTGGATGATGCTAGACAGATATTTTGACGATAAATAACATTAATTTAACATTTACGTAAACAATATACTCAAATGGAGTCATCTAATGATTTTTGCATGGTAAAAGTAAAACTATGCCAATGGACTGCATTTGACTTATGGATATCTGTCATTTTGTATTCAACCAGTTCTGATTTCAATCCATTTTTTAGTGCATAAACTAAATTGAAGGCCTGGACATGCTTTAAGTAGGGTTTTGGTATAATGGGTTGGGCTCCTTTTGGATCTACTGCTTTCTTTCTGAGTCTGGGATCTCTTCAAGCTAGCTGGACTCGGGTTGAATTCCGAAACTTACTCTGGATCCAGTAGGCAACATTTTACATGTCATGAGGTAATTGGACCTTTGTAAGATCTTTGACTTACGTAGTAGGGTGACCGCTCTGCTATGACACTGCAATTTTGAGTCTAGGACCGTTTTTTGTTCTTGGACCTGATTAAATGGATCGTACCTCCACTAGATTTGTATTCGACTTCGCACCCTGACTTTGAGTATTGTGTTTCCGAGTAAAGTCAGGACTCCTTATGGAAAAGTCAGGACTAATGACGGGTCAGATGAACTTTTGGGGAGCTACAGTAATTACAAGCTTAGCGCCATTGGACTTCCAACTTCTATATTTTCAGATTCCTGCAACTGCCCTTCTGGACCAGCAAGGACCCAAGAAGATCTTGATGGCAAATGGGACCAAGGGGAAAGGGACAAGGGTGAGGGGCTTTCGCCCACTTTCATTATAGTCCTCATCTTTCCATTTCCAAGTCTTCTCTTCATTGTTAAGTATTTTCTTTTACGGTAAATTCAACCTTTTTTCAATGCAAAGAAGTAACGTTTACGTGTTTGCTTTTAACATGTACAAGTGAATTGTGAGTGCTACCTAAAGCGCTGTCTTCAACAATTCGGGCCACCTGCCATCTGTAAATAAAAAGAGCAATTAAAATGGTACGAATCATTCGCACAGCGCACAAGGATGTAAAAACAAACAACTGGAAAATAAATTAAGAAAGGTAGTACACAAAATATCCACTTGTTGAAAGTATCTTAGAACAGACGCCTGGCAGTGACATCCTTCATCAAACTGACCTATATTTTTTCCAAATGGTTCGGTCAGATATATGATTTAACTCTGCTACATTGGCTTCCTTATATTTTAGATTTAAAAGAGCAAGTACTTGACCTCCAAAACAACCAACCAAGCGGACAAGTACGATTGCTACGATCTGGTACAGATTCTTGCTAAACAATGTTAACAGCCTTAGATCCGGCTGAAGTGGATCTTTCTTCACCCTTCTCACTAATATAAACGATCTCCTTGATAATCTTTTCAAGGTTTGGAAACAATGGGCAGCGTCGGCCGCCTCCCTGGGCACTGCACTGCCATTGATTGGTAGAAGAAGGTGAAACCCCTTCCCTTTCCGCACTTTAAGGCAATACTTGACGCTAAACTAGCTTACTTGTACGCGTGTAACTACGCTATGTTGTCATGTTAGGTTAAATATTGGCTAAAAAAATATGCAAAAGTCGACCTTTATAAAATATTTTCGTCTGAATTAAGAAAAATGATTTGGAATTTCTTTAATCACCTTGTGTAAACCTTTCACATGGTGGGGACTTGGTATGTTTTTTTCCTTTTTTCTGGCAAAAAAGGCTCTCATCCCTTTTTATCAATCTTCTTTGCCTCTTCCACTTTTCTACATATATAGTAGAGAGAGATTGACTGTTTGTGTTTTATTCTCAAAGACCAGTAGCCGCACCGTTGCAAACAGTCTGCGACATTGTTGCTTCACCTTCGTTCAAGAATCGCAATTCTGTTCTTGAAATTGCTCAAGGGACGTAGTATAGTTGATCATTGCTAAAAATCCGGATTGTTGGTTTAATTTATGCGAGTTCAAGCTGCCATGACGTCCATGAACAATGTCCGTCTCTTTGTGTCAAGCCAATATTGCTCCTATGAATCTGCCAATTTGAATTGCATAGGTCGGTTTGATGAAGGATGTCACTGCCAGGCGTCTGTTCTAAGACACTTTCAAGAAGTGGATATTTTGTGTACCTTTCTTAATTTATTTTCCAGTTGTTTGTTTTTACATCCTTGTACGCTATGCGAATGATTCGTACCATTTTAATTGCTCTTTTTATTTACAGATGGCAGGTGGCCCGAATTGTTGAAGACAGCGCAGGCTACACTTTAGGTAGCACTCACAATTCACTTGTATATGTTAAAATTTTTAAGAAGCATCAAGTTATATACGCGAAAACTTGCTAAAAAATATCATATAAAAATAAGAAGCTTTTTTGAAATCCATGTGGGCAATTGCCCCCATCTCTTCTTTCTCAGATAGCCATCGCCATGTATGACCTCTTCTCATACGACCCCACTGGAAAGGCTGTCGACAAATAACTCCCCATCAAGTGTGAAGCTCGCAGCGGCAGATTGAGCAAGAATTTGTGCAGTGAGAGGGAGAGAGCTAGGGAAGAACGCAATCAGATTGCAGGGAGGGTCGCAAACGGGTGGAGGTTGAAGGGGTCGCTGCAGACCGCCCAATGAGAAAACAATTGATCTGGCTGTCGATAATGTCGATCATAGCCATCTTCGCCTCCACTGCACTCAACACCAGAAGCTTCCAGCAACAACCGATCCCCATTCACCTCCATCTCCATCTCCATCTGATTCAGCTGATCAAACAGCCAATGGCTAATTTTGTTTGAGCAGTCAGGCACGTAGGCATACACGGGAAGAAGAGGAGAAGGTCAAAACTGGATGAAGAATAACATTAATTTATTTTTCGCGTCAAAATTAATGTTTTACATCCATTTTTTAAAAATTTTCTTGAAAATTAAGTGCGCATTTATCCAACTCTTAAAAGCTCGTAATCTTTTCAATAAATAACTAAAAAATTTGACCTGAGCGGTGCTTCAACCAGTCCGTCCCATGCAGGCGTGAGGCTGTCACCAGACGTCAACTCAAGGCCTTCTAGACAAGCAACTTGAAGGTAGAAGAATCTTTATTTTGTATGTATATATAAAGTCATAGTTTAGAAGAATCCGTATCTTGTATAGAAAATATGGATTCCTTCATCTTCGAGCTTGGGTTGTGTGTATAGTAGGCCAGATGGCTACATGGGTGAAACAATCTTTACACAACTCCATGTATTTGTAGTGGCCATATGGTTGGAGGACTCCAATACCTTATATATATTTATATCGATGTGTGTATGTGTATTGTGGTTGAGAGTTCTTACTAGAGAGAGGGTTATGTCTTATTCGCTAGTGTCCACAATTCAATCTGCCATAAAATGTCCATTTGTCCTCGCCCTTGGCTAAACATTTATTGTTTTGCAGTGTTTTGTTCATTAACAGATTGAACTAAGTTTTAAGTTTTTCATTCATTATTTCTTTTTATTGTGGCTGTTTGATTAAACTTTCTTCATTAACTAATTGAATTTTCATAATATGCTTTGTGTAGATTTTAGGCATTTGTTTGTGTGTAGAGAGAGAGACACAAGGAGGATTTTTGCTGCTCTATTTTTTGTTGTGGTATGTATGTCAAGGACTTAGGGTCCCTTTAAAGAGAAGGAAAGAGAGAGAGTGTTGATTTTTATTGGTTCATCTAATTTTATAATTTATATATTTTAGAGAGATTGAGAATTTAACGATATAATGTGGATCATTTCTTTGGCATGTCTTGATTGGACCATGTACGTCGGATACTCAACCCCGATAACGCACTTTGATAACCCGGAGAACGCACTTTGATCGGCCATGATGATCTGATTGACTCAACTTGTCCGGCCACGCATTCGTTTGGAATTCGGAGCCCTTCGATTGATCGCGGGCAGGACGATCGTTTGCCATATGCGGCCAACGTGAGGAATCTGGGCCTTCATGAAATCGGAAAATTAATCCAGAGAATAGACCGTGGCTTTAACTCGTGTGCTCAGATTATCTTATGTTCAGATCCGTGGCTAAGTTGCCAAAACAGTCTAGGCAAGCCAACTACTTTTAGTTCATACTTGAACATATATACTTATGAAGGTGTGCCATACCAACGGAAACAAAATAATTTTGACTTATTTTATTTATGTCTTGGATTACGTATAAGTTTTTTAATCTACTGATGCTATAGTTTCCTTCCCATTTAATTGCAAGAAGCCACGAAGTTTTTTAGACGTGTTTAATTACCATGGGGTATGCATATTTGTCATGCCTTCTTGTTATGATTAGCATCATTGAATGATTCATCATCAGGTCTTACTGCTGCTCATAACACGGCCTGTGTCAGGAATTCCATTTAAACTAGAGTTCAGCTATTTCAGAAGTGTGTTCAACACAGTTAAAAGTGGCAACAAGCACGAAACTAGAATTGAGCTCAACAAGTATACCCACAAATAATAAAGAGACCATCGAGTACAATAGTAACGTAGACCTTTTTTTTTTTTTAAGAAAAAGGCACCTAGCCTGGCCAATTGTCCTGTGAATCTTCCGGATGGAGGGAGGATTCTTTTCACGGCCATCTGAACTCATTTCTTCATACATCTGAATAAAAGGCGGCTAGTATGAGTTCGCTAGGAACCTTGTAACGTGCCTTGCAATGCCTATTGACCTTCCCCCGCTCTCATTCCACAGGTACTATAACAAGCCTCTATGGTGTTTTTACCCACCATTGATACATCATATGCAAGGGCAATAAAGTTAGCTAGTGGATGCCTTTGGATGTCTGTCCACCCATCATAAACAATCAATTTTTGATCCCATGCAAACTTTTTCAAAGTTAAATTTTTCTCAAGATTATTCTTCTCATCTTTAAGAATTAATGTTTGTAGTTTATACCCCATTTGAACTTGGAAGCACACATTGGATAATTTTTGCAATTTGCAAGCGTGGTTACTAACTTCAAAGTTGAAACAATTGGGCATGGAGTTTACTGTTTGGGTTTTCAAACATGTGAGTCACTGTCATTTGAAGATATTTGCATCCATTTCCATCTTGTTTTGCCTTTATATCAAGTAGTCAACCCTTTGAACTGTTTGATGAACATCGATCTCTTGATTTGTTTGCAAATGAAGTATCAATGTTGACAAGCATGCAGTTGGCGTTGCTCCTTAAAAATTTATAGCAGTTACTTGGTCCTACTTTCGTCGTATTTTATGTAGCGGGTTTTCTAAATTAGTTCTTCTTTTAAATAGCTGATGGCATGGAGGAAGAGAGATCTTTGGCAGTAGACAAGGTTTTAGATTGTGTTGTTGCCTGCATTAGCGTTGCAGATATGAAGGATGTCATGGAGCAAAGAGATGGATTAGTAAACGTGTTTTGAATGATCCCTTGAAGATTTTTATAATCTCCATCCAATCAGAAGAACTGGAGTGGGTGTTGGGACGGTTGCCTAGAGGGGAAGAGTGTCCTGCAAATGGAGTATTCTGCTATCGATAATTTTCTCTTCTTTAGTCTTAGTAAGGAATGGCATTCGGTTGATGTTGCCTCTTAGTTTCTGTCTTCCAATCTAATATGTAATATGGGGAAGATTTAGATTTTTTTCACAAATAATATTCTCTGTACACACCATTTTTTCTTAATAAAAGGAGGAAATGGATCCAGCCATTAAGGATGGAAGGAATCAGACAAACCTCCAATTTTTGTTCATATGTATCATGAAAAATATATCCAGAGAAAACACAATGGAGGTTATACATGTATACATGAAGCAAGGCATAAATGACCAAATGAAAATTGCTAATGCTGAAAACATTTGCACTTTTAATTGGACCTAGCAGCTTTTTCTTTTTTCTTCCTACAAATGAACATCTTCAGTTTTATAGGCCGAGGTGGATAGTCCTCGTAAGTCCTGTCTTAGACGAGGTGGATAGCCCTCATACGTCCTCTCTTAATCGGTAAGTATTTTCGTTTATGGTATAATGGGTTGGTCTATTCCCAGCTCGGTTCCTTTATGGTATAAGGGGTTGGACACCCTTCTCTTTTGAATTAAAGATGATAAGTTTTAATTTTTTAATTTGATTCAATTGCAATTTTACTAATGATTAAATGTATTATTATATTATTGTAAAATTAAACGTGCTGTAAACATTGTTAAGACAAAAGTTTTAAAAGAAAATAGGCATACTAAAAAATTAATCTTCGGCAAGCTTCTGACCCGCCTTATACCATAAAGGAACCGAGCTGGGAATAGACCAACCCATTATACCATAAACGAAAATACTTACCGATTAAGAGAGGACGTCTGAGGGCTATCCACCTCGGCTAAGACAGGACTTACGAGGAGGACTATCCACCTCGGCCTATAAAACACAGCCGAGGATGAGCTTCCCGCTCAAAACACAGCGGGAAAGGTGTTAATCCACCGTCGCCGGAAGCCCCCCATTCCCCTTGTCGTGGCTTGTTTGCAGAGGCGGCGATGGCTTGGTTTCGAACAGCTGCTGCAGCAGCAGCAGCTTCTGTCTTTGCAACCATTCGTCAGGTCTCCTTCTCCTTGCTCAGGCGTGTAAGTTCCGATCGCCCTGTTCTTCCTGTCAGCGTGGGAGATAGCGAACCCATCAGAGGCGTGGCGCTAAACATTATGCTGTCCTTCACGGGAGGTTCAAGCTTCTGGTCTCTTGCATTCTCATTCTCTCCTGTTGCCAACTGAGGGCCTAGGCCTTATAAGTGTAGTAAATAAAACTTTAGTATTTATAAAATTACACTCTCTCTGTGCTTTCTGCTATTGTTATCCGGATCTCTCTCCCGACGCTCTCCATTCACCGACGACGAACCCCGACGCTCTCCGTTCACCGACGACGAACCCCGACGCCCTCCGCCCACCGATGACGAACCCCGACCTCCACTGCCCTTCGACGCCTTCCTCCAGCCGACCCAACGGCGTCCTTGAGGCTCCGGTGGCTCTTGGCTGATGACACCTCGACGGCGGCTTCTTCTCTGATCCACGCTCGTTGCCGCAGTCCTTTCTGATCCCGGACTCGACGCCTTCCTCCGGCCAACCCAGCTCCGCCTCGCTCTCGCCGAAGAATGGAAACTGGTAGGACGGACCCTATCTAGGCTGGCCCGTATCAGAAACTCAGAGCCAGCAATTTTAAAAAAATTATAAAAGACCGCTCAAAGTTTAAAAGAATAACAAACAGGTACCTAATGTTTTAATTACAACAACCCGGCACTCAACGTTTCAACCAGCGATTGGGAGACTTCTCTTTTACCTCACTACTAGCTGCATCTAACAACCAATTTTCTCAAAAACATATTAGAATAATTATAAAAATAGCAAATATGACACCTTCAGTTAAATATTGCGTGCATTATCTACCAGCCCCTGCTAAGGAAAGCATCCAATCTCAATATCAACGTTGTAAATGTTGTTGATGGCTTGCCTCTCCATTTGGTTTACTTAGGACCTAAGTGATACTGTTACGTATCGGTGCCTATTATCATATTTATTTTTTATTTCATTTAATAAGATAACAAGCAAAAAATAAATAAACCTATATTAAATTCTAGTTGTATGGATAAAAGGCTCGGTAAATCATTAATTAGAATAAACGTAACTATATATTTGAGGGATGACGATGTGTCGAGGGTTGAGTTCGGATCATCGGATCTAAGATCGGAAATTTTTAAAATTTGAACTCGTGGTTGTTTTTACTTTCATCATACGCATGGCCGGACGACTACCAGAGCACCGAGCGCCAGTGGGTGCCGAGCTTCTCTCTCTTTCTCTCTGTGAGAGCCAGAAACCCCTCTTTTTGTGGTCCTGGTCAGATTGCGGATGGTTTCAACCCTCAAACCCTCGATGGCGGAGGGTTTCAGAATCGAAACCCAGAGGGTCGAGGGTTCATGCTTGGTTTTTCGGCAAGCCCTTTGCCTCTTATTGAAGAAGGCTAGGTGGGGGGGGGGGGGTGGACAGCGGAGGGCTTTGCCGGCGTCTGTCCTTTCTTCCCTCCCTGCATTAAATGCGAAATCTACACGCGAAGCATAGTCTCGGCCAGTGAAATCTACACGCGCTGCCTGTCCTCAAAATATTGCGAAAAGAAAGCCTCTAACTCGAATTACGGATAAATCTTGGTTCCTTAATCCAAATGCACCGTGGCGCGCCGCAGGAGCAAAGTGGCAGAGGTTAAGGGACTTGAAAATGTGCTGGTTTTGAATGATGTTTAAGGGACTTGAAAAATGTGCTGTCTATCTCATGTCGTTGTGCTGGTTTTGTTTCTACTGGAAATCATTTTTGCTGTACAATGTGCGAGGGTTAAGCGCTGACTATGATATTATATTGAGGAAGAAAAAGGGCGAGAAACCAAAATATTCATTAGTTGGAACATTGTGACAAAATGTAATAGTGAATTGCTGTTTTTGTATTGCCAATATCAATATATTATTGAGGGAAGAGAAGATATTTTATTTCTATCTAGAATGTTCTGCTTAAGTGATATCTGAAATTAGAAAAACATTATTATTAGTTGGTGCTTCTACTCAATGTGGCCTTGGATTCTCAGTCAGCATGCATGAGTCTCGAACTTTGCATGACTGAATTCATCACCTTCTTAGATCTTCTGGAGTGATAGACCAACTATCTACCTTTCATTAATTGATTTTCAAGTGACTTTGGACCTATAGAAACTGGCTTAAGTCAATTCTTGAGCTGAGTTCTGTCATCCATGTATTTTCTGCTCTCAACTTAACCTTGGCTAGTGTACCAATATACAATGCTGAGGTGCACTAATTTTAGCTCAAAGAAGTTATTTTTTGTCTCCTATGTCACTTAAGCATCTTTCTCATTTTTTCTCCTTCCTTCTTTCTTTTAGCTGTTTGCTGCAAGTGGTTTACGTTCTCTTGATTTTTATTGTTACTAGGTCATTGGTGGATGCCATAAATGTCAAATTGATGAAAGCATTGCTTCAAAGTACAAACTAGGGAGTGATGATGACAGAGGGTTGTTTGTTGAGTTCTGCTTACTCATAGTTTTGTACCAGCCTACGTCACCAAGCTCTGGGGGGTCTGTGTTGTGCATATCATTTTAAAGAACTACTTTATGGATACTTTGTTGGTATTAATGAATGGCTGCATTCACTTATTCTACAGAGAGGGGACCTCCCCTGGTCTTTCAGCTGCTCAAACCAATCAAGTTACTGGCAAACTTCCACTTAAAGGAGATGAACTTTTATCAAGAAAGGTGATAATAAGTAATTATCTTCAACATTGAGAATATTTGGAGAAATTTTTTCTTGCACTATTCACTTTACAATTTAGATTTGAGACTAAGCTGATGCATTATTTTATTAACTTTTTTACACTGGGCAGTTGAGAATTCTTAATGTGATAGAGGCTTTGAACTTGGATCCTCAGCCTATTTATCCACTTTATTTGGTTGAGAGTGCCGACAGGTGTTTTGGAGTAGAGGCTTTGAACTACTGATGTAGGAACTTTTTATTTTGTAATTTGCTTCAGTTTCATGTTATCGTTTGGTTGACATGTTCTAGTCAAGAGTTGGTTGTATAGAGAGGAGAAGAACTTTTGAAGAAACTTGCATCTAGAGTTAACTTGGAAGATCCAAAACTAATCAATAAGCTTTTCTTGCCCTTGACTGGTAAGCAAAAAATGGTTGATTAGCTTTTTGAAAGTATTCATGTACTTGATGCCTTCACTTGACTGTAGATTACTGCCTTTTGTTGCATGAACTCACTTTTTTCAAGTATCAGCTTTCATCCTTCTGGTTTACCCTCTGTCTTGTGAACTTTTCCAGTGATCCTCAAAGATGGTAATCCTATTGCATCTTCTCTGGTTGCAAGTTCACCAGTTCAATTGACGGCTTTTCACTGTACACCTTCTCATATTTTAAACAAACCACTATAGGATCTTATTTCTTATTGCCAATCTTGATGTTTGTGGCTGATCTTCCTTTTGTTGTTTCATGTATCTGTAACATGAAGTTATGATCAATCAAATCTCTTCAAAAATTTCTCTTTTCATTTGTAAGAGTTGGTTTGTCTTTCTGTGCTCCTTTTCCTTTTTCACCATGCCGTGCACAAAGTATGCATGTTTGTTCTTTGTTCAGCATAGTGGATGAGGTGAGGCTGCTGTTTTGAAGTATCATTCTCCTGTATGACATGGCCTCTGGCCAGGTCATCTTGTTCGCTGAAGAGGTTCTCCATATGCTTGTTTTTTTTCTTCCTCTGGTTCATACACAAGTAACACCTTAATTCTAGTTTTGTCAGGTTCAGTTGCAGGTCGAAGTACTCCTCCAGAATCAAGGATTAATCCTGTGAACCCCACATTCAGACTTAGACTATTGTCCATCTTCTGCCGCTCTATCACTGCTGCAAACACTTTTCCTTTGACGATGCAGTGCATCTTCAACTGTATTTTTGGTATCTTTCTTAGTTGTCATTTTATTGTCTAACATATAGCGTTAGAGGTTTCCCGTTTGTTAAGCTTCTAGAAATTAGTCATCACTTGCTTCATTATTTTGGCTTTTCTCTCACTTTGGGAACATGTAATTCTCTCTAGTCTAGGTTCCTTTCAATCATTGATAGATCAGTTCAATCCCATGCAAACTTTTTCAAAGTTATTCTTTTTTTTTTCAACATCATTCTTCTCATCTTTAAGAACTGATGTTCATAGGCCCTCTGAACCGGGAGGCACATGTTTAGGTAACTTACAATTTGCAAGTGAGGTTGCTAAATCTTTCCAATAAGGGTTTCTTGCTACATTGAAAGGAGCATAGAAAAACTTCCAAAGGTACTATAACATGCCTCTATGGTGTTTTTACCCACCATTGATACATCATATGCAAGGGCAATAAAGTTAGCTAGTGGATGCCTTTGGATATCTGTCCACCCATCATAAACAATCAATATTTTGATCCCATGCAAACTTTTTCAAAGTTAAATTTTTCTCAAGATTATCCTTCTCATCTTTAAGAATTAATGTTTGTTGTTTATACCCCATTTGAACTTGGAAGCACATATTGGATAATTTGCAATTTGCTAGTGTGGTTACCAACTTCAAAGTTGAAACAATTGGGCATGGAGTTTACTGTTTGGGTTTTCAAACATGTGAGTCACTACCATTTGAAGATATTTGCATCCATTTCCATCTTGTTTTGCCTTTATATCAAGTAGTCAACCCTTTGAACTGTTTGATGAACATCGATCTCTGTATTTGTTTGCAAATGAAGTATCAATGTTGACAAGCATGCAGTTGGCCTTGCTCCTTAAAAATTTATAGCAGTTAGTTGGTCCTACTCTCGTCATATTTTATGTAGCGGGTTTTCTAATGTAGTTTTTCTTTTAAATAGCTGATGGCATGGAGGAAGAGAGACCTTTGCCAGTAGACAAGGTTATAGATTGTGTTGCTGCCTGCATTAGCATTGCAGATATGAAGGATGTCAAGGAGCAAAGAGATGGATTAGTAAACGTGTTGCTTTATGCCTTCTCTCCTAGGTTCCCCTGGACAGGTTCCATTCTTCACAAGTTTACTTCTCATTTTTTACCATTGAGATCTCGTGGTGTTTGCATTTTAATGTCTGATAATATTTCGTTTCTAAATTCCATGAACAGTCAAAGTTTCGATTCTTTCTGCGGTTAGAGAACTTTTTGCAAAGTTCAACAGCTTTACACTATATGCTTGTGAATCTCCTTCCCTAGAATTGAGTTCCTTTGTTAATGAGGTAAAATTCTGTAGGTCGTCCACTTTAAACTTCCTTTTCTTTCGATGAATTAGCTTCTCACTTTTACTTCCATGCTCCAGTCATTTCACTCGCTGAATGTTAGGGTAATTGAGTGCATCAAGATAGTAAAAATTGCACAGGTGTGTTCTCTTGGTCTCATATGCTTGGCTCTTTTCTCTCCTTCTCATGGATGCGCTCACTACTTGCATGCACACACACCTACTTGCATGGACACACACACATGGATGTGCACACATTTCACCTCTCTCTAGCAGAAGCATTTGCATTCGGCTTGATCCACCAAGCCCCATGGGCAAATGTTTTCCGCACCCAGTCAAATTATATCTTTATTGGCACAACAAGCAGTGACACAAATAATTTGTAAGATGACCTAAAAATTGATGAGATTGATCTTCATTATAAATAGCAAGATGGCATTGTGTTTCCATCCTTGACCTTTCCCCAGATTCAATAACAAAGTATTTGTTTATGCTTCACCTGCAACTCTTATTGTCCACAGCGAACATTGTCAAACCAGAAATATCCACTAATAAACATCACATCTCCGGCTGCTTTAACAATATGAACAAGATCCTTCATTTGCAGTAGAAAAGCCCCCACTACATAGTTAAGAGTTTGCCAGGATATTTTTTTTAATGGCCACCAAAATATAAAACTAAAACTTCAGTAAATCATACTTATAAGTGATGACTATTGAATGTGGCTCCGTGATCTTTAAAGCAGGCTCTCAACTGCTTCGAGACACCCATAAAGTTGCTTGTGGTAAGAAATATCAAGGTATATACCAACAGCTGATGGCCTTGAAAAGAACGGTCAGAGTGGATTCTCAATTGATTATTGCTGCATCTCCACTAAGGAATAATAAACTTCTAACAGTTATTCATAACAAGGCCATAATGTCTCAGGTTCCGAGACAAACCATATATCAATATTCATAAATACACAATAAAGACATAGGTGCAGGGGCTGACAAAAGTAATAGAGATATGGAGACTAGCACAAACTATAGAAGTAGTTATCAGCAAAGAAAATCATTCAACATGCAGCCCCTTATAAGATGTTGCACATGAATTTGTAAAAGCTCAAAATGTATCATTTGTGTATCGAGTACAAACTAGTAAGGATACAACTCAACGCATGTTAGTAACTTAGTGACCCACTGGCCACTATCCAAGCACAACAACTGACAACAAAATGGTCACACGACCAGACACATTTCTGATAACTACTTGTTCTCTTGTTCTTCAAATGCACACATTTCTGATGATTACTTGTCCCCTTGTTCTTCAAATGCCCCTTCATATGTGTCTTTGTTGTTCCAGAAGTAGTGCATGACTTGTTGATTGCACCGTCATGACTAGTGGCTGGCAAAACTATCAACTATCATAGATGTCCCATACACTGCTTTCCATCACAGCATTGTCCTTGTGATGGGGCCTCATCATCAAAGTCCTGTAAATGGTTAACTGGTTACAATGTGTAATTATGATAACAGATGAACAGAAGATCACAAGCATTTCAATCACTACATCATGATGTCATGTATATGTATGTGTTGCACTACAAATAAATGATACACTTGTTATTCTCAAAATCTCAGAACATTTGAGTTGTTATAGTTGTGCACAGTGAATTATTGCTTCCCTGGATGTTTGTGTTGCAACTTCAAGTTCGATTAAGAGCATTTAAAGCAATATCATATAATGGACCCTAGTGAATATCAAACTTCTCTGCATTTTAATTGTATCTTATAATGAAATTCTCCTACACGATATGTACATTGTCATCAAATAGTATTATTCAGATACCATTATTCGTACATAGCTATGCAAAAGTAACAGTTGTTGTTCCTTCAATTCAAGTACCACAAAAGGGTTGTTTGGATCATCAAGAGCATTATACAATAGTTTTAAATTGTTGCACTTTTCCCCATCCTACCATTATGTAGTAAAATCGTATGGAGAGTCTAACTACAGCCATTACGTATTGTGAAAAAACCTCATTTTTTATGGCAAAAATTTTCTTGTTTACATGATAGCACTCCAGCATGTACATGAATGCCATCAATATCTCTTATACAACCCTATATGCAATTAAAAAGATTAACTGTTTATTACATTGGCATTGTAAGAATTTAAAATACGTGTAATTATCTTAAACTATATCTGAAAATGATATTTGCCTAGCACCTTAGACGGAGTTTCTTTATTTAGCTGTTGGCTATAATCTTGTCTCAATTGACAAATTGCATACATGACAATATTGACATACTGATTGTTTGCCCCAAATAAGGAAATGTGATTTGACATGCACAATTGAGCTAATTATGTCCAGTGTTTAAAGAAATATGGATACTTGTTCTTCCACACCAATGTTATGAAGTACGAGCATCTTCCAATAAATATTTTACTTATCATTTTCATGTAACATATGAGTACATGAACATTTGCAGGTGATAAACACACATACATGAATAACAATTGAGTTTCCCCCATAACAAATTGAGATTTGACATCGGATCAAATTTTCCTCACAAAAAATCAAGATTACAGAAGTGGATGGCAGTACCATACCTAAATTCCTGATAGCTTTTTCATCAGCCAAGACAGCCACATCTCAGGGTCAAGGTTGGTGAAGATTAGCATGTGGTTGTCCGTTAACATTCAAGAGCTCTTATATAGATATCATCTATTTCCCCTGCAGCACGCAGAGGTTCCAGCATTTTGGCACAAAAACCATATCCGTAATTAGAAGAACCTTGTACAATTGCCTGCACATTGTTGGCCATGTCTTTCAACAATATCAAGTAATGATCATCATTTTGCAATTTCCTTTTTTTGATTTGCCAATGTTTCTTTTACTCGCCAGTGTGGATTGGACAGAATCACTACCCTCACTCATGGACATGCTACCGCATGTATCTTTGTAGTCACCAGTAGCATTAGAGTCCCCAAATGTCTCTAGAAATTCTTCATAGTATTTCCATGCTTGTTTTTTTGTATTTTCTTCTATCTGGGTATTTCTGCAATATGTTGCATGATCAAGAAGAAATTATCCTGTTATGGATTCCTAGAAATGACAACCAAAGGAAATGAGTACGTATAGTCGGGAATCCACTATTTCAATATTTAATTGAGAAACATTGCAAATGCCACCAAAAAATGGTAAGCATCTCTTCTTGCTGTTCAGAAATGACTATTTTACAGGCAATACTACTGGAAAGGCACACATCAGGAATGATTTGTACCTAGTCCCTAACCTGAAAAGCCACTTGGTATTACTCTTATGTTTGATGGTTTCAACAAAATATTTGTGTATAAGTTTTCGGATGAAACAAGATCATGGTCTGAGTAGCTAGAAAAACTTATGACTATTTGATTGCTGGAAAACAAGGTGCGTGTTTGAATTGTTTTCGTTTTTTTTTTTTTTTTTTTTTTTTTTTTTTTTTTTTTTTTTTTTTTTTTTTTTTTTTTTTTTTTTTTTTTTTTTTTTTTTTTTTTTTTTTTTTTTTTTGTGTTCAATCAAATAGAGGTTAAAAAATTAGCATTAAATTGAGAATTGGTTTGATGACCACAGTGAACTACTGATATGGTGTGGACTCTCT
Source organism: Nymphaea thermarum (assembly GCA_011799765.1). Classification (NCBI taxonomy): domain Eukaryota; kingdom Viridiplantae; phylum Streptophyta; class Magnoliopsida; order Nymphaeales; family Nymphaeaceae; genus Nymphaea; species Nymphaea thermarum. The sequence continues at coordinate 217,874 of JAANDH010000097.1, forward strand.
CTCTCTCTCTCTCTGTGCTAACATGAACCAGAACATATGATATATGCTGATTACAAAACAATGTATTACATCTATATAGCCCCTACATTTGGACGTGCAAGTTGACCTGGAAATGCACTATAACCTGCCTCTTATATAACCAGAAAATACATTAAACCTGAAGAGAACGTAGACACCAAACTGAACATAAAGATGCACAAAAGTTTATTTTGAGCTCAACCGTATTTCAACCAACTCTATTATATAACATTCTATAAGCAAAACAAGTTATATAATTCTACACATATATAACAAAAAAAGGACAGTCAAAACAAAGCTTCAAGTTCAATCACCACACTCCGAAAGTCAGGAACTGCGCCACAAAGACTTTCACAAGGGTTATCTCAGAGACATTGGAAGCAGCAAAACGTATCCAAGTCCAAGAAGTATCCATTATAAAGAGGATTTTGAAAACATGTTTCAGATATCAAGGGCATTGACTATTGAAAACCAGTAAAAACTAGCTTATATTAGAGACATACATGATACATGAAATAGGGAAAATGAACATAATAGGGGGGAAGGGCTTTTCGGGAAATGAAACGGGGGGGAATATAAAGAAACAGAGAAGCACAAACAGAAGAAAAACAAAAGGAGAAGAAGAAAACAAAGTAAATCCGACTAATGTATGCACTTGAGCGACAGAGAAGAGAGAGATACTCAGAACACAATAACTGAAAGAGGCTCAACGTTGGTCAAAGCAGCATGTCACCGGAACAACGACAGGTCGCCAGAACAGCAACAGGATATAGGAGAAACTAAAAGCCCTCCCTCATCAAGCGCGGTTTTAAACATAAATAGAGCGACCGAGAGAGAAGGAGAAGGGGAGAGAGAGATGGACGGTAGGGCCATACCTGGAACAACCACAGCGGAGAAACAGAATGCCGCCGGAGAAACCGGATGTAGCCGGAGCAGGAAATGGTGAAACGCGAGGATGCAGAAAAGGAGGCAGGCGCGGCCGGGAAGAAGAGGCGACTGCTGCGAAGAGGGGGAGGATCGCAACCCTAAAATGGCTATATGGTTTTCCCGCAATACGAACGGGGATAAAAATGCTGCGTTTGATGGCCGATGACAACCTTTGAAAAGAACCGGAATTCTTCTCCCGGGTTTCAATTCCAGGGCCATCAAACGCGCACTGGAGTTATGGTACCGAATATCCAATATATGCTCATTGTCACTGCCACGCATCTGATGCTTCTGCAGCTGTGGACTTTTGGTACGTCTCGAAGAATCCCACGCGGTAAACTACTCTTAGGAAGCAGCTGAGGCAATACAAACATGCCTGCAACTGGATCACTCAAGGTCATTGGCTCATTGCTTCTATCTGAAAATGTTTGTCCTCAACCTCTGTGATTCCTACAATCCAATTAATTGCAGGTGCAAGGCGAAGCCTCCTGTGGCCAAGGCTTTCAACTAAACTCCTCCTATTATGATTCTCCATAGAAGGTTGATGTATGCAACTGAAGAGCTACCAAGTACTCTGCTTTCGTCCCTAACCACGCAGAGTCTAGTAACCTTTTCGTGGTCATTCTCAATCCGTCAATTATTCAACATCCAACTCATACTGAACCTCCTAACTCTATTAAGCTATACCCAGGATTTTTAACTACATTTGTCACCTTCATACAATCTCTCACCCTGCCTGCATCCTCAAACCTTCCAGCAGCAGCGTACATATTGGCCAGCAGAACATGGTAACCTGCTCTACAAGGCTCCAACTCAAGCAGCTTCCTTGCCGCCCTCTCACCCACATCCACATTACCGTGCACTCTGCAAGATGCCAGCAGCGCACCCCAAACAGCTCCATCAGCAGCCATTGGCATCTCCGATATGAACTTCTCAGCTTCCTTTAAGAGTCCAGCTCTACCCAATGTATCCACCATGCAGGCGTAATGTTTTAGCTCGCTCACCATTCCAAACCTCTCCATCATTCTAAAACACTGCAGCGCTTCATCAACCATACCAGCGTGCGCGCATGCAGACAGAACACCAATGAAAGTGACGGAATTTGGATCAACTTTCGCCACCTTCATCCTCTGGAACAACTCAAATGCCTCTTCTCCACGCCCATGAATCCCATACCCAACAACCATCGTGCTCCAAGAAACAACATCCCTCTCCGGCATTTCATCGAAAAGGTAACCAGCGACCCTGAAATCTCCATTCTTAACATACATATCCAGTAAGGCATTCCCCAAACTCAAACCCCGTCTGGAAAACCTCCTGACAGCCCATCCATGAACACTCCTCCCATGTCTCAAGCAACCCAACTGGCTGCACACCAGAAGTAAGCTCACCATCACAACTTCATCGAGTTCCAAATTCTCCGCAGCCATCGCCCTGTATATCTCCACAGCCTCCTCCACCAACCCGCTCTGCGCATACCCCGACAACATGGTCGTCCACAGCACAGAATCTCGCACAGGCATTTCATCAAACAATTTCCTTGCATCGCGAATTCTGCCCAGTCCAGCATACAAAAACACCAAAGCCGACGCAACGTAGAGATTTCTCTCAAATCCCGCTTTCGAGCAAGACCCATGAATCTGAAGCCCCAAACTCAGGTTGGTGTCGATCGCACATGCTCGTAACACCAGGGGAAGCGTGAAAACGTCCGGCTTCTGGCTGGATTCCAGCATCTGGGTGAAGACGGAAATCGATTTTCTTGCTAGCCCGGCGCGGGAAAGCTCGCCGATTATAATGTTCCAAGAGTATATGTTTCTGTTGGGCATGTGGAGAAAGACAGAGTACGCGTCTGGGAGGAGCCGACCATGCTTGGAGTACATAAGGACGAGCTTCGAGCTCAACACCACGTTGTCGTAGAGGCCGTTACGCAGCAAACGGGCGTGAAGGTGACGAAGATTTCTGGCGTTCGGGGAGCAGTCGAGAAGACGGAAGAACGCAGAGATCGTCGCCCTGAGCTCGCACGGCTGCATGAAGAGCAACGCAGTTCGGTCCTCTCGGCCGCTGCGCCTCTCTCGTGCTGCCGCTCGAACGAAGAAGATAGCGCGCATGAAATTTTAGCGCGAAATTTCAAACATATAACCAAAGTGTGCCGTCGAATCTGTGCGACTCAATACGAAACTTCAACCTAAAAAAGTTTCTTTTGATGTCAATTTAAAATTTACGCACAACTTAAAAAATGTCGTTTTGGACATTGAATAAGCGTGACAAAGATTCATAACATTAATTAGCAATCAAATAACTAAATTGAATATAGTTGAAGTAGTTAACAGACCCTTCTTTTCTTATATATTAAACCAAGATAGGAGTCACATGGGCTGCCAATTTTAAAGATATCAGAGGGGGACATTATAAGTTTAAAAAAAAACTATAGAAACGTGGCAGTTTCTTCGAAAAACTGAACACCCTTTAAAAATTACAATGGCTCACTTCTAGAAAAGTCAATTATTTTTCTCTCTCTCTCTACCTTTGAAGGGTATTCAACAATTTGGCTTCTATATATTCAACTTAATCCTAGCTTCTAGTTTCTACTAAATCTAATATATGAAGGTCTGCTAAATACTAAAAGGATATCTGTATAAGTGCATGCTAAAGTACATACATTCTACTACAACAATAACTACGGCCGGGCTGAGGCCGGACATGTCGGTGCCCTTGCCCTTAATGCAGCCTGCGATACAACCTCAGTAAGTTATTGAGCTGAGCGGCCCATTTAATAATTTTGGTTGAAAAGTCATTTCACTACCTAAGCCTGACCTAACGCTAGTCCTTACCCCCACCTCCACCCCACCAATATATATATATATATATATATATATATATATATATATATATATATATATATATATATATATATATATATATATATATATATATATTAAGTTCATTATTTTCCAAGTTTAAATGTGCTATCTATTTAAAGATTAATAGTTGATATATCGTTAAAATTCATGAAAACAGCTTAAACTGAACCCTGTTACTAAATTGATATTTATGGGCATGTTAGTCTGTCCATATTTTGTTTAACAATAATTTAAATTGTATGATATTTGTCTCGGGCCTAAGCAAGTAAGCAGTATGAGATATACCCGCTCCTCTATACTGAGATTTTGTTATATATTCACTAATTGAGCAGTCTAACTTTTTCTAAGACCTTAATGGACATATAATTATAGAAACGGATGCAAAGTGTCTAGATGTTTAGATTGAATTGTGAATAAAAGAGAAAATAACATGATATGCTTAAACTTTGGTCAATCTACGCATTAGATATTTCAGTACTTTATCAAGTAATAACGTATAATACATTTCACCCATTTTAGCAGTGGCGCAGCCACATTGTGGCTGGTGTGGGCAGTTGCCCACACCACCCATTTTAATTAACTCGTGTTTGCCAAGTTAAGGAGGGAAGATTAATGCCATACCATAAATGCCTTGATTTTGTTTGTGAATGGTGATCGTCGATACTTAAATAGGCATATTTTGTCTTAAACTCTGGTCTTATATGAGTTCGATATCTTGCAGCAAACAGAAACAATCTGATGCAACTCAATTACACATTAAACAATCGTATCAACCAAAATAATTATTACTTGGACTAAAGGTGAAACATGCATATCATTGTCCTCACCCACCAAAGAGTATATATTTAATTCTGATGGTAATCAAGCACCGGCGTGTGATAGGGTTGCATCTGGATATAAATATAAAATTAAGCTTATTTTTATTTATATAATGGAGTTGGCAGTAGCGGAGATGCATTGGGCTGGTGTGGGCCACTTTTCATACCAACCCATCAAAAGTTTTATTTTTTTAGTAAAAAAGTGGCATCCTGGTTAATTAAAAAATAAGTTATTCGATGGGGAATATAGCACTCCGCCACAAACTTCCACGCCATCAGCCCCACGAGAAAATAATACTGTAAAAATAAAAATAATATACTCGTTTATCTTGTATAATGAATTCATAACTTAGCTCGCGCATGTAGATTTGCATTTTAAGCCTGTCAAGTTAAAAGAAGGTTTCAGTAAGGTCCTGTTTGATGCACATAGATTTTACTGTGCATCAGGGGAACTTACCTTTATTGTACAGCTTTTCATATTCAAATCAAACACATGAAAAATTATCCCGTCAATTTCAATAAATCATGGTAATTGTACCCTGAAAAAAAGTAGGAACCTCCAGATCCGACTTTTTACCATCGATTTTTTTTCATGATAATTTTACCGCTCAAAATTTTACTCGTGCATCAAACGGACCTAAGTGAGATAGAAATTTTGGCTTAGAGAAACACTAATTTAAAACTTGAATGCTTAGAGGGGTACCCTACATATAAATAGTCAAATATTTAAATGCAAATGTAAAAAAACAGGGGTTTTATTTATTGCCCAGGTGAATCAATTGGCACAATCTCATAAATGATAAAATGACAAGAATACGCCAAACTTTTGGCTCGCTTATTCAGAAAAGAAATTCTTTGATGGAAGCATGATTCCATGAAATAAAACTAAACAAGTCGCATCAATTTTAAAAAAACTTCCGCGTAAGGCAAAGTCACGAGGCGTGTTTGCTTGGCTTGCAAGCATAACCGTTCATCTGGAAGATGAAGGGCAACCATGGGTTAGTGTACGACGCATGCCAACGCAGATGTCCCGATGCACGAGATTTTAGAGAATCAAAGTCATTCTCTCCACATGATACTCCATTGGTTGACAGATCAAACACGAGGCATTAGATCTCTTTTGTTTTCTTTTCTCCCACAACACCAAGTCTACCCGCATTGCTTTGTTTATTGCGATAAATTCTTCAGGTCATTCCGGTAGTGTTTTCTAGAATTTATGGTTTGACTTAAAAGTAGCACAAGAATTCATGATTGACCACATGCCCTTCTCAAATTTGCATCTGACATTTTCAGAAAAATTATTTTTTTTGTCATTGGACAATTATTTGCAACATAGATTTTTACAAATAAAAAAGTTCTTGTTATTCAAAAATTCATTGAATATTGTCCAATTTGGGCAATTCTCCGTTTAAATTTTTGTAATTTTGTTCTAAATGGATGTAGAAACGGATTTTGTCCACATCCGATAAACATGGATATGCAAATTCCCGTAAAATTAGGAACAGACAAACGCGTAACAACTATGCTAAGGTAAAAGCTTTGGGTGCGAACTGCCAAAGCATCAAAATCCAAATCTGGATCCGATATCAGGCCAGCCCGATCCGGAGGGTTCTCGAATCTGATTGAGTCAACTCCGGATCCGCTATTTCCGACCCAGAAGACTCAGCACGCGGATCTGAATTTCAAAGAGTTTAGGTTGCTCCATGATCTCAGGCTGAGACGTGCGGTGACCTCGGCGTCGACTTAGACCGGATCTGGGTAGGTGGTTCATAATAGGTGAATCGGGTATAGATCTGGAACTGGTTCCAGTTCTGACGTAAACTGATATGGATGTGATTATTCAAATCTGGAATGGGTCCATGACTTGGACCATCCAAGCACGGACGATGCTTCTCGGTAAAAGACCCAATTAAACCGGTCGGAAGAATGGACCCACACACGCCCATCAAGTTCTCAAAATCACGCGGGTCCGGAACCATCTTTTTAGGACCATATCATAATTCCAACTACCATGACGCAGAGCACGAGGTTGCCAAGGGAATCATGTGATCGGAACGTACGGATTTGGATCCGGATGTCTCTTGGTGCTCCTCAGGGAAACACCGGGGCCTTCTGTGAATGGTCTAATGCCAACCCGTTATGGATTGACCTTCATAAAGGAGATCGATCCAAATCCACTTAAGGCGCGGGCAAACCCAGGCCCATCTCTAGGTGGCATGTGCGACAGACACTCCAGTTGAAGGGTGTTTCGAGACCTGCAAGAAAAGAAGGATGTGAGGTTTCACTTCACCGGGTCCGAACGGGGTTTGGATCATGAGAATGCCGTGAAGAACCCCATGGGGACAGGAGGTTCAGTTGGCAACTGGACATCAGCGAGACGTACCGTCCATTTTCCTTTTAGATCAGATCCAAAGAGTACGGCACAAAAACCAGAGGAAAACATGAACCACGGATTCACAGTGCGAAGGACCGCGCCCCTAGATTGGATCTAAATCCCCTAAGTTAGATCTGGATCAAGATCCTGTGATCCGAACCGTAGTAGATTAAGTAAGCATAGATTTCGGCGCCGTCCTTGTCTCCATTCTTCGGTTCCTTTTTCAGACATCGAGAATAGACCTTTGTGTCCATTACGACATTCGAAATAACACAAATGTCCTTAACTGCCCAAGGGATCCGACCGCTATCCTTTGGTTGGCCTACTTGACATTTATACACTCACACTCGGCCTAGTTTTCTCTCGAGCCATTGATTTCGATGGGCCATGTTCGGTGGCTTGGTTCGTTCGGCTTAGTTAAGGTCCCGCGTTTAAATAGGTATTATGTACCAGCCTATATTGTCCATTTAATATTTGAATTTATTTATAAATGAACTCATTAAAAAATTTATAAACTTACTGAAGCTGATATTATTTATATTCACCGATTGAAATCAACAACACCCTCAACGACAAACCTGACCTCGAAGAATTTGAGAATTTATCAGAAACGTTTATTAAAGACAAAATATCTTTTCTTTGGGAAACCAAAAATTATATATATATATGAGATGGGTGACGGCCCCGCTCTTCAATCCCATTCAAATAATGTGTGTATTTGAACTGCCGACGTTTTAAGTCATCGTTCCGGATAAGAAAGTGATGGGACTTGTTGTCCCAAGGCTCTTTACAAAGTTCCAATTTTGGACTTAGATATTGAATCGAATAAAAACAGGAAAAGAATGTTGGCCTTTTGCACATTGCCACAAAAAAACTCCCGAAAGCGTTTTTTTTTGCTTCCGAAGGCCCCACTTTTTATATGGCAATGTTGAATAACGCCAATTATGAAAACAATATGCGGATCATGGAATGGGTCCAATGCAATTGCACAACTGGCTCCTAACTTTGAGAATTTAAACTTACAAAGGCCGTCTCTAGAAGAGTGATTGGCAATAGAAACATTGTGTTAGTGTTTCATAAATATGACGCCATTTTAAGCATCAAAGTCGGCATTTAAGGATGTCATCGAAACTCGAGTTAGTTTTGAGCTGGGTAATTAAAGTTTCATACAAATAATTAATAATAATGATTTTTACCGATAAAGCAACTTATTATCTTAATGCCCATTTAACTACATTTCTTACATGTACCACTGTGCCATATATGGAATGCCAATTTATGAGATCCAGATCCAGGTATTCAATCAAACCCGATTCATTTGCCCGGGTCCGTCCACGTAGCGGGGGGAGAGAGAGAGAGAAAAAAGAGAGCCTGGTCAACGTCACACGCACGGTCGGTTCGCTTCCTGTCCGGCCAACCAAAATCGGCCACGAAATGTTAGTGTTGAACTTTCCAAGGGCAAATTAGACTTTTCAAAGGAGCGGGTCGCACGTGAAGCGGCAGGGTCAGGGCACGTGACACAAGAGAGCGGGTCGCGGGTGTTAAAGGGCGAGAGACGCTCCCCTCGCTTTTCCTTTCTTCTCCTCTCCCCCCCCCCCCTGCATGGAAAAAGAAATATGAAATAAAATAAGAAAGCGATTAAATGAAGAAAATTTCCTTATTTCTTCCCTCTCGCTCTCTTTGTTGAATCGGTCTGTCTCCCACGTCTCCCGGGTTTCGAGCTTCTTCCGGCACCAGATTTTTGCTCATTAGTGGCGGAAATCTTGGCCCTCCCCAACTCCAGTACATACTTTTTCTCTCCTTCTCTCGATTTTACCATTCATCGAATATGGGTTCCTTTCACTTTTGGTGATGCTTTTGTCGAAGCGTTGATTTGGAATGAGTTTTTGGTATGTGTTCTCTTGAATCTGTTTTTATTGTTTAAGATGTTTTTTAGCCTTTATTTTTTTTCGTTGGAGATTCCAGAGAGAAAGGGCTTGTTTCATTAGGGGAAGGGGAAAATCTTTGATGTGTTGATCTTTGTTGGATATCGTTTTGTGTTGGTTACGGGTTTAGGGTTTTGCGGGGGATGTGATCTGCTTGGCTGGTCTGTTGCATGCCATCCTCTCTCTCTCTTTCTCTCGCTTATATTGTTCGTATGGGATCGTGAATACTTCAGGCAATGCTTCACAAAATGCAAGGAAAGGGATTAAGGCGTAGCCTTATTGGAGAAACTTTGAAGTTGTTTGGTACCATTCAGCTTCTGTTTTATTTCAAATTTGAATCCATCAAGTTATGGGTGTTGTTCATTCTGGTTGCGAATGTCGACTTCGAGCTGGAAAGGGTTGTAGCATTTGATCAGGTTCCTTGATTCGGTGTTCGACATTATCGCGTTTAGAATGGTTTTCCTCGTAGTGGTTCAGCTCGTTATCAGCTATCTTCCCGGCATGGAAGATGGATGGAAGACGAATTTTAGCGGTTGAAGTTAGCATATGTTCCAGGGATCAGCTCTTTGTGGACATTGTGGCATTGGAGATTTTTTTTTTTATCAAAATCTTGTTGGAGGGTTATGATTGATTTTTTCTGTGAGTGGGTTTAGCTTTGGTGTAGCAGAATTTCATTTTTTTTTGTTGGTCACCGGTCGTCTGCGCATTAATTTTTTTCAATATAGGGGTTTATAGTTTCTTAGGAGCTTGAGTGTGCTGTCAGATCTACTTCCTAGTTAACGTCATTGTCTATGAAGCTGTAATCCAAATAACTCTCACAAAGATCCGATTATGTTTTCCATGTCATGTTGGCGTTCCATGGGTTATCCAGCATACAAAAATTTAAGTGTCTCCATTGCTGGTTTACGAAATGCTGTAAATTCTTGCTAATGCTCTATCAGCCAAGGGAAAATGAGGCTTGTGGATCTTGGTTTGTCAAGGAAAAACATGAACCTCTGCATGTGGGTTGTGTGGGAATTCCTTTCCATCATTCTTTTAGTTCTAATAATTTGCTTATTGTTGCCAATGTCAATTTATCTGTGCCCTTTTTATCCATACCCAGTTATCTCGTGGAGTTTTATTATTTACCTTTCTTAGCTTAGATGATACAAATCTTTTTCTTTCCATGTTTCTCATTTGCTTGGGGTGTTTGCAGCTGTTTGTTTATGTTGATCAAACTTTTATAACTATGCGGCCATTTCTAAGAATCTCTGCTGTTTAAGTCTGAGGGTTCACAGATGCAAAATGCAGTTAGGAAGTTGCTCGCAGAGGAGATTGATTCAAGAGGTTCAGTCACATCATGATCCATTATTATCCACAGTGCATGAATCAGAAACATGGTACTGGTTACACCTGTCCTCCCGTTCACTTGTTAGTTTTTCACCAAGTGTTGCACTTTTCTTACTGTGACTTCTTGCAGGATGTTTCTCCATTCAAGGCATCCAAGAGGTCTCTCTTTGCATTGAGGATGGTACTATTGTTCTTTGCAATGACTTTTGGTGTCTATATTTGTTCAATCTGTTTGAAGCAAATAAGCACAAGGATCACACCGCAGTATGTACTATTGCCTAAACTGGAAATGACTGAAAGGAATTGCAAAATACCAGATGTTCCAACTGAAGATTTACTTTATGTGCATTACCCACAGCCTAAAACTTATAGCAGGTTGTAGCATCTTCCTCAGTACTATTCCAGTTTTTTGTTCTTGTGAGTGGTCAGTCTGTCTGATTAAACTTTTGACCTTGTTTGTGAATAGGGGTGAATGTGAATGCTCTCCTGTACGTTTCTTTGTTATTCTATCCATGCAAAGATCTGGAAGCGGATGGTTTGAAACTTTATTAAATAGTCATCCCAATGTTAGCTCTAATGGGGAAATCTTTTCTGTGAAAGAAAGGAGAGAAAATTTCTCAACCATCGAGAGAACATTGGATAGAGTGTACAACTTAGAATGGGTGAGTAGTGCTGCGAAGAACGACTGTGTGGCTGCTGTTGGGTTCAAGTGGATGCTTAACCAGGTGAATTGCATACTTCCTTTATTGTTTCTGTGTGGAGATCTGATATTACATGTTACAAACACTTGTGGAATTCTGTTCATGATTCTGGGTTTGTTTGTTTCCAATTGATATTTGGTTCCATCCTCTCCCTTAAGTTAATAATGATCTTATATTCATGTAATGGTATCTTTTTGTCCTTATTGTTGATCTCTTCTTTCTTGTGCTTTAATTTTTTCACTGGCATGAATCTGTAAGGCTTCCATTAAGATATTAAAGAGAGATTATCTCTTTCTATCACTAGCATCATCTTAAGTCATTATCTGGAACAAAGTCTTAATAGGCCTCTTAATGACCCAGAGAGGGAATGCAAGTGGATCTAGAACAGTTACTGGATACTAGGACTAGTTTCTCAGATAGTGTAAGAAAAATATCCACCGGAACATAAAATTATGTTTAAGCAGTTAGGCACCTAAGCACATTCAAACCAACATCAACTACAAAATTTATTTTTCTAAACAAATACTTATTGCATACAAAGAGCAGCCATGTATACATATTTGACATGAGAGGGTCTAGGCATTTTTCAGAAAATCTTGGGTGCAGATTCAGCAAAGATTTATCATATATAGCAGCAAACGGGATATTGTTTTACTAATCAATAAAGAGCACATATAGACATAATTAAATGATGCTTGGCCTGCAGAACCAAGTCCTGGTTTGACCATGTCACATGTCAGTTATAAACCCGCCCTTGGCCATGCCTGCATTCTACTATATTGAGTCCAAACATGGCTGTATCCAGGCATGGTGCAGTAGCTTCAAGCCGCGCCTGGTCGCTCCAACATATGGATTCAATAAATATCTGGCAGTAATGAGTTTTGCTTTCCCCAAAGGTGAGCTTTATTCTACCCATAGTCCTTTTTCTCCATTTGTTCTTTTATCAGCACATTTAGATGTCTTTGGCCATGTTGGTCTCGATATCAAGGTCTTGTCAGCTACCAGTGAAGATGCTGATTATTAGTGTGGCAGGACCATAGCACATTGTGCCACATTAACTCATTTGTATGAATCTTTATGTTCAGTGTGTGTGAAATAATGTGAATGACATGTCATTGGATGCTAAAAACATGCAAATGTCAGTAAGTCTTATATGTGCATTGCAGCTCTTTGTGCATATATATATATATATATATATATATATATATATATATATATATATATATATATATATATAATCTATTGGATGAAGAATAAGATGGACTTAAACTGGTGGTGGTTATGGTAATCCATTTTAGCTAGTTGATGGATGCAATTCAATACAAGGTGCTTTAGTTAGTTGATGCTATTATCGTTCTTTGTTTGTGACTCTCTGTAAATGGGAGACAATCATTTCATTGATTTTAGACGTGTGATTAGATGAGCTTTTTTTGACCATTTGTTTGTGCCTTTTGATCTCTTATTGTGCTAATAATGCAAATAATCATTTCTAGGCTGCCATGGAGTATCACAGAGAAATAGTCACGTATTTCAATCGGCGGGGCGTTTTGGTGATTTTTCTTTTTCGTCAAAATCTTCTGCGCAGACTCATCTCTGTGCTGGCTAATGCATACGATAGAGAAAAAAAGCTGCTTAATGGAACACATAAGTCACATGTGCATTCAGAAAAAGAGGTGTATCTTTCGTCGCCTTCAGTATTATGTTTGCATGTATTGCTTAGACAATTATTTTCTATCTATATTCACCACTCTTCAATGGGCTAAATTTGTCTGGCTGAATCATTGTTACAGGCAGAAGTTCTTGCTATGTACAGACCAGTAATCAATACTGCAAACTTGTTGACTAAACTGAAAAATGTTGAGAAAGTGATGGAAGATTCCTTGAAGTTTTTCAATAGCACGCGCCATATATTATTGTACTATGAGAAGCTTATAAATAATCAGGTTTTATTTTCTGTCATCTCTATGGTCATCCTTCTTGAGTTCTTGTTTGTTTCCAAATTTCTGTTCTCTCTCCCCTTGTTGTTTTAAAACTTGTTTAAACACATACAAAATCTTAAAATAGTTTCCAATGCAGGATCTTTCTGCGGTACAAAAATTTTTAGGGGTGCCAGTGAGGAAACTGAAGAGTCGTCAAGTGAAGATTCACACAAGACCTCCTTCAGAACAGATTGACAATTGGGGTGATGTACACAGGACACTGAGAGGAACCGAGTATGAGCATTTCCTTTCACATGCAGATCATATAACTTAATTGTATTTTTGAGTGTTTATAAATGTTTCTTGCCAGATTTTGGCTCTTGAGAGTAGTCCTTTCTTCTCCCTTCTCCATTCACCTTGTGTCCTATCTTTGGTTCAAAGTCCTCCAAGAGGATTGAATATGTTCTGATGTAAAATATTGTCATTCAGAATTTTGAGTCAATTATTGAAATTTAATTATTAAGAATCACATTGTCAAGTTTTCTTTTCATTAATTAAGAAAAAAAAAAGTGAATAAAAGGTCAGTTACCCATCGGACCTTATTTTTGTTTAACCTTTGTTTCACATGCCCCTTGTGCTTTTCTCTGCCTGTGGTTATGTGGCTATGCACTCATGTCAGCTATCTTATTTGACTTACATACTGCGATGAGTCCACACACGTAATATGACACGCGATCTGTTGATCAACTCTTCACCTTGTTGACAATAATTGTATATTTTCGAGAATACCTTTCTTCAAAGTGCCGTGAAAACAGACCTAAGTGTGATCATCGAGGCAAAGATACCAGCACACTGTACTCGCAACTTTGTTTTTTATCCAGACGGTATCAACTAGCACACAAGATACACAGCTACGCAGCCCATGTGACAGAAAAAACAAGCTAAGATGGAAAAAAATTATTGACGTACCTACAACGTGTNACACGTTGTAGGTACGTCAATAATTTTTTTCCATCTTAGCTTGTTTTTTCTGTCACATGGGCTGCGTAGCTGTGTATCTTGTGTGCTAGTTGATACCGTCTGGATAAAAAACAAAGTTGCGAGTACAGTGTGCTGGTATCTTTGCCTCGATGATCACACTTAGGTCTGTTTTCACGGCACTTTGAAGAAAGGTATTCTCTAAGATAATCTCGTTTGTCGCCCGAGACAAAAGCTTGCTGCTCCGGTACTAGTTTCTTCCAAAAACAAAGAAACATGTGAAAATATGTGAACTTGTTCCATTCTGGAGAAGATCACAACAGCACGATGCTACTCTTGGAAAGCAACCATAAGACGAGATAAAAAGGAAGAGAAGAGTTTGGTGATTTTGGTCAGTTATCTTCAGTCACATCATACTTTTCTTCTGTCTTTCAAGGATATTCTTATATGTATTAGCTTTGTCGAATGAGTTCATCTTTAAATGACAGACCACTCATTTAACTCCCGACTCAAGCTCGACGAGGTTCAGGCTGGAGGTATCTTTGGACTCTAATCCAACCATCTTCTTTGAAATTAACTTTCATGTCCACTGTTTGTGTGGATGCGTTCTTCTTGGTATGTGTGGAACTTGAGGTACAGTGGCCTCTTCATCTCGGTCAAAGGTGGACCACATGAACTGCCCATTCTCCAATTCCACTTTTATTTATCGTCAATATTCATACTTCTTCTGCCTTTTGTAATAGGACATTAACATGATAGTTTGAAGCAAGTCAAGGAGGATACTGATGTTATTGCGGTTTGAGATAACTAAAACTTGGTTGGCAGCTTACTTGAATTATGAATATGAAGAATTTGTCTCCCGTCTCAGCCTTCAGACTACACATGAACCACCTTGATTTGTTGAACTCTTCGTGGGCAATCCTTGCTGATAATCTATAAGCTTAAGTAATTCGTCATCCATTTCTCTGGTATTGTCATCGATCAACCAGACTGAATACATGATGGTGCTTGACTTGTCCCAGTTTGCAGGATCAATATGATGACGTGATGACTGACTCATAAGTCTGTCATGGATCAAAACCAGATGAAGGACTGTGGTAAATGAGTCCGGATCGAATATCTGATTTCAGATGTCACAGATCTCTATCCCATATCATATTTGTTTTGGGTTTTGGATCTTGTGTGTTGGATCCAGTTGAGACTCATTGTAAACCCGAAGATCAATTTCTATAATTGAACAAATTCGCGGAACACTAACGCCTGTAATTCCTGTTACCAAATGCCCCCTCCATGTATTCATCAACATCAAGTTGTCGTGTAACCCCTTCCCAGGTGCCAACCATGCCCATACTGTGGCAGGCCAGTCATGTTCGTATGCCACCGGCATGTCAATCACAGCCATATTTAGATACCATCACTGCCGTTACCTATTCTGTGGTCACCGCAAACCTTTGTTGCACCAAACTCTTCTTTCTACGCTATTGGTCGAGTTTCTCGGCCGGAATTGTCATTCGTATTCTTGCTACTATCTCGTGCTACTAAATTTACTGCAAGATAGCTCCTTGAATCCGTTTGTCACTGAATGTTCTGCTAACTCCCCACTTTGTTATGTTGAAATTACGAAGAAACGCATGGCCATCACCAGCTTGCTGCTTCAAGAACTTCATGTTGTCGACAGTTCTTCTACTTGCTACTGGCATGACTTATCATCATTAGTCTTCAGAATTCTCCTTTACGATCGCCTTCAAACCGCTCTTGCCAGCATCCAAAATTTGCCATCATCATAAATAACATTTGTCGTTATCAAAATATTTGATCGCTAATTCCTGTTCCGGGCTGTCTTTTTGGTTGTTGGGACTGCTATCTTCTTTGCCACTACCGATAATATGATGCCATCTCTGTGTCTGGGTGTGTTCTAGGAAGAACACTTACTTAATGCACATCCAGCATGCTTATGCCATCATTCACCCGAATAAGCTCCATAACATGGTTCTTTATTCGGTCTTCCGCCATGATTGACACATCAGTCACAATGATCATGGTTGACGACCATGGCAGTTACGAAGACCATATCGTCTTCGATTGGTGCTACCACATTAATGTCACGTCTACATCATCATCGTATATCCGCAACAATAAATTGTGACGTCATTTATATTATGCATCAATTTTATCGTCCCTTCCGTGCACCATGACATTATGGCAGTGTCTAGCCCGGTATTTTTTGCTGAAGATGGACTCTTTCTCTCAATTAATTCATGCTGTGAGCGTCTATGTGAGAGATTCGATCACAAAGCCTCGTTAAAGGTGTTTGATCTCATGTCTAAGGTATGGTCCACTCTAGTGACGCCCACATTTATGTGTCTATTGCTATTTTTGCCAATTCGAAGGCACTGTTCAACTATTTGATCTCAAGCTGTGATCACACAATGCTGATTTTTGTATGTGCAGGTCTAGTCCACCACCAACCGCCCATGAGTGTGCGTGTGCATCCACAACCTCAGTGATTTAAAAGCAAACTTGTTGCTGAATCTTGGCCTTACATGGGTACTCTTTGCCATGGTAGCTCTTTGTCCTTGTCATTCTCACTGTAGCTTCAAGTTGATTAGCTAACCCCATTGTCCTTTATTCATATATAAAATCAACCTTGAGAATTTGGAAAATAGACGTGGCGCAACGACGCCACGTCAGTGGCGACTAGTTGAATTTGTGGAGCTCTTATGATCTTGGGAATTCTCATTCTCTCATGGAAGACACTAAGCAATCACTTGCACTGAAAGGGACCCTCTCTTATTTTGGTTTGACTCTCTCTCTCTCTCCCCCCCTTTTCAGAATTGCCAATGTCCAATTTCCTCATAAACATGATCAATCAATTCAATGATGTAGAAGTGCAGGTGGTCAAAGGGGATCCGAGATCAGTGATAGCTGAAATCTACAGTTTTAACAAACTGCAGATTTCAGCTTGAACCCGCCAAAACATTGTGAAGAACATGGATTTGAGATCCGAAGGGGGGAGGCTGGACTTCAAAACCATGGACCCGAGATCTGTTGTGATCTCAGATCACTATGGATCTAAGGTCCATGGTAATCAAATGCAAATTGCAACCTAAATGATCTTTCAACAGAGGGTACTTTTGCAATCTGAAATGATGCGAGAAAAGATCAGTAACTAATAAAACAAATCGTTTTTTATCTATTTCTGTCATTTGTAGAGCTATGAACTAGCTATTTGGAACGTCAATCCAAGGAGCTAAGCCCAACTGTTTACTTCTGATCTCACAAGGGTAAGCTTCAGGTTCTCTACAAGCTCGTGAAGTTAGCAACTAATTTGGATTATAAACGAGGATGTTACATCATTATCTCTGACATAGCACCAGTGAGTTAATTACCATAAAGCCTGAAATGCTAGTAAGAGCACTGAAGTGTGCAAACTGCAAACTCACTTAATGGAGTTAGGTTGAAGTTCTACATTATCTCCTGGTTTCTATAATTGGTACATGTATTTCTACCGGAACCTCTTTGTAAGTGTGTTCTCTTTCTTTATGCTAATTGGATTTCTCCAAGTAATCGTTCAACGCATTTGGCTATTTTATTAGGCAGCAGGTAATTGATTGTCCAAAATTATCTAATTCAGTAGCGTTGAAAAGCATTTGATAATACGTGCACGCATCAAATAATTGGTACTCTTAAACACATAATTAGCCAAGGATATGCATGTAATCCCCATTAGATGATTATGGTATAAAACGTTCTTTAAACAGTAATATTAATGCAGTACGTGTGTTTGATTGGGGACAGCTAAACAAACTAGAGATCAGGTTGGAGTCCAACCTGGAAAGGTAGACAATGACAAAAAACCATCAAATCGGCTTTGGCTGATTTGCAACTTAGGAAGGAAAAGTAAAAATCTCATAAAATTGATCTAATAAGAAAACATGGGTTTTTTTAATAATTATCCCATGATAAACATATATATTCAAAGTTTGGATTAAGAAGTTATAGCTAGTTGGAACTTGGAACCCAATTCCCATAGTGATGGATATAAGCGCCATCAAAATTCTTGGGGTGTTATACATTTGTGTATTGATAAGACCATTCACTATTTATTGCAGTTTGATCGCTCTCCCAGATGAACCATATAGCCAAAAGAAACCATAAACCAGAATAAAAGAACTTGCACCACCCATGAGTAGATATTTGGTTGTAGCCTTATTAGGCTGTACATTTCTCTTGGTATATCCAGATATAGGTAGGAGCATAAACTGAAACATTCTGGAGCTAAAATAGTTCTTAAATCGTTAACACTAGATAAAAACAACCTCCTAGAGTAGCTGTTAATACAAATAACAAAAACTCGGTTATATCCATTTCTATAGATTCAATGTACTCTGCGGATAGAGGAATAAATAGAGTTGAACATAATATGCTTATTTAGTGTTATGTATCTGTGCACAGAAAATGTGCCTAAGAACTTAGACACTTCACACGGCTGGCACGCAGACAAGTATGAGCATGTATGCACTCACTAGTATAATGTGCATATGTGTGTAGGTATGTGCATGTGTAAGCGTGCACACATGCAATGTGTCAAAGGGCTTCACAGCGATAGCAACCAAAGATTCTTCAATTCTGCGTTCCTCCTGTAAGAAAACGATGCACAGAAGCATCAGCATTAGAATGTGAATGGCGTTTTATATATAAATGTTGCACTAGCTTTTAGCTAATTTCCACCTTTCTTAAGAAAGATCTTTTATAAAGTGGATTCAAAAAGTTGCCTTATGCATCAGTGAATCCAAGGTGTTCAAAGTTGGAGAAAGAAGAGGGGATTGTTTTTAAAAACGGCTAGATTTGACTGATTGGACCAAACTTTTGATTCATGCGCGGCTTTTTTAAGTGGCACTACTGATTGGTGGTGCTCCCGGCCCAAACTGATCAATGTGGTAGCTCAAAGCACAAAGCTCTTAGATAATGAATGAAGTAATCGATACATG
Source organism: Nymphaea thermarum (assembly GCA_011799765.1). Lineage (NCBI taxonomy): Eukaryota > Viridiplantae > Streptophyta > Magnoliopsida > Nymphaeales > Nymphaeaceae > Nymphaea > Nymphaea thermarum. The sequence goes on from JAANDH010000097.1 coordinate 236,715, forward strand.
TATACCAAATAACACAAAAAATCTATCCAAACCAATTCTCTAATATTGAAGAACCAACTTTACAAAGAAAAGTGAGGCGCATTCAAGAGACAATTTAGAGGCAGTTCTTTTAGTGAAGATGGCCAGCTTCATGTTTAAAGAAAGGCCAATAAGATTCGGAGACCACACCTTATTGTACTATTGTGGAGGACAAAAGGAATCCATGACTGGCAGCAAAAGATCCTTCTCCGCATGTGCAGAAAGTGAATCTTTGACCAGCAACATTGCAACCTTGACCGTCTAAATACAGACTTCAAATCAGGGAGGCTGAAGTTATGCATGTATTACAGAATATACGGGCCTAAGTGAGAAAGGTAGCTGCCCTTTTCTTCTTAGGGTAGATTTTCCATTTGAGAGCAGTGAGAATTCTGCTGACAAGAAATTGCAGCTGATAATACAGATGTAAAGGATGCCATTGTTGTTGGAGATGTGAAGGATTCCAACTCGGGTGGGCTCCATATTTGACTGGGATCTTTCTTAATCAAATTCGAATTCAGATTCGATTGCGTTAGACTTACAATTCTGGAATCATATCCAAAACTGAGAAAAGAAAAAACTGAAGTATACATGTAATCAGGTCTGATCTTTATCTGGCCTCATATTTGGATTTGGTCATTTGAATTGAGACCCACTTTTCTTTATTGCATCAAACTAAACAGATCCAGTTTTATGTCATTAATCAGATGTTACTGACCCCATGGAAACGCTAATCCATAGGCCACAATCAATCAATGTTCCATGGCTCTTAGAGAAAGAAAACAAGGCTAGCTGTGCTAAAAGGACCAAACGCCAAGAGCACGTTTGATTTGCTGTGCATGGAACATGCAGAATGCACCTGCTTTCTGCAGAATTTCATCTGTTCCGGGCGTCCCAGCAACAGAAATATCAAACGTCCTCTAATAGAAAGTAGGAACCATCCATCTACACCATGAATAATTGGCGTTCAGAAGCGGGAATGGAAAGCAGAGAGGTTCACTTTGGACACTCGACACTTTTAGACCAAGCAATGAATCAAAGAGACCAATAATTTGTGAGAGAGTGAGGTTTGTGACTCACCATTATAAGGCCGGAGAAGCAAAGTGCTTGGCCCAAGGAAAGGAAAAGCACGTACCATGCTCACCCTCGGCAATAATGTGCAAGATGAAACAATTACAAGTAGCACGAGAGAGAGAAACGAAAGGGCCAATGAATCATGTCTGGCATTTGCAGTAGTGCCTGTCAAAGTATTGTCTCATATGACATGCAGCAGACAGATTTGCATGACGCATACTCTATCCTCGATAGCAGTGGATGAGCGCGCACACACAAACACATACACACACACTTGCCAAATAGTTTTGACAAATCTATTGCCATAAAAGCACTTATTGATTTGCTCTTGCTAAGAACACTTCAAAGCATTTTTTTTCTTAATCATTGTTTAAAGCAAATTCGTATGAATATTCTTGGGTGGTTCACTGGAACACAAACATTCATCAGAATTAAGCAACATAAGTATTGATCTTGTACAAGTGACAAAGGATAGAGCTCTAAACCTTTTTCTTCTTTAGGGGCACTAGTACTTAAAGTTTAGATTTTTAAGAGACAGTAATATAAACAAAAAAATAGCCATGAGGTACAACATAAAAATAACCATTTTGTTGTGGGACTCTGTGGGCAATTGCACACACAGGCTCAGTACTCCTACCTCTGCCACTGATGTGACTGTAGATGTACATTAATAGATACAACTACCATAAGCTTCACTATACATTGTTTTAGATGGGCAAGCTGGGTGAGATACATTCTTGCGAACTTTTGCCAAAGAAGCATCCAATGGATAATAAACTTTCATTAAAGGTCATAAGTTGAGTCTCTACCCTCTAATCAAGTAGATGAAGCTACTATTTGGATTTTTTTTTTAGGGCACATTGAGTTTGAAACCCTCCTAGGTGGTGGACCAAGGGTTCTCGTGTCTTGAAGGAGCGGGGTCAAACTTGATGCGCCCTCGGACATGGACACTGCCTAGAGAGTCAGCAAAGTCTTGTAGCCTAACCCACCACCTTCCATTTCCCACAGAATCTCTCTCTCTCTCTTACTTTTCAATATTTTTAGATTTAGGGCAGCACCTGGGTCTTATCTCTTCTTCCACAAGGGAAGAAGAAGCATTTGAAGGTTCATCATTGCCCTAAGAAAAGCAAATCCTCTTTTTCCTCTTCCCATTAATTTCTTCCCTAGCTTTGTCGCTAAAGGAGAAGTAGATGGAGAAATTTGAGGGCCCATTTCAGACGGCATCAGGTTGTTTTATACCGGAAAAAGTAGCGAGAGGATGCTGGGAGGGTGAGTAGATTGCCATTTCCAGATCGGTGCTCCACCTCCACCCCTCTAAACACTCGCACTTGTAAACCCCACACCAGCCGTTGAAAGTACCGCCAGCATCCTTCAGTAAGTCTCCTGCTGGGCACCTAAATTGCTTGAAGGTGATGGATGAATCCCCTCAAGTGTGCACATGTTTCTGATTTTTTTAAGAAGTTCAAAAACAACTTCAACTGCTGTCAAAGTGATCATATACATATATACCCATGAGTGAGAGACAAAGCTAGGAATTTTTTATGAAAGAGCTGAATTATGAGTCGAAATATAATTTTTCAAAAATTTTTATATGATAAATGATTTTTTTTTAATTTACATGTAAATTTTAAAAAAAAAAAATTGACAGAGAGTGAAGGAGAAGGGGTGGGGGGTGAGGCGCCCCTTGTGATAGAAACCTTGCTTGACTGCATTGATGGTTGATATGGCTTTCTCTAGGACCAACATTCATTTGAGTCTCATTGACGCCGGTGGTGGTGGAGCTAGAAATTTCTGGCTGAAGAGCAATCATCCTTGAAATTATGACTTTTAATTAAATTGTACCTTATGGCGTATTAATATAGAACTCACTTCAATTTATGTGCCCCCCTGTGGATTAATGCCCTAATTATATAGGTTAAATGAGTCAAAATTTGCGGTATACAAAATGCTTCTTAATGGTTTGCTAAAGAGGCATGCAAAAATCACTATAAAAGAAAAGCACGTCGACCGAGCATGCATGTTTCATTTAGCAGATGCAACTCACCCACTAATAATTGAATTACTTTTATCTTGTTTTCTTGACCCGGCATTCATGCAGTTTTCTAGTCTTAGAAAATTTGAAAATGTGTGCAAAACATAAATCCAAATGTATGAGCAGAGTTAAAAGAAATTTTTCATAAAGAAATTTTTCATGAGGGGAGCCGAAATATGGTTTCAAAACTTTAATAAGGGCCAAGATATCATTTTTTCAAAATTTCTATATAGAATACATGAAATTTTTTAAAAATTACATATAATTTTCTTTTTTTCGTTTGAGGGAGGGTCAACCTTGGCTCTGCCCCTGCCCAAATGAACGATGAATGCACACACCTAGCTCCATTGGCACAACTAGGGACCGCTATAGTTTTAGGCGCACCATTCTATCTAAATGAATACATACATTACATTAAAGCACCAACTTTAAGTAACTGATTTTTGTGGGGCTGGTGTGGGCAAATGCCCACACCTGATGACACTTGCTTTCTTTTTCGAGATTCGCTGCACACCTCGCACTCTTCCCGTCGCTCTCAAATATTTTTGAGGTATACTTTTGCGCCATATATCATCTTCTCCGTTCTCCTGCGACCATAAGCTCATGTTTGATTGTTTTTATAGTGCTCATCGACTGTACTTTCACCAGATTGCAAATTTGTGGCTGAGGGGACGCTAATATTTCAAATTTTAGACTTCAAAGGGCCCCGATATGTAAAAGAAAAACATATATGGCTATAGAAATAAGCAATTTGTGCGAGCGCCTGTGTGGGCAATTGCCCAGGCAAGCCAAAACCTGCTTCTGCCGCTACCACTGCCAAAATGTATTAATTGCAGGATAATAATGGTTAATGAAGTCATCATCTGTTTAGTAGTTTTTATGTAAAAAGTTGTTCATGCCAAAAGCAGACATGATACTATGGAGTATGGAGCGATGAGTTGATGGGTGAGGGCTTCATCTTCAATGAAATATTCTTCCTGCTCACTCAATCAAAAGGTTATCCAACCAACCAAATCATCCCGACGATAGACAATTGTTCCACTAAGCTATCTTTTAGGAGCATGTTTGATACCTGCAATGAGAGTGTTCGATCATGAAATGGGGCTTGAAAATTTTGAGATTTCGGGTTTGATTCGATATGTGTTGAAGTCTTAAGATAAAATGTTCGAATATGTACTTTAATTTGATTCTCGATCTAGAAATACCGCATTGATATTCACAAAAGTGTTTACTTTGCACCTTCTGATAATTGCTGCTGGTGGTTGCCTTCATGGATGCATGGCCGACAAAAGAGGGTGATGTTAGCGAAATGCTTTAGTAAAGACGAACAGTTTGTGGTTCTCCATTCCTTGGTTCTCATCAATCACGATGAGCTCAAACCCATGACTGGGCTCGGTCAGAGGTGTAAAGTAGTCGACTGGGTCTGGTCCTTGTTGCCCATTAGGTTCAAGAAACTGGGCCAAGGAAAATAGAAGACAAATTTCTTTCTCCTGTTTTTCTTGCAACGCAATAAGAAGAAAGGCAGGACTAAGGAGTTGGAATCTCCTTTCAGAGCAATCGTTAAATAAACCGTAGATCTCCACACAGGGGTGGAGATATGAAGTTTTCTGAATTATAGTTTCAAAATTTTTGCAAGGACTGAAATATAATTTTTCAAAAAAATTTATGTTGGATAAATAAAACTTTGTAAAATTTACATGTATTTTTTTTTTTTAATGGGGCCGGCTTCGTGTCTCTGTGTTCACAACTTCACATGTTTTTTGTAAAACATAGATTTCATATCCACTTTTTCACTCTAAAACATCCAATCTGAAGTTATCTCTGATCCTCTGTCAACAAAACTTGGCCAAAGAGTTCCATGCCATTGGAAAAGAAACAAAGGAAGAACATGCGATCTGACCATGACTGTTGAAAAAGATGTAATGTCATGGAACAGGATGAGCATTGCTGTTGCTGGAACTGTGTTTCTCACCTGAGTAACGTTTTGACTATGCTAACTATGGTTTGGTGCACTTGACCTGATCCAATTGCTGAGTCCTCATGATGTCTGACTTGGAGAGCATAAGTGGATGTTTTCTTATAGGAGAATGACTTCACTTTTGAGTGGGGATTGTTGCCCTTGTCATCTATGCACATCCTGCAGACAAAGCTAGCTCAGTTCCAGACAACTTGGACTCAACCCATCTACTGGTCTCCGGATTGCGGCTTACTCAACCTAGTGGTTTGATGATTCACGAACAAAAATCTTGATCCAACTCAGCTGTGTTCGCTATAACCTGAGATTGGCTCAAGCTTCTCAATCCAAAACAAATACAAGTTGGTTTCAATCCGTGGTGAAGCAAGAAAATTTTTTTAGAGGGGCACTCATTCACAGGTTTCCATATCTGAAGGGACACTTATATATATAACAAAGCAAATATTTGAATATATTAACATGGAAACAAAGAAATATTAAGGAGCTGGTGTGTGTGACTGCCGACACCAGCCCCTATACTTGACTTGACAATATTCGTCCGTTTCTCCTCATGCATTAACTTGACAATACATGTGACGTTGGTTCTTGTGTTTTATTCTTTCCAACTTTACGCCAATGACTTTTTTAACAAAATATTTATAAGATTAAGGAGATTTTTCTTCTAAGCAAAAGTTACGAAGTTGGTACGAGCTTGTCGGATGCTCTATACGAGAGAGAGAGAGATTGCAGGCCGAGTTTGGTACCGGGTATTAAGTTTTTTCATTAAGCAAAGTCTTTTGCTTCATCATGTAAAGGCTTTTTGACATATAACAAGGTTCTAAAACAGGATAAAATTATCTAAGATAATTCCATCTGTTGTAAAGTTAAGAAAATGAGAAGAAGAGAGGTCGGACTATCTTACCCTTATTTTTTGCAGTGAAAGTAAAGAACATCCCAGTGAAAATACATCGGAGATTAAAACTCCGCCATTCAAACACGCCCTGATTAAAAGAATGAAAGAAATAAGTCATTCAAACACAACCAGAGAAACAGAGCACCCCTCGTCAACATGGAGGGTTCTAAGTTCGAACGGAGCTCATATTGGCAAGTGTCCGCGGCTTCACAGATAAGGAACCACAAGCGTTGAGATGCCCTATAATGAGCGGATCGGGGAACCAAGAATAGCGTTGAGATGCCCTATAATGAGCGGATCGGGGAACCAAGAATCCTCTGCCATCAGTATCACCACCATTACCACCACCACCACTGTCGGGACGAGCTAGCGAATTACGACATTGCGTGGCAACTGTCGACAGCCGCCGGAGAATAAAGGCCGGCCGGAGCCATACATAACACATATGCTCATGATTGTCAGAATCTAGGGCTACCATCATCACTTCCCACTACCGACTACTCCTAATCAACTGATTTGGGGAGAGATGAGGACAGGTTGACACGCGGCAGCGGAATCGTATCGCCACCAACCACCATCATGCCTCCGACCAAAACTCCGGTCATTTTTCTGCACAGATATCCGATTATCCATGGACCTCCAGGAGCACCAAATCCCCCGAGATGCGGCTAGTTTTTTAATGTCAATGATAAATCTCAAAAAGCATCTTGCCTATACTCCTTCAAATCCGGCAACCAAGTGGATTGACAGTGTGAGCGAGACATGCAGTTGCAGATTCCTCCAAGGAACAATTTGCTTATTTGGATATATGCTTGTTGTAATTGTTTAATTTGTTAATTTTTTTTATAGACAAGTAGAGCTTAAGATAAGCTCCATGTACAGATTTTTCCAAGATATATGCAGTTTCGGTAATGAACTCTTAAATCTTTCATAGTTTTGAGTCTCGAATCTGGGCTAAAGAGGTTATGCAACATTTGTCATTTTTAATTTATAAACGATGAGACAAATCTATTGGTCTGCTATTTTAGCTATTGTTTGAAGCTTAACAGTCAGAAAATGAGCTCATATCATTTAAGAAGTACCTTTACGTCATTTTGTTCCACTCATTCTCTCATTTCTCCTTTTTAACTCATTTGTCATTTGATTAAAAGGAATCTATTAATTGTGATTGTTCGAGTAAGAATGATTTCATCGGTGGAAATGAATATGTAAATGGTTACTAAAGTAGGGATAACTATGAACCATTTTTTAAAGTATGTTAGTAGTCTATGCAGAATGGTTTTTTCCAGAAAGGAACTCTGAACTATGGTCATGCCAAACGAGCGAATGACAAATGCGTCTGTCAGCCATGTCTTTTTACAAGGACATAATAAGTGAGATCCTATTCATTCACACTCGCAGCAGAAACTCATTTCTATACAATGGGAAACTATCCTTTCCCGGTATTCTTGGCAACTAATTCCAAAGCTTGAAGTATTTTTTTTGAAAAAACAGAATAGTTAAGGTTAAAGGTAATCTGAGAAGCTTAATCTCCATGCACTTGGGAAGGAACCATTATTTGTGCTTAGCTGAAGTAAGATGCATAAAGGAGATCCAATGGCAAAAGGAAAAGCAGTCACTGCATACTTGTCAACTTGTGCAAGTGTTCTATTTTGTTGGATCAAGGTGAATTTCTCTAGTTACTAGCGAGCAAAAAGAGAACAGAACCTTCTGTTAGATAGTTGCAGAATACCATCTTGGTCATTTGCAACAGCGGCAAAGCCAAAATAATTCCTCATTGCTGGATTGAATCTCTTCTTGCTCAGATGCCATGACAGAGACCACAACCAGAACCAGAGGCAACACTGTGGAGGGCTTCTATTCACACCAAGCTAGCACTCGGCGCGTGTGCCACCACCACTGGGCTGCCTGCTGTGGGCCTTATGCCTACATCACCAAAGCACGAATAATGTCCATCAAATCACACCCCACTCACACTATAATGGAAGAGGGCCCTCCATAAGGCCCCACATGCCACTAAGAGCACCTCCAATTGGTGCCACCTCAAGAAGGGGGCCCTCCCCATATTGATTTATCCATTACATCCATATGGGGAGTCTGCTCCATAAATACCTGAGCCGGTGCCTCTTCACTACTCAGGGATGCACTTGAGAAACACTTCCTGGGTGCTTCCTTCGGCCTCTTTGTAGCTCACTGTGTGCCTGTGAGCCTTCTGCTTCGAGCAAGACACTTCCACATAAAAATGGAAGGAAGAAGCCGTTGCTCGAGCATATTGCAGAAGAGCAAGCCCTATGTTGCAATGATCTCACTTCAATTTGGCTATGCAGGCATGAACATCATAACCAAAGTCTCCCTGAACAGGGGAATGAGCCACTATGTGCTAGTGGTCTACCGCCACGCCTTCGCAACTGCTGTCATGGCTCCTTTTGCCTTCTTTGTCGAAAGGTACGCCGTTTTCCAAGAAGTGCTAATGTTCAGGCGACCGGAAATTCGACGTTAGCTTATCGTACAACTCGCTTTGCATGTTCATGCAGGAAAGTCAGGCCAAAGATGACGTTCAGAAATTTCATGCTCATATTTGTGCTGGGCGCCCTGGGGTGAGCATCATAAGAGACTACTTCTTATCCTTGGTTGTGTGTGGACACCATGCCAAGAAAATTTTGCAGGGATGTCTAACAGCAGTTTCTTGGGTTTTGGCAGGCCTGTTATCGATCAGAATTTCTACTATGCGGGATTAAAGTTTACTTCCCCTACCTTCTCCTGTGCCATGAGCAATATTCTCCCCGCACTTACTTTTGTCATGGCCATCCTCTGCAGGTAGAACATTGATCTACAAATATCCACTATACAATACATAGTTACGTATATATATGTAGCGTATGTAAAAAAAATACATATTTATATATATTGAAAGATAGAGAAAGAGCCATTTTAGAGTGAGAAAGTGACAGCTTCATCCAACTTTTATTGCTAGAATGGAGAAAGTACACCTGAAAAAGGTCAGGAGCCAAGCGAAAATAGTGGGGACACTGGTGACAGTAGCAGGGGCTATGTTGATGACCTTGTATAAAGGACCTGTTGTTGAGATGGTGTGGAATAAGCATGCACATGCTCAGACCGCAGAAGTAGCCAACGCTGCAGCAGCAGCAGCAGCCAAAGATTGGTTCAAGGGTTCAGTTTTCCTCATCATTGCATGTCTTGCTTGGGCGGCCTTCTTCATATTACAGGTAAAAAGAACTTGCCATAACTATATTTCCTCTCATGTTCATAGTACCAGGTTGAGAAAAACTAGTAATGAGAGCAGACGAGTTTCAGATGATTAGTCCTTTTGACAGATCGCTTGCCATGATTCTTTTTCTGAGATATGCAGCATACGAGACAATTGATTCATGTTATTTACTTTCTCTTTCTTGTTTGTTATGGGTGGCAGGCAATAGCAATGAAGACCTACACTGCTCAGCTTTCTCTCACAACCTTGATATGCTTTATGGGAACCCTGCAGTCCATGGCAGTCACTTTTGTTGCAGAACACTCCCCATCAGTGTGGAAAATAGGTTTTGACATGAACCTCCTGGCTGCAGCCTATGCTGGAGTAATTGCCTCTGGAGTGGCATATTATGTTCAAGGGCTAGTTATGGAGAAAAAGGGCCCAGTTTTTGCAACTGCCTTCAGCCCCCTTATGATGATCATCGTTGCTATCATGGGATCTTTCATCTTGCACGAAGTCATTTATCTTGGAGGGTAATTTCATATTCTACTGTCTCCATACTCTGTTTTCACTTCGTCTGGTTAAATATGTAGCCTTTTAATCTATACAACTTGTTTCAAACAAAATCCTTGAACTCCAAATTTACTATTTCCGGTTTGGATGACGTTTGCTCTGTTACCAATACCAAATGCTTTTTAGAGTCTTCGACAGAAAAATTTACAACTCGGCAATTTCGAATAACCAAAACTCAGTCTTCTGATACCTTGTTGTACAAGGAACTGCTTTCTTAAAACCCTATGAACCACACCTTTTAAAGCATTTTCTTCGTATCAATTGCTATTCAGAACTCAACCTTTTTTTTCCAGTAGTTTCATGTGCTATTCTGCGTGTATCTATCTAAATATACTCAACTTAAACTCAGTGTTTCTCACATTTAAAATCTGTACGTGGTTTCAGTATTATCGGAGCCATGTTAATCGTGGCAGGCCTGTACTCAGTCTTGTGGGGTAAATACAAAGACACCAGAGCAGACAAACTAGCAGCAGCGAACACGCCAGCAGCATTGCCTGTTCCAGCAAAAAATGCTGAAGAAATAGGGCAGATTGAAGACATCTCTATGATTGATCTGGACCTAGAGAAGGCAAATGCAGCAAAGTTGTCCTCCTTTGAGAACTCCTTAATCTTCTCAATGCCACAGACTCCCATCAAGCCAACGCAAGCACCAAACGCTTAGTTATTCGACCTCCTTCCTTTTGCTACTACTTGGTGAGAATGAAAGAGAGAGAGAGAGAGAGAAAAAAAAGAAGGGTTGTCTATACTACTACCTTCCTTCCCTTAGAAGGGCCTCTTCTTCCCCCTCTGTTTTGTCTTTGTATTCAACCCCTGGGGTTCTAGTCTCTTGTATTATCCATATTCTGACTGAGGAAACTATGAAAACAACTCTTTGAATCATTTTGCATGAACACTTGGTAAATGGAATTTTCATTTTCTTCACACCGAATGGGTTTGGTGCACCTGCCATGGCCAGTAGCTAGTCAAAACGGGTTATATGCAGAGGCCCATGTGTATAGTATATGCCCTTTAACACTGGACTAAGGGTACACTTGTCATGCATCAGGGCTGTGCATGGTGTACCTTGGCGCACATAACCATCTTTCATGGCTAGAAAGATGGATTACACAGAATGGTCATTGACCAAGTAGCACGGGCATCAACCCCTCCCGTGCCGATGAGATAAGACTAGTGCACTAGCTAACATACATTGGGAGCTTTACGTAATCACCTACGCCTACGTATCCTTATACCTTGGAAGCAAAGTTTTGGAAGCAAAGTTTAGGGGGACTTCTGCTCTGACACAACCGTGGGATACTCCTCTTGCTGATCCAAAAAATGGAATTTGCTTTTGCTTTTTCGATTTCTGTTCATTCTAGTGGCAGTATCAAGTGTTCCATTGGCATCGGCGCTGAGCCTAGTGGTTGACAATTTCTGGTACAATTTTAGAACACGACGCTGGATTCGAATCCTCCCAAGTCTCTCCTCTGGCATCTGATTCCACTGTTCTTGCTTTTAACACTAACTAACAGACATGCTTAAAATGAGTGCCGAGAAAAAAAAGAATCTGAGAGAAAACCGAAGAATCCAAGCCTAACAGCAAGCAATCACTAAGAAAAGACTAAAAGGGAACATATTCTCATGAAATAACCGACGTATCATTTGCTCACATCCGACTATCCAAATATTATTGCTTGCTTACGTAATGTGACTTGATTGATATTCCTTCCCTGTCCTGATCTTTTACCATCATATAAGAGCACGTTCACATGATTATCATGAGCGTGTATAACGTATTTGATAAATGCTTGTACAATAGTCTACTTTGACATAAATATTGTTATAAAGTTGAAGAATTTCAATAAAAATTCTGAGTGCACATTGGCATTGGCCTCACTTATAAAAAAGGCAAATGTGCACCAAATAAAAAAGAAGAGTACACATTATGGTCGAGCGGCTGTTTGTAACGTTAGGTTTTTCTGTTATTTTCCTGATAAAATATTCAACAAGAACATTAATATGCTTTTCGGATTGGTGAACAAATTGTAAAAGAGAAATTTGAGAAAGGCGTCAAGTTGAAACTTCTAAATCGAATCTGAACTCCTCTATCTTATTGTCTAAGCCCATAATCGTCGAGCCCCAACTTGTTTTTCCAGTTGATCTGGTCGCCAGTCTGTTGTTGGAAGATCTGATCAAGATTGAAAACCCAAGATCAAATCTCAATCCTATCATTTTATTGTCCAAATTTCTTTTATCTTCCTCCGGGTATATCCCTATTGAGTACCCACCTTTCAGTTTTTGCTTTAACTAAGCAAAATATCAAAATATTTTAGAAAAAATCGCCAAAAATAAAAGAAAACTAGCACGTACGAGGATCTGCTCGAGAGTTTTTCTTCACACTTGAGAACTTTTTTTATTGAATACAAATTTATTTTTTATTATTAAAATTTTATGTTCTTGGCATGTTGTAAATTGTTCAATTATTAATTGTGTCACGGCTCAAGAACACCATGTTTCAGTAATTCAGCGTGCTGTAAGTGGATGGATGACTAAGTTTTCCAGTGAAAGACTTCCATTGCAACTTAAATATTTAAAGCGAGGTAATTAGCAATTTGTGAGAAATTAAGTTTCTGCGCAGATCCATCTGTTTAGCCTTAATTTGAAAAGTGGACCTGATCATATATATTATCGACGACAAATCCAATAAAAGCCCAAAAAAACTCACCAACTTTTGGTGATGATATCATATTATCACAAGAAAATCACCCAGGTTTTAGTAATACTAGGAAATTTCATACTTGTCTCACTTTGACACTGTTTCATGTTTAATTCAAGCAGCTTAATGCAGAAGGTTCGAATGTAAGAGTGCACCAACCTCCTGTTCCTTCAAAAGATAAGTATGATTTTGTAAAGGCGAGCACTATTACACATAGTGAAATTGATGCCCTTCTAAAGCATTTTATTTTAGTTTAAAAAGACAACAAGTAAATGAAACTCTTCTCACATAACAACTCTTTCTAGGTTACTTGTTTGATATTTGTCAAAAGGAGAGTAGGTTATTCGAAAATCAAACTCATTGTTTTGCATTAGAACTAGCCCAACTCTGATGCTACACGTCCCTCCCTTTCCCTCCTACCAAACAGGGCCTAAGCGAGACTTTCCTGTGCTACACGTCCCTCTTGATGGTTTTTCTATTGATCGGAAAGCGCTAGGCCAACTCTGATGGACACTTTCCAGAAAAGACTCAACAACAATGTCGCGTCCAAGAAAAAAATGGAAAGCAAACGCCGTTAAACTCCAAATAGGTAAAAAAAAGTATAGTGCTTAAATTGTGTTCTATCAATAAAACGTTGATTCCTTTGCACCATTTGGAGCATTTCGGCTTGTGATGGTGGAATAACCCAAATGATCGTACCTTCTCAAACGAAAGGCCGTTAGGGGATAGGTTCCCGTCATTTATTCAAACCAAAATGATATTTAGATTCAAAAATTATATACAGGATTTTTCCTAAATTTAGATGCATGAATGGATCAGATACATCTAACTATCGGTCAGCTTTTAGACCCATTTAATCGAATCTGCTAAAGAAATCTGACTCGATTGCATATGAATGTCCCTTCATATGCTTGCTAGTTCCAAATTCAGTTTTTTCTTTTAAAAAAAAAGAAAAACGAATCAGACTACGTAGAATCTGATTAAGTCAAATTTGGCAAAATCTGGATCCAACCCAAATCCAAAATGTTTACATCCCTAAACACAGAAAGCCATGTGATGAACATTCCCGCCATAATCTAAGTGGGACCGTACTTCGAGAAGGAAACAGACAGAGTAGCGTTCCGAATCAAAACTGCTCAAAAGCATACCTGTAAATCAACTTTGCCACTCATGCCATGGAGCGAAAGAATGCCTTCTCTTTTTTATTATTTCCCCAATGAAGCATGATCCTTTTTCATTTGCCTGTGGTTTTATAAGAGAGAGAGAGAGAGAGAGAGAGAGAGAGAGAGCAGGAATGCAAATCCAGGTGCGAGTTGTTGCTTTAGTGTGCTTGGTCATATGCATGATTCCACGATGCAAGTGGGCTCCCCTCACCAGGCTTGTTTCCTTTATTGTATTGCTAATCCAGCACACTACGCCACCAACGTCATAAGTAGAAGCTCGCATATTTGCTGCGGTGCATGTAACAAAATAAAATTGAGTTCAAGCACCTAATACCGTTGATTTGCTCAATGATATGAAGCTGACATTGAGGCATAAAGATTCAAGGACTTATGTAAAGTCCTGTTATAAAATACATGGAGTCTCAGTGTCAAACCGCCGTGTCGAGCAAAGCAGAGAATATTTAATCCAAAAGTTCTACATTAGAGGGTGGAAAGCTGCTTGATTTGCTTGTTCCACACATGGAATCTCGAGTGCTTAATATTTTAAGTTAAAAACACAAAGACTGCTCAGTAGAAGGATTACTGTTGATTATGGAGCATAAATGTTTACTGACATTTTCGATATGAATAATTGAGATATATATATATATATATATATATATATATATATATATATATATATATATATATATATGTGTGTGTGTGTGTATGTAGTCCCCCTTTAGGATATAGAACCAAAAAAAGTCTGATTTTAATTGTCTCCTAGCTCCAGCACATAGAATTAAAGATGTGAGGGATCGAGGTAGGCTTGTCATGTCAAGTTTTTATGCTCTCCATATGGATTTCCATGTAGATAAACGAATTTTAAACTTGATTAAATTATCGAAGCATCACTGAATTCATCTCCCCAGGTCCCATATCGATATTATTTATCTTTCAGCCCATAATTTGTGCCTGATTAGTGGATATCACACCCACTACTTAAAAGAGTGTTCCAACTGTGTGCTCTTTACTCTCGTCTTTTTCTTTTGACAATGGACTTGGGCGCTAATTATAATAACCTTGCTGGAGGTACACGAAATGAAGCCGATGTGTACCATCTCGATCGACCGGCCTTCTAGATTGGGAATATACTCTTGCTTTAAAAGATATGATTTCAAATAAGAGAGATATGATCGGATTCCAAAAGTACGTTGGTATGGATAATTTCGGCTAGGTCATCATCATGTTTATCAAGAAAGAACAACTACTATAAAGGTTGTAGCTCTACTGGAAATACGTACAAGCTAGGCAGTTTCCTCCTCCTTGAAAGATTCTCAATCGTTCTCGAGCACCATAAAATGGTGCATTATTGCCAGTAACTGTTAAACATATGTAAAATATCATCATATATGGGATATCAGAAAAGGACCCTAGCTTCTATTGTGTGTGAAATCACATCCATCAGTTTTGTGTTTGTTTTAAATTGTAGAACCGCAGTGCCTTCTAGTTGAAAGAGCACAGTCACTCCAGGATCCATCAGCAGACTTTTGGGCAACACTGTGCCCCACAGAAGAGTGGGGACACTGCAAACACAGGGACTGCCTCTCCAAAGGCCTTCCCATTCCAGGGACGGGAACTCCAAACCTTCCAACTTGCCCATTATGTATTTTTCAATTCCGAAGAGGTTCGAAAATGGGAGGATAGGAGATGCACACCAAATTTTTAGCTAGCATGCATATAAAAACAAACAATATATTACTTGTGATGCATGTGCATGAGTGTAGTTTCTACTAGCCGGTCGTCATTTTCAGCTTGTCTTATTTCTTTGCTTAGACATCATGAGCAGCAGCACCAGGGAACATATGCTAAACACGTAGACGTAAAATCTGGTTAAAGTAATTTTCTTTGTTTTTTGGTCGGGATAAGAAATTAACTGAAAGAAATATCAGTATAAAAACATAAAACATTTAAAAAGAAAACGCAGCTTTAAACAATAAAAGCAGAAACGAAATGACTATATTGAGAAATAAGTTTATTCATATGCCAACATTTTTATGCGTATAGGAAATGGGATGATAAGGGGTTCAAATATGATCAAGAGATGTCATAAGCAGTGCATGACCAGCCACCTTCACCAACATCAGGTTGCGAACGGAACGACTTTCCAGTCAATTCTCCAAAGGGGGAAGAAACCCGCGCAGCCACACCTTCCACACCGACACACATTCTTCTTGCTCGTTAACACTGTCAAAACCTATCGGTGCAGATATCGGATATGCGCGCCAAAAGCTAGTAGTCGGCCAGATATAGCTACATACAAGGATTCGTCATGGCTATATGGAGTCCACAAGCATCAGTAGAAGATACATGTATGAAGTGCACGTCTATGATGTGTGTGCATGAGAGAGAGAGAGAGAGAGAGCGAGTAGGGGAAAAGAGAGAGCGAGGGAGACTTATTTTCTCATGCCTATGATCAAGAATGTACATGCTCTCAGAACCTGCAAGGCTAGGTAGAGGAAACCTGCCCGCCATTCGTCTCTCGATTGAGTGAGGAGCAATTATATAAATGCAGAAAAAATCAAGGAGACGTGGGAGTTGATGGATTCCGAGTTAAGCTGTCGTCCTTTGGAAGAGCGACGTAGTTTATGGGTATGCCCTCAGCACCATTTTTTGGTGTCTCCTTCTTACCGTCCTTGCTGGTTGACCCGAGTCGGGATGGGAAATGCTTATTCACCTGGGTCCCAGAGGGCGTGTTTCCAGTCGAGTTCTGGCCCGATGTTTTCTTCGTCGAACCAGTTCTTATTGGGCTTGGTCTTGAACCGAAGAGCATTTCTTGCTCGGTTGTCAACTGCTCCTGCTGTTTCTTTTGCTCCTGGGAGAGGCACACCACAGTGCATTACATTTCGTGTTAAGGAGTTAAAAGCCTATGCAATCTCCGTCTCGTGTTCGCTGCATTGCAAGCATAGCTCTGTGTGCTATCAATGGAAAGAATCCGAATCTTGAAATCAGAGTAAGAAACATCATACCCTGGATTTTCGCTTTTCCTCTTCTCGGTCCAGACGGATAGCTGAAAATTCCTCCAGAGTTTGTGAGAGTGGAGCCTGAGTTTTAAACATCAGACAGGAATTGCCGAGTCAAGACGTCTAGAAACATGTCCTTAGGCTTAAGCAATTAACGACCAGACTTAAAGAATGTCTACAGATCTACGAGAAATATGGTGTGAAAGTCTTATGCTTAATCTGAACGGTGAAACATGATGGGTGAAGTCACTGAAAGAAGAACGGTAAAAAGTCGTTGGCTAAATATGCTTTGAGTTTTTCTTTTGACGTACAACAATTGCAATTGGGATCTACTCTTCGTTATAGCCACTGATTTCAATCTTACTAGCACATATCAAACTATTATTATAATCAGTTGCCTACATACCTTGTCATACAAAAATATCTCCCCTTTCTCCTTTTCCCATGCATTAACTTTGGATTTGAGTGCCTCCAGCATAGCTAAATGAAGCAGAAAAAACAATTATTAAGTCAGCAGTGCCCCATTAGGCTATGTAGAAGAAAGGGGGAAAGAGAATGTGTCTGCATATTTCCTCCTGCCATATCCTTGAAATTCTGATATATAGGTTTTGAAGCTTTGAATGTATACACGTCAAACCCAACAGCAAATCATTGGATCTTACAAGAAATCCTTGTTCTCAGATAGCAGTCTGGAATCCACTGCGTTGGATAATAGTTTATGAATGCAGTATTGGATCACACTCTAATGGATAGAATAGCCCATTTTCAGAAGAGAAAGGCAGACCAAAAGTTCACAAACTTTTCGATGGGCCACTTCCAGTTGGGCCTTGGTGATTGTGAAAGGAAAGGGTAGCCTTATAAGATAGCTTGAGCCGCAAAATAACATAGAATGAGAAAAAGAGAATTGTCTAAATTCAGCATAAGGTCAAGATAGACTGCCCTGAGTAGCTAAATAAAAGAAACATTAAGAAAATTTGCTCACATGGCATTTTGCTGATCAAAATCCTTGCTTTCTCTGCCCGTTTGAGATTCTTATGTGCACCCCTACCAGCACTGTATCGATTTTGATCCTGTTGAAGATTTTTACTAGTTACTTCTAGAACAAAAGGAGGAATTACAGGTCTATAACAATTGCATCATTCACAGATACATACAACCAGTCATTAATTTAATGAATGTGATGACACCAAGAAGGCAAGAACTACAATTAACTATTAAAACACCAAAAGTAAGAGGAGAGCTGAACATGTTCACATGCATGATACATCACAACTACATGTTTGTACTCTTTTATGTACATTTAAGACATACACAAATAAGGGCTCAACCAACTAAAAGACTAACACAAGTTCATGACGTAAGCAGTCATTAATAATTCTGATATACTAAAACCACAACACTGACTGCAAAAATGTATCTCAGTCACGTTTATTTCCTACATGTCAAACGGTAATCCCTTGGTTACTTCATCTCCAAACATTAGTAATGCCATAAAGGCAGATATGTAAGTAGCAACCTTTTAATTTTTCAGTAAAAGATTTTACCCTTTCATAATCTTCAAGCCAGTTCTCCTCTTCTGACGCAAATGTCCACTTGTCTAATCTTTCTAGAATATCCTTCCTGCTCAATGCCTCCTCTTTAGCTTTTTTAATTTGATCATCCATGCCCACAAACAGCTCAGAGAGATTAACGCTCCCTAAAAATGAAAGCTGTCAAATGTATTATAACCCTTACAATCATAAAAAAAAATATGAACATTTTATTACCAAGAAAAGTTTCACGATCTTACACGAAATATAAATTTCAGTTCAACCTTTTCTCTTAAAAAATATCAATGAAAATGAACAGAAAAAACTACGGGCAATAATGAAGGAAATACTTAAAAAAAAAAAAATTAGAGAATGCAGACAATAGGAGGCAATTTTTTAGGAAGAGGAAAGTTAATGTGATCCTAAAGAACTATGGGCAATAATGAAGGAAATATTTAACAAAGAATTAACGAATGCAGACAAGGGGAAGCAATTTTGTAGGAAGAGGAAAGTCAATGTGATCCTTAAAATACACAGAAAGTGTGAAACAGAATATCCGAAGAGAAATCTCATGAACCTGAATCAATTATGCTGATAAGAATCTGCCTTGCAGATTCAGTATCAACATCCATGTGAGCATTTTTGTAAACTTGTTCCAGCTCATCTTGCTTCTTCAAAATCAGCTCTTTCATCTTGCTAGCTTTCAGATTGTCTAACCTCTCAACTTCAACCTCCACCTAATGACCACAAACCCCATATTATGTATATCTGAATAAAAAAATTATATCCACTTATCAAGTAAGATAGTAGCAACAGGTAATCAAACCACAAGAAGAAAACATTCAAAACACCTGCTCAATGTATTCAATAGCAAGGACTCCCCTGTCAACAACCTCATCAACTGAAGCAGAAATCAAGCGAGCCACGTTATCAAAACGCTTCCTTTCTTCTTTAGGAATATCCATAAGATTCCATAGCTCCACTAATGTACTTCCAAGATCTTGAAGCTTCAAAGAGAACAAAACGCATGAGGATAATCAGACGTTCTAAAACTGGAAAACGTAGTCCAAAAAATTATGTGATAAATATTATGCTGCTACACGCTCATTAAGGAAATATCAAACAAATAATTACCATTTTCTAAGAGGTTTATTCTCAGTGAGTACATGACACATATTCCTTTTTCTTTTTGGGATGACAAAGACAGCACAAGTACAACTTTCATGTTCAACGGAGCACATGGACAAAAATGCATGTTCCTGCATCTAAATGAAGGAATGTATTTGGACTGCCAACATGCAATGACAACCTGACAGCTACAAACAGGAAGCTTTTCTTTTGAATAACTGCTACAGTAGTAAATCACACCCACAAAGCAATAACCTAAGCAATGTTGAAAAGAAAAAATGGAACTATAACTAGAGAAAAATGCAAGTTCTAAACGTGTCATTAAATATTAATGGGACACCATCTCATGCAATCTCCTGAAAAAGTTAGCATGCACAAATAACATGCAGCTAGAATCCTAGATACACGCTCAGGCATAGAGCCATATCGCTGTCTGTGACGATTGTTCCAAAACACATATTGAAAAGAAAATAACCCACATGGACCAAAGTTGCAACAAAAATCATTGGAACTTGTGGTCTTTCCAATAGTTGAGAATTTGAAAAAAAAAAAAAGGATTAGGTTTTGTAAAAGAAGGGAGAAAAAAGGGGCCGGCAAAATCATCTCATTCCTAGAAGAAGACTCGAAAAGAAAGAACCAATCATACCCAATCATCTTTCTCCAGCCAGATTCACATGAGCTGATAATATGAATAACCTGCTTATGGAGAAACTTATAGGTAGATAAAAAAATACAAGGTTTTAACCTATTCTATCTATGGCATTAACTACTATGCACCGTGCAGTAAAAATGAGTCCTTATACTATATGTAACAAAACTAGGAAAATAATTCTGTAACAAGTGCTGAACTATTTTATTCTACAAAATGAGCAATATCAGCTAGTGGTCTCTACCACAAGATTATATAATCTAAAGAGAGAAAAAGACTTAGGAGTTAAGAATAAACCATGAGATGACACAAATGTCAGTTGAAATAATGCAGCACTTGATTGAAAAATGACAAGCATGTGTAACTCGTTTCAACTTTCAAGCAGCAGTAAGAATTCATTTTAACAGTGTTTCTTTAATCAAGCTTACATATGCTAATCTAAAATGTCTAAGGCAAATGAATAATGAACTGGACCTGTAAGCATCAGATGGTTTGCTTCTCTGAAACTTTTGCCTTTCAACCTCTGGAACTATGGTTGCTGGTGGCATGTCCTTAACTTAGACTTAGAACATTAAATTTCCTAACATACACTTTTGGATGCTCTAGAAGAACAAAATGAAACAAATGATAAAATCTTTTTCGAGTAGCACATTGAGATATTGAACTACATCCAAAGCGTCCAACAACTATGATTTGGTTAATCACAGTATAAGTGGAAACAGAAAAAGGAAACAGACAGTAACACCTTTTGCAATCTCTCTTGCTTCAACTGAGTTAGTGAATGTGCAGACCCAGCTAACCGGGCAAGAGTTTCGTTGCTCATGCTCTTTGGTTGGCTATTTGTGGAATCTCCCAAACTAGGATGAACCTCAGTTATTATCTTTAAGAAATCCAGGGACATCACAGCTGATAGCTCATGTATGAGACGAAGATAATTGCTGAGCTTCTGCAGCCGAACATTCTGAAAAAATATCACATGAAAAAAAGAGGTATTCTTTAGAAAAAAACTAGTCAGCTTAAGAACTTCATCAGAATAAAAATAACAAACAATTAATAGCAAGACAGCTACAGATCAGAAATGTTATTAGAGTAGAAGAAGCCAGATCAAAAAAATGAGGCAATAATATCTAGCTACTTAATCTATGCACTCTATGTGTATGTGCACGCAAATGCAAGCATGAAAATCCAAATCACGCAGGCTCAATTCGCACCAGAGACAGTAGTAGGAGAACTTGCAAAAAGCCCTTCCAAGGCAGGAAGCATACACATGCGTTTTCACATTTCATACCTTATCTTTTCTAAGCTCCTCAAGTTTTGCCTTTAGTTCTGCAAGCCTCTTCCAAGTCAAGTCCCTTTCATCAAATCGGGTTGATGTTGCAGATTTACTGAGTTGAACATTGCCAGATATTTCTCCACAAATGGAGATAATCTGGACTTGAACCTCAGAGAATTCCTTGGCTCTTTCTTCTTTCTTGTGCCTAAGGTCCTTGAGAAGAGGATCTATAGCTGACATTTGCTCCTTTAATGAACCCTTTGGTTTGTCCAACTTAACAAACAGAAATAAAATCAGAACATAGAAACGTAGATGGAAAAATACAAAGATGTCCATGCTTATATTCAGTTTCCACTTAGAAATATTAATAAAACATGATACCACTACCAGAAAGCAAACTGTATTTCTGAATCCACCAGGTGCCAAGAGATAAAACAGCATATTAGTGCAAAAGAGAAAAAGGAAATAAGATAATGAAGATAACGAACATTTAGACAATGTGGAATCCAGGAGGAATAAGATAAATAACAAAAAACAAAACAGTTTCCACCAACTTTTCAAATTTATCCAAGTAGGATGCATCTTCGTTTTCTGAATCTTAATCATATTGAAGAATGCATCTACCACAAAATTATGGTATGCGAACCAAAAAAAGTAGAATCTAAAGAAGAAACGTAATTCACAAATTATTTAAAGACATGTGTCACTTTCATTGCATAAGCAAGACAAAAAGGTGCTTTCTTTCAGGATGCACGAGTAGGAAGCACTGCACTGCTGTTGGATAGTATTCTAAGGGCTATCCCATAAGCGATCTCAATCCAAATCATAGAATGGCACCCACATGTTCATCAATATTATATACACTAGATCTCTTCCTTACGCTGTGTTTTGGATTAAGAAAAACATTAGTCCAGGATTAGAGCCAATCAGTTGCAAGGAATGTACCACACACCCGAGTAAATGAATGTGGATCTCCAAGCGCAGAAATAATGTCAATGGCTTCTTTCTCTGCATCTGCCAGTTCTTGGTGCAACTTTACTTTGTACTTGCTTGCCTGGTCAACCTTCCTTCTGTATACATCCAAGCATTCTTGTTCCAATTGCAGCAACATCTTATCTCTTTCAACATCATTCTCACCAATTTCATCCCATATTCTCTACAAGCATCACCAACAACAAGTCATGA
The DNA here is from genome assembly GCA_011799765.1 of Nymphaea thermarum. NCBI lineage: Eukaryota > Viridiplantae > Streptophyta > Magnoliopsida > Nymphaeales > Nymphaeaceae > Nymphaea > Nymphaea thermarum. Next base: position 259,108 of record JAANDH010000097.1, read on the forward strand.
ATGTTCCAAGAAAAATAACGGCAGTACAAACACGCTTCGTCGAACTGCTGTGGGTCAATAAAAATCATTCAATTACACCAAACGAAGCATCAATCAAGATTACAATCTTATTTAGAACCAGGATCCCGCTCGGGTAAACATAAAGCTGGTATATAGCCAAGACAGGTAGGTTCCAGTATACCCTTTAGTCTTGAACTTCATAATGCGCACCCGTTCCTGTTATCTTGCCAACAGAAACATGATCTGAATTGTGAATACATTGCAAGCTTTGCTGCAGATAGAAAAACCTAACCAGCATTCACACAATAAAGACAAACACTAATTCAGAAGAAATATCTTAAAGGATAAACGCAAGGAAACGAGCCTAACACGTCATGTGGCTTCGACAAACTTGACGGATATGGTTTATCTCGTAGTTATTTGAGATATGCATCGACCTGTGCATGCGCACAAGCAATTCTTTACATGTGTATGTATAAGTCTTAATGAGTGTGACTACAAGCGACATGCGCGCGCACAAACAACAAGAAAAAGAAACACAACCAGACATGCAGGCGCACGTCTACATGAATGAAGACAGGCAAACATTAACAAACACGGCGAGACCGTCACAAACTCCAGCAAACTAAAATCTGACGTATTATACCATCAACCGAACCTACATTCACCAATCTATCCATTAGCCACAGAATCAGAACAAGCACTTAGAGAGATCCCGCGGGAAAATCCCGAAATGAAGCAAACAATCGCGTCCATTGCAATGGAGAAATAAACAAGGAACGGTACAGAGCATCCAAGAAACCAACCGACGAAGCCAAGAAAGAAGGCGACCGCGCAGCAAGTACCTGCAACTCTTCGAGAAGCGACGCGCACGTCGTCTTCGAGGGATCGGGCGGCCGCCTTGTCTGAGCGATCGACATGGCGATCCGAAATCTAGCGACGCATTCTTCAGATTTTCTCCAGGATTTGTTCCTCCTTTCTTGTGACAGAAAGAGACGGAGGAGACGGAATTATTGAAGGATTCCGCAGGAACATGAAAATCCTCTTTTCCCTCCCTTTTTCCCCGGAGCGACAACGAGATAAAAAGGGGAAAGGTGAAAATTTCGCTCGCGTGAAAAATGGCGAGACCAAGACTCTATTGGGGGCAACCCGTCGGGCGGTTTAAATGGTGGCGCCAAAATCGAGGGAGGGAGAAGGACGGTTTGAGATGACGAAAATAGGCGGTTGTTTCCCGTTAGCTGACGGCCAACCCGTGATCGCATTCGCCCCCTCTTGAAATGGTTCGGATCCGGGTTCGGATTGTTTTTAAATCCGTCCATCTCTTTGGACGGATCGAATTTAGATTACCAATTTTTGACATATAATCCGATTCAGTATCGATAAAAAAATCAGATACACACTTAAGTTTGCTATGAAAACACACAATTCGTTCAAATATCTAAATTTAACTATAATTCTTTACAATCAATTTTCACCTCAACTTGAAATTGGAGTGAAGACTCAGGTTTCCATTTCCCTTTGAGTTTCATAGTATAGATTCTTTAATTATATAATTAAAACTGAGTACAATTAAAAATGACTAGAGATTCTTCATTTATAGAATTAACAATGACTTATATGGTGAAAAAAATAAACTTTAGAACTCATAAATTAAAACTTTCAAGCTTTGTGGCCCAAAGAGAGATGAATAAATTCCATAATTATGGAGTCATTATTTCACCTCATAAGATGAGATCACAATTCAAGAATTTTGATTATGGCATGACCTATAACTTAAGAATCAAAATTATTTATCTGACAAATGCAATTCTCGTTTATAAAGAATGAGAATAATAATTCTCAAAATTCATTTACTTTATTCCAACCGAATCAAACGGCCTATATGTATATTTTGAATCTAGTTTGAATCTGCTAGCATTTGATCTGGCTCTTATAGATAAAGGGATCTGCATCTTAAAACGTTGCTAACTGACTTTTAAAATGTACAATACCGGATATTGTAAACAGAAGCCTGGATCCAAGAAACAGCAGAAGTTCAAATCATTAGATCTGATATATATATATATATATATATATATATATATATAATGAAAGTTAGAGACATCGATAAACATAGGAAGTGGCGTAGCCACATGTGCCCACACCAGCTCTTTAAAATTTATTTACTTTTATATTGATAAATTTAATTTATTCTGCCACTACTTAAAGGCTGACAAAAGTGAGGCTATTATTTATTGATTGGAATAAAATGATAATAAGGGGCAGTCCTAAAGATAGTAATATGTCTAAATTGGTGGCCATACATTAGACAATATATTTATACATCCAACTGAAAACAATTCAGGAACCACGAAAGAACGAACATCATCACAGTAAAAACTTGAAAATAAAAAACTTAATAACATGATTCGGTCTCCAATCTCCATATAGATGCAAATGGATCGAATCAACGAGAGGCTGAACATATTAGAGGTGGGGACAGAATTGAATATGAATATATGATTTATGGAGAATGGCATTGCCGTTGTACCAAGCTCCTCCCTCATTTTCAGGCTAATTTCATTTATTGTTTCTCTGCCTATTTTTTACGAGCCATGTTTTGTAGATCCTTTTGGGTAGGAATCTCGAGGGATTAGATATATTCGAGTATTAATTCAAATGTGGAGCGGTTGGGCGAAATTTGGTTAAACCAAAAAAGTTGAATGCATCTACTGATTGAAATCCAAATTTGGAACGCATTGAGTTTCGACCCATTATGCAATTTTCATATGGAAAAGATCCAACCTGTTCACATGCGAGTGTTCAATGTTACGTTCCCGGTCAAGATTGGGAAGAAAAAGTATGAGTTCAAATCCAAATATTAAGTCAATACGAGGGATAAGATTCTTTAGCTTTCATATGCAATTGTTCCAAACTTGTTCGTCAACTTAGGTCACACCAACTGGTCTGAAGGTGGGACTATTCAATGAATCAGCAGGCTCGCTGATTCAGTCGAACAACAAAAAATATTTTATATTTATTTAAAAATAAATAAATATGCAAATGAATTAAATTAATTTTTTTAAATTTACTTTAAAATAACTCTGAAATGACACATGATACCATTGTATCAGACGATTCGATTAGTCCAACCAATTCCACCGAAGGTTTATAAAATTTCTGTGCATTAAAAAGAAAGTTGAATCACACTTCCCAAGATAAAGATGGAAAAAAAAGGTCCTGCTCACCAACCTATTTTCGAATTGTGATGAAGTTTTGAATTTAGAGCGCAAAGCTGTATTTATTGGCTTGCCTTGAATTTCCATGCCTATTTAACCCTACCAACTTGCGATGTTATTGAAGTTCCAACTCCAAATCGCAGCCGGGTCCATATAAATTGGTTTTATTACATATTGGTGCTGAAAAGTACTTTTATTGTGTATTTACCTCATACTCACTCGAGAAAGTTTCTCCCTCCATTATCAAACAAACAACAAAAACACGTAACAGTGCACCTCTACGAAGAAAAAGCCCCACAAGCACCGCCGTTGAAAATTACAGAAACGTCCATATCATCACCCAACTTTGACCATGGCGGACTAATACTACTTTTTTTTTTCCCTTTTTTATCTACCACCTTCCCCACCAACCCTGTGGGACCCATTCCCTCTCACCAACCCCTGGTGGGACCCAAACTTTGGTGGAGCCCTCACCAAAGACGCCTCGCTCTTACCCACGAAAAAGCGTTCAGATTTGAGTGGTAGCGACCAGCACGCACGAACAAGAAGTCTGCCCCCGTACTGGCCGGAATAGATCGGTTCGGGGCTGAAACGTCGGGTCCAAGATCGATTGACTCTATCAGAATCACATTTTATGAGATACATTATGAGAAATTATGATTTTGGAACTGAAACTGAAACTATCAACAACTAAAACTACGAAACTGAAACTTTGATTTTCATTCCCGTTTGAAGAGAAATTATGATTTTGATTCATTCTAAAACCAACATTTCAAACCATCAAACGCCGTTAAGTCAATGGAAAAGCATCCTATCAACAACTAAAAGAGATCCATCAATTATTAAAAGAAATACTCCATGTGAGAAATTTGAGGAAGGGGAACTGCTGACCAAACTCGTTTATCATTTAGTCCACTTGTTAATTGACTTGAACCGTTGAACGTAGTTCGCTTCTCTGCATCCTTTTTAAAAAAAAAAAATTGAGGGAAAACGAGAAACCAGGGGCTCTAGACCATCACAGCCCATGTATTGTTACTACGTGCACCAACTTTCTCCACTCTTCCTGCTCTCATGCCCTTGTGAAAGGACGCTAAAGGCCCTGGGAATTAGAAAATTCTACCATATCGCCCTTGTCTCATGAACAACTACATTTTCCAATTTTTAAAATATATGTGGTTTTTCCTTCAAAAATATTAAAAAAAAAAGATTATAGATCACATTTTTTTTCTTTAGAAAAAATATATGTAGAGCTTTACAGCCTACTTCCCTAATTATGAGGTGCCCAGTGATCCAATTATGAGGTGGCTTGAAGTATTCAAAAGTATACAGCTGGTATGATGAGAACCTTGGGTCCCTCCATGGCCAATTTTGTAATTGCGCAATTGTGCTTAAAATAAGGTGCCCACAAACTCCTACCTACTTCTTTCCCAACCTTGTCATATATATAACATGAGAACCTCCAATGTTTCCTCAGCATAAGCTTTCCTTCTTCCCTCTCTTCCTCCCAAACATGGATCTCCCTCTCCCACTCTCCACCATCTTCCTTGTTCTTCTCCTCTCCATCATATCTGTCAAATTCCTCCGAAGTCTTAGGTACAAGCTGCCTCCTGGACCCAGGCCATGGCCAATAGTGGGCAACCTATTCAGCATCAAGCCCATCAGGTTCAGGTGCTTCGCCGAGTGGGCGCAGACCTACGGGCCGGTCATGTCGGTCTGGTTCGGCTCGACGCTCAACGTGGTCGTCTCCAATTCCGAGCTGGCGAGGGAGGTGCTCAAGGACAACGATCAGCACCTTGCAGACCGGCACAGGACGAGGTCGGCAGCTAGGTTCAGCCGGAACGGCAAGGACCTTATCTGGGCTGACTATGGGCCTCACTATGTCAAGGTGAGGAAGGTTTGCACCTTGGAACTGTTCTCCCCAAAGAGGCTCGAGGCCCTCAGACCCATCAGAGAGGATGAAGTTACTGCCATGATTGAGTGTGTCTTTAATGACTGCACAGATCCAGGTATTTTTTCCAATTCTTGCAGCTTTTGCCTTCTTTTCAGTGATATATCGTGTTTGATTGGATAAAAGTAGGTTCATTTTTTGGTACGACTTTCACCAAACAGGTGACCAGAAAAAAAGAAAAAACATTTTTTAATCTACCAAACTGAAACCTGCCAATAGGTCGGCAGCAGTAGACAACAAAAGAGACGGACCTTTTTTTCTTCTGCAATAATTTGCATCACATATTGAAAGAATTTTGTATTTTGCGGACTCTTTCGGCTTTCTATCTTGAAAATTGTATTGTTAGCAACTAAGAGATTTTATGTAGGTAAGGTAAGGTAGGCCCGGCCGGGCTCCGGCTACCAAATAAAGGGCTCGGACCGAGCCCGGGCCCAGCCCGGCTTTGAAGCGGACCAATGGGTCGTTTTTTTTTTTTTTTACTAGAGGGAAAGCTCACGGTCTGGACTCGGTCAAGTTTTTACTTAATTTTTAAAGGAAGGAGCATTGAATGGCCGTGGCCCTGGAGAGTTCTGGTGCCATCAGAAAAGGACAGGGACGTCGATTCACCAAGCCGACAGAAATCACTTCTTTAATTCAGACCTCCTACTTCCCCTCCGTCGCATGCCATTGATGGAAATGGGCATGGTTTTGCTAAGCCAAAAGCCATAAATCTACTTTGGAATAGATTCATAAGACAATAACTGACTGCTGTCAAACACCACCTAAAATACATAGGCGTGAATTAAAAAAAAAATCATAATTTCATCTAAGAATGGTAATCGAGTGCCAGAAGAATCTAATTTTGGTGGGTTCGGTAGGTTGGACCAGGTGTGGCTTTAATGGACCACGGTAGGAGAACAGTCGTTATCATGGACAAACCCACTCCACCAAAAAACATGAAAATTATAAGACGCTCATGTGGTTGGTGGCCTGGAGATTGATTAAAACTTATTATTATCAACGCATTATTTGGCATTAGGAAAGGGCTGATTAAATATTGTTTCAATATTTGGAACCCTTTTTGGTGAGATTCGGGTTACCTGACCCGTATCCAGCAGTAGCTGGCTCCTGCCCTTTAATTTTTGTTTATTTTTAAGATTCATTTAATACTTGTTTTTAACTAAGTAAATAAACGATTCTATTTAATTTAATTTTGAGGAGATTGGTTGACCGAATAGTCTAACAATGGTGGTGGTTGGTGGCTTCCAGAGAAGAAGGGGATGGTGTTGAGGACCCACTTGGGGGCGGTGGCGTTCAACAACACGACGAGGCTGGTGTTCGGGAAGAGGTTCATCGACGCGGAGGGGAAGATGCACCCGCAGGGCTTGGAGTTCAAGGCGATCGTCGCCAACGGGGTGAAGCTCGGCGGGTCGCTGCCGTGGGGCGAGTACGTGACCTGGCTGCGCTGGGCCTTCCCGCTGGAGGAGGAGGCCATCGCCAAGCACGGCGACCGGCGGGACCGCCTCACCCGGGCCATCATGGAGGAGCACACCCTCGCCCGCAACAAGTCCGGCGGCGCCAAGCAGCACTTCGTCGACGCCCTCCTCACCCTCCAGCAGGAGTACGACCTCAGCGAGGACACCATCATCGGCCTCCTCTGGGTGAGCAGAGCAGCTTCCAAACTTATATGATTTAAGATCCAAGATCTGATTTGAAATCCAGGGGTCAATTGGATCGTGGAACTAATACAAGGTCTGAATTGCAGGACATGATCACAGCCGGGATGGATACGACCGTGATCTCCACGGAGTGGGCGATGGCCGAGATCCTAAAGCACCCCAGGGTCCAAGAGAAAGTCCAAGAGGAATTGGATCGGGTCATCGGTCACGACAGGGTCATGTCCGAAACCGACTTCCCCAACCTCCCCTACCTCCAGTGTGTGGTCAAAGAGGCGATGCGCCTCCACCCGCCCACGCCGCTGATGCTGCCCCACAAGGCCACCGCCAACGTGAAGCTCGGCGGCTACGACGTGCCCAAGGGCTCGATTGTGCACGTGAACGTGTGGGCCGTCGCCCGGGACCCGGCGGTTTGGAAGCGGCCGGAGGAGTTCTGGCCGGAGCGATTCCTCGAGGAGGATATCAACATCAAGGGCCAAGACTTCCGGGTGCTGCCGTTCGGCGCCGGCCGGCGGGTGTGCCCGGGCGCGGGGCTGGGCGTGTTCCTGGTGCAGTCGATGCTGGGGCACCTGCTGCACCACTTCAGGTGGGCGCCGCTGGAAGGGGTCAAAGAGGAGGAGATCGACTTGTCCGAGAACCCGGGCATGGTCATCTTCATGGCTACGCCCTTGCAGGCGAGGGCCACGCCCAGGCTGCCTTCTCACCTGTACCGACGCGTGCCCTACGAGGGTTAAAATCAGCCCAGCTTCGTGCCTGGGGGACTTCCCTCTCGCAGTACTTGGTGTTTTGGATCTGGAGCAGACACACAAAACGTTTGTTGTATTTATTCTCGTGAATGACTGGCTGTAAAGGGTCCAGTACGGTCTCGGCGTTTCGCATTTGGTATTTGGTTTGCATTTTTGGCTCTACAGTATTTTTCACAAGGATCCGTCTTCTTTGAAAATAATCACTCCTCATGTCCTCATTTCTTCGATTCTCAGTATCCATCAATACATGTAACTTTTATGTTCCTTTCATTATATAGCCACTAGCCAGGTGGCTTTTTGAACGATCACCTCTCTCTCTCAAGTGAGCTCATTATTTTACTTTTTGCATTTAAAATAACAATGGCATAAGATCGCATAATAGGTACTAATCTTAAGTTTATGCATCTCGTATTATAAAAATCTTTAAGACTCAACTAGATCAAGGGCAATCAAATATTGCTTACAATAACTTGGGAGGTAACAATTCAAATAGCACAGCTAGTAAATGAAAACGGTGTCACATCGATTATTGTGAGAAATCCGAGAGGCACCAGCGCAACCCTGCACTGAAGGTAACGTACCGTACACTTATGCTTTCAAGGTTCTACCTTGTCTCGGGGATTAGATGAACATATGATTCATAATTCAACTCGAGTGTCATGCATAATATAGTTTGCAGCCCAAATTAGTGACACACCAGAGTGTAGTGCAAAAGAAGTAAATTGACAGCTTTGCATGCTTTTATAACTTGAAAGTTGGAAGTATCGACATGACATCCATAGTAAGTGGGCATAGTTGTAAGACCTCTTGAAAAGGTGGTTCACATGATTATAGGACCCGAAAAAACTATCTATCTAAACAAACCCGGATTTCGAATGTTCAAATGTTGGTTGCTATATGCAGCGGCTCACAATCCTCCCGCTCATTTAAAATAGTAAGGATGGCTTTTTATGGCACAGTGCCTGTTCATTGGAAGAAAGGGCGTTCAAATTTTGTTGTATTAACGACATTTTGGTTGTGAGTGGATCCATCTAGGTTTCATAAAACCGGAAATGGCAGGATATGGGAAGAGTAAGTTTTTTTTTTTTTTTTTTTTTTTTTTTTTTTTTTTTATAAAACACACTAAATATATATATATAGCTAACAAATTTTTAATCGACTTTAGGTATTGATCCTTATGAAACTGTTTGACTCATATAATTAAGACCCAAATTCATCCAAATCCGATGATTAAAAATAAGATTCTATAGTAATCACCTCCACCTCCCCTCGACCAGAGGGCATTGAGAGAGGATAATATTTTCCTTTCAAGAAGGTCGAGTGTATGAAATTGTGAATTTGCCGATTTGCTTCAGTCCCGTGGGCTCCACTCAGGTGTGGTCCTGCTCGTACCGGGCCCCACACCGCCGATCTTTTAAAAGAACTCGGCGAATTGTTTCGACGGGTCGGAACTGGGGGAGGTCGGACCCGGAATTTAACCGAAGATCCGAACCATGGTTTAGCGAGCAGCTAGAAGGTTAGGGTTTCTCGGGTTACGTATCCGCCTGATCCAATCCCCTTTTCTTTGTTCGTCACGTCTCCACGGCGAGGTGAGGGACAGGAAAGATCACAAGGAGAAAAAGGGCGGGTGAAAAAAGATTTTATGGTCTTTTTTTGGGATTTTTTTGTCGAAGCTATATGTAATTTTGTTTATAGTATTTTTTTTTCTTCTTTACTTTTTTTTTTTTTCGGGTTCATCTTTAACCTTATCGCCAATCGGGAGTCTGAATCGATGGCCGGAATCTGACACCATGAGGAAGAAACTCGACACTCGCTTCCCGGCGGTACGGTTTCCATTCCCGCTTTCCTTCTTCTAATTTTCTTCGTTCTTTTTTGTTGCTTGTTTTATCTGATTTCGTTTTGAGCTTCTTGTTCTGGTCGATTTTGGATGCGTTCTTTTTTGTTATTTGCGGCTTGCCCCTCTCGTACTTCTAGGGTTTTTTTCTGGCGGAGGCTTAGTTTAGGGTTTTGGATTAATTTTAGTGATTATTGATTGCGATGATGGACGTGGTGGGGATTGTGATGGCCGTTCTGAAATTTAGTGTAGAATTTGGCATGTTGAACTTCCCCATGATTTCATGGCGGCTTTTGGTCATAGTTAGGTTTTTTGGATGTGGTCGCCAGTATGGCTGCCTGGGAGACGTCGATCTATAAACGAAGGCCAGTGTTTTATGGGGGTTGATCTTTGCGTTGGACATACTTGTCTCTCACTTGCCATCTCTTTCCTGAAGTTCCTGAAGATTTCTTCTATTTGAATGATTCGATTTTGCGCAGTACTAAGTTTGGTTTCATTTGTTGCGTGGGGGCAGCTTGAAATGTTGCATAACTGATCTGGAACAGTGGTTCCTTTGCCTTTCTCAACTGCTGTTTTGTTGATTTGCTACAAATAACAAACAACTTGTCGGTAAGAAGCTTTATTCTGAAGGAACTTTATCTTTATCTGTTGTTGCAGTGCAACCGTTGCACTGGCCTTGCAATTTTACAATTTGACTCTTCGGGGAAATGTTGAGATAAAGATAAAAGGAGGTTTAGGGCTCTCTCCTGCTCAAATCTGCTAACAAACTTTACTAACCTAAACATGTTTACTATACTGTATTCCTTTTTTTTTTAAATTTACGAGTAGGATAATAGTTGCAGTAGACCTGCTTAGTCCTTCCATAGGGAGCCAATCAAATTGGACGTAGTATTGCTTATTGAGCAGTTTGAGTTGACACTGGAGGAAGGTGGACCGTCTAGTACTCCTAGACTAACTGTGGGTAAATGTACAAGGAAGCTGATTAGGAGTTTTAAGCTTAATACTGACATGCTGAACAATTTCACTTTTGTGTCATTGTGCGTACTGAGTGTAAGTTAGTGGTTGTGGTTCTGATCTGAGTGGCAGTGTCACTGTGGCACCAGCTACTTGCAAAACAATGACGTTTTATTCAATAATGTCTAGGTTATTTTGAAAGTTTTGTTACTGAGAGCTGCTTGTATGATGAATCAGCAACAGCAATACCAGCAAGAAATTCAGAATATTATTTTGCCTCACATTCTAAATGATAGAATGGTGAAACAATATAATTTTTAACTTATCAATTTTTTCCTTTCCATATGATGAAAGCCAAGTTTTTTTATTCTTTAGAAGAGATACCGTCATCTTCTTTCTGGTCTAGTGCATAGTTTTCAAGGTCAACACTATGAATGGCATTCTAGCAGCTACCTTGCCTTGACAATTATATTCGTTGTTCAGATTGAGTTTGGTTCTTGCATGGTTCATGCTTAACATTATGAGTTTATGACATTGCTTTGTGCTTTTGAAAAAAAAAGGTATGTAAATAGATCACCTAAGCATAAGAAGATATTCAAATCTTGGTCATAAACTATATCCAATGTTCATAACCTTGCGATAAAAAAGGATATGATGCCTATTCCAAATTGTTCTCTGTAAATTTGTGTTACATGGAGGTGCACCCAAGTTTTGTGGCCCTTAAATTTAGGGATCATATTTATTAGCAAAATTATTGGTTGAACCCGAATGAAGCCTCATTGCTTTTCGTCAATGGACATCACTAGTCAATTTTGTGCTTTCCACAAGACGATTTCTAACTGCATAATGACACTCACTTCAAGTAGTTCTCAGATTTTAACCGAGAAGTGCATTCTTGGTGTTTTGTGAGTGATGTTTTAATGTTCTCCTGAACTATAGGACTGCCTTTTTAATAGCCTTGTTGAGTCTTCTAGATATTTCTGTATATTTAGCACTTGATTTGTTTTCTTGGTTATTAGTTTAATTCAGGTAACCAGTCATGCAGAAGATGGACCTCTCAAATGGCTGGTTGTCTTTATTCATAAGAACTGATTAGTCTCATTAAAGTAGGGATGTCATAAGTGAAATTTAAATTGATTGGCAGTATCCTGTTTATGTTACATTGGCCTTCATTGGAACCTAAAATTTTTCAATCTTTATTTCACTAATCAAATATAATCTGATCAAGCAATCAGGTAAACTATTAATTCCACTGAAATGAAAAACAAGGGTTTGAATTAGTGAAATTCCAAAAGAATCTAGGAGCTTGATGCTTTATATATTGGCAACAAGGAAATTATAGCTGTTGGATTGCACATGGACCTGATTTAGTCTATTTTTTCAAAACTGCGAGGTCCAGCACAGGTCATTCAAGACCCTAAAAAGATCTACAGGGACTAGTCGGTCCGACTAGGTCCAAGTTGATTGGCTATAAATCAATAAATACATGCACTTGTTCATATATTTATATATGGTATATATATATATATATATATATATATATAGAGGGATTAATCAGCTGATGAACAACTACACTAACTGATTGACTAGTCTGACCTACTAGTTGCTGGTTTGAAAATTGAAACACAGGTCAGTCAATTACTGACTTAGTCAACTAGTTGGGAATTTGATGAGTAAGATAAATTTATGCGTGTGTCTTTGATTGTATATGCATAGCTGTGTCCGTTCATGCCCTGGACTCTTCTATGCACATTCATATTGCAAAAACCTGGTAACTTGTCCCTACTCTGCAACATGATCATTTAGTACATTCATGGTCTTGTGTTTAAAAAAAAAAAGCTTGAATAGGCAGCATGGTTATGCAAAGGATGAAAATCGGTTTTTGAATTGGATGCCTTCAGAGCACCACGGATTTATGTAATATTGTATAACATGAATACATACCCAAGAGGCCAAGATATAGCAGGTAATATGTTTTGACCAACAAAAAGCCAGATGATTGTTGTTAGATTGATCAGTTTTATCTGATCCTTTCCTTCAACATTTTGAAGTTTTATTCTTTATTAGTAAGTAAGCAATGTTAATATTGACTGTGATTGCATCATTTCCATGATGGCATAGGCATGCCGTAGTGTTGGTTAAACCTTACTAGCTGGTGCTAGCTTTTATCAGTATCCCACGGATGTCTCATTGCTCTCTAATGTTGTTTGCTTTTCTCTTTTTAAATTTTCAAATGAATATTTTCTCAATAGATTTCATATTTTCAAAGCCAAACAGAAAGTAGGTAATTTGACTGTTAATCACATCTCATGTGTTTGCTTTTTATTTTTGCAGTCTCGAATAAAAAAGATTATGCAAGCTGATGAAGATGTGGGAAAAATTGCTATGGCAGTGCCAGTTCTAGTGTGTAAGGAACATTATTCACTTTTTCTTTGTTCATGTTGAAGATGCCAAAAAGTTCTATTTTTTTAGACATTGTCTGGTAAAGGGGATAGAGGTTGATCTGGCTAGGCACATGCTTTTCTTTCTCACTGTTACGTATTTTTTCTTTCTCGCCCTCTCTCTTTTTTCTTTCTTCCCCTAAAGAACCATTCTCTCCACCTTACCGATCCTAGGGTGGATTGGAGACCTAAAAAACCAGTCCCAAAGTGGGACTGACTTTTTGATCTGATATTGACAAGAACAACAATGGAGGGGCTGTTCTCATTAGAGTTTTTCATCTGACATCAACAAGAACAAAAATGCAGGGGCTATAGTTTATGCAGGAGAACAAGTAATTTGGTTAAGAGGTCCTATTTACAGTTTTTTGGTGCTTTCTTTGTTCTTTCAACTGTGGCGATTGGTGGCATACTCTGCTCCTGGTTGTTCATCTCGTATGCAACGCATAAAAGTACTTTTTTTTTTTAAATGAAAGGGGGTAAAAAGTATTCAAAAAGTACTGTTTTTTTATCCCTTTCTACAGATATATTCTAATTCTGCTGTATAGGCTTTTGATTAAGATGCCTTTTTGGTGCTTGTCTGGCATTATTTGAGTTTTGAACTAATCATTCTTGCAGCAAAAGCACTGGAATTGTTTCTTCAAGATCTTTGTGACCGAACATATGAGATCACTTTACAAAGAGGAGCAAAGACAATGAATTCTCTACATCTGTAAGTCTTTTGTTGCTTTTTACTGTTTTTTGTTTTTCTTTTGTCACAGTGCTTTTGGTATGCACAGAGGCTGTAGAATATGATGAACCACAATGGTATATGTGAAATTTGATTGTTCATCTCTGAGTTTCTGGGTCGCTGCAGCCTGTTTGTGTCATTTGTGAGGACTGGACATTTGTAATCCTGATGGCATCCAATTTTTTAGTAAAACTGGCCATTTCCTGAGGAGTGAGCTTCTTTATGATGATCGCATCAACCTCATGCTGTTATTTCTTGGGATTTAGGTGTTAACTGGTAAATCATGCGATCAAGTAATGACACTTGATTATCTTTACAAACAGATGCTTGCTTTGCTTTGAAGATCTTGTGCACTGTACTTTCTCGAAACTGATGAAGTTATTTATGGCATTCTTCCTATTTGCCCTTCAATTGGTGTGGAATCGCCATTTGATATTCTGCCATGATTTGTTAAAATTTTTCCTTTTACAATTATTATGGGGTCTATCTGATCACGTAAGCTTCATTGATAAGTTGAGCACACTACTTAGGACATAAATGTTGACGTTTGTAACTCCTATTTTCAGGAAGCAATGTGTGCAGAGCTTCAGTGTCTTTGACTTCTTGAGGGAAATTGTGAACAAAGTTCCAGACCTTGGTGGTGCTGATGCTGGAGGTGATGAGAGACATCTACCTAGAAGAAGGTAAAATGATATTATGCATGAATTCACAAAGAACGCATTTCATGTCAGAAACAAATGGTTAATTGTTTGTTTGTTCCATAATCAAATCAAACATAAATTAACACCTTTGTCAATTTATCAGGAGAGTTCTAGATGATGAAGATGGTAGCGAGGACGAGCCCAAAAAGATGAAGACTGTAAGTACCATCATTGTTCCAATTGCTTTCTGGTGGTCTATTCATTTGTATAAATATGGATCCATTAGTACCATCATTTTTTTAAGCATTTCTTATATGCAGGATTAGAATAAGGAAATAAAAATGTTGTTTTCTGTGCACACTATTTTCTCCTAGCAATAGGTAAAAACCGGAAAATCAGGGTTGAAGAAGATAAGTAGACATGGTTTGGTAACTTGGTTTCAGAGATCTTAGACTTGATTAGACAAGGTGCATCCAGATGCTGAACATCGGAAGCTTAGAGGGGGAAAAACACAGTTGAGAAGATTGCAAGTAGCCACAATCTCTTGCAATGGAACTCAAGATATCTTTCGTGCTGAATTCAACATCATTTCTAAACATGATGGTACTGAACATTCTGGGACTGTGTATGTTAGTCTAACATCTGGTCAGCATTATGAAGTTTTCGTCTTATTCCTGCAGTAGGGCTGGGCAGATGCCTTATGTATATGCTGTATTTGTCAGGCTGACATGGGGCAATCTATTTGCCCCAGGTATGCTCAACTATGTGTGAACTGATGGCTGTGCTGCTGACCAGTTGGCCAGCTTGGCTCAGTGATCACGTAAGCTTCATTGATAAGTTGAGCGCCTTTATTCTGCAATGACTTTCTGAAGAAACAAGCTTCGTTAAAGTTAAGTAGACTGAACACAATTGACTTAGCTTGTGATATGCGTGAATATTACATGTTTCATCCGGAGCTGAACTGAAATTGGTTCACATCATGAGACGTCAAAATATGACTCTTGAAGTACCTTGCACATTAGTTCTTCGTCTTTTCATTGGTGGTAGCCACCACAATGTTCTCATGTTCATTATCTTCTTTTCCTGACAAACCTTTTAGTGATGAATAAGGGCCCCAAAAACCTTTGCGGGACATAGATGGTATGTGCACTGTTGTATCAGCCGAAATTGTTTATCCTGTAAACCTTCTTTTCAATGTTGCAACAGGATGCGCCACATAGTGGTGGTAGAGGACGTGGGCGGGGCAGAGGAAGAGGTCGAGGTCGTGGTAGGACAAGTGGAAGAGACAGCATTCACTTTGAAAAATGTGAAGATGATGTTGATCTTCCCCCTGAAAGTGGAGATAAACCCTCTTCTAAAAGGTTAGAGGATGGAGTTGAGGCAAGAGCAAAGGAAAATGCATCTTCGGATGCAAATAACCCTGTTAGAAATTTTGACCTCAATATCGACTTGGATGAAAATGGCAACACTTCTGCGGCCTCTACATCTGCTTCCGTTTCCATTTCCACAGCAGAACTGGAACTGAAACATGAGGAGTACCCTGGATGGTCACTATCCGAGATGAACAAAATACGGATTGACCCTTTGCAGCTCGCGCAGCTCACTAGGCACACTGATGAAGACGAGGAAGATTACGACAATGAAGAAGGATGACAAGCCAAGTCTCAGCTCTCTGTAACTTCATCTGACCAATTGTTCTGTACTCCAAGCTAGGTCGTTAGGAAGGAAATAGGTCCCACATTACACGTCTTTTTCCCTCACCTGATATAGAAGAGAGGCTGAAAGCAGTTTTAGTCACTTTAGGAATTGTATTATAGTGTTTCATAGCGTGGGAACAGTTCAAGAAAATGCTCAACATGGAGAATGCTCAAATGTTAAGCTTTCATTTCTCTAATTATTAAATGCTTGATTTGTTATAAAGGTCCATGATGGGGATGACATCTTTTCTTCTCCTTTGCTGCGTGCACATTTCTGTTACTTTCCACCCTCCGCTTTTGGTTTTTGGTGACGATCATGTAAGAACCTTTTCAGGGTCCTTTAGCAAAGCTCGTATGATCTCTAAACGTTCAATTCTTCAAATCTTCCTTTAGCCAAAGGTAATTCCCGGTCATCATAGGCCAAACGTCCATCGCATTTTAGGCAACGGAGAGCACTACATGCCTAAATATTGGCCTATACTACTTTATGCGCCTAAATCCTTACAATCGGTTGAAATGTCAAAAAGTTCATTGAACCTAACTTGGGGTGTATAGGGCAGTATGCACCCACATGAAATTGCATAAGTTTTCCTCTTGAAAAGCATAGCGGTGAGAAGCTTCAAAATAAAATAGTTGCAAATGTAAATGTTTTGTGTGCACTAATGACAACTGATGCAGAAACAGTCAAGGTACACACACACACACAGAGAGAGAGAGAGCGAGCGAGCGAGGAAGTAGCAGAGATTTGTAATAAACTGAATGTTTGGTGGCGCTATATAGATTTAAACACTGCAAAATGAAAATGAGACCAGCAAAGAAATAAGAGCAACTTGTTCGCAATTGTGATAGGTTTTTTCTTTTTCTCCTTCTTAACAGCTCAAGTTAAACAGTGGTCTACATAAATTTTGGTTTATGTTGTTGTATGAACAGTGAAGCCAGAATTTTTTGATGAGGGAGCACTTGAGTTACCAGCGGAGCTCTGAAGTGGTGCTTTATGTAATTTTGAATTCATGACAATGAAATTTATTTCTGCCATGAAACTTTTGCAGGACTGGTGCACGCCACACGGTCCCCATGTATCTATGTAGATTTATGCTGAAATTTATAGTTCCTCAAAGAAAGGAATTCTAGTGAATCCGAACTTGACATTCGCGATTTGCTGTTGTGTTGTTCAAAACTAGGTGCATCTAATAACAAAGAGGGCGTCTAATCTTGAACGCATTGACGAATTTTAAGGAGCTAAAATCGGCTGGAGGAAACTAAAGTTATTAAATACCTGTATGATTTTGATTTATTGACCGAGCTGCTTTATAATGTTATGATTCACTCACACCTTTTTCACCGATTTCAATTCATGGACAGATTTCAAGAACACGGGCTTGGTTTTGATTGACGACGCTCAGTTTGCCCTCAATGATCCCCTTCGCTATCGAGTCCATCCAAGTTTCCAACGAGACTCTGGCAGCAATTATTGGATCGTCTCGCAGCTTTTGACTCGACAAATAAGTGTCAAAGGTTTCTCTCTCTCTCTCTCTCCCTCTCTTTTTGCTAGTTGCTTCTGCACGGGAAGATGGCCTCCGGCAAGCCCAATGGGAAACCTAATGGAGAAGACGACGACATCAGAGCAAAGGAAGCCGCTGTCGCAAAAACTGCCGGATTCGTGGTTTTTTCCGGCATTGCCATGAGTCTCATCAAGGCCCTCGCCCCCAAGAAACAGTCTTCCCCACCAACATCACCATCACCGCCACCACCATCGCCTTCAGTAGACCTCTCGACCAAGGTAAAATGAGAGAAAGAAAACTAGTAAAGTACATCAGTTGACTTTCATATCACAGTGTGGGTACCTTACCTCATATTATGCTTTCTCCATTCGACCAGGAACCGAAAACTCAACAAGGTCGAGGCTCTGAGACGATCGAGATTGTGAAAGGAGACACTCTTTGGGGGCTCTCTAAGAGATATGGGGTGCGTTCCTCTGCTCTCCTTCTTTCCCTTGCCGTCTTCATTCTTATATCTGTGTACTTCTTTGCGACATTGAGAGCTATGTTCTTGGTTTCCATATATTTCCTTCAGATTTCGATAGATGCGATCAAGGAGGCAAATGGTTTATCAAGCGACACCATCTACGCCGGGAAGAAGCTCATTATTCCATGAACTCCATCTGCGTCGTCTGTTTGTCATCTTCTTCCATGTTGACATCCTCGTTACTCAAGGCCTTACTCATAATGGTGCTTAGGGTGCCGGTCTGTTGTAGCGAACGAATTGCTTGTGTGTATGTGTTTCTATTGGTATGTTCATTTTGCCCCCTTTGGTACAGTCTCTGGCTTTTGCCTTCTCAAAGGCTGCGAGGTATGATGTTTTGCTTTTCACAGCTGAACTTAATTGTGAAATGAATAGAGATAGATCCATTGTCTGCTCTCTTAACAATCATCACAATCAGATTCTAGGAGGGTGTAATAGTAATCATCCACAAATGAGCTTTGGAGATTCAAATCTGGACAGACGGGTGGAGCACAGTCCAACTTTCTGTGTTTTTTCTATTTAATCACATAAAGTGGAAGGCTGGAAAAAGGTTTTAAAAGTTTTTCCTTTTGCGCCAAAAAAGTCTCTTAAAGCCAACAATCGATGCTTTTGCCCGATTTTCAAATTCATACCTGGATGAAAGACAGGATACTTTTACATAGAGACATGTGGTAAGGCTTACCTAGTGCCATGCAGGGGCCTTCGTATACCCGCAACTCCGATTCTGCTCTGACATTTCAATGTAATTTTTACTAAAAGAGTACTTTTTCTCATCACTTTAAAGCCGGTATGAACAATGTGAAACCGACGTGTTATCACAAGTTGGCGTTGCTTTTCCTACATATCATGGCGCTTGATTGACTTGGAAGGTAAGTGTTAATCATCTACGGTATTTCATCTACATTGGCCTCCTTATTCTGTATACGTAGTGCTTACCCAAAAACAGAACGTTCATCATGCAAATGAATAACGGGGGCCAAAAAGGAAGAAAAACGCATATAATATGGCTCCTTAAAACGAAGCATCTACTGCGAGTTGATACTTAACGATATTCTCAGTAGGAAACAAAAGCCGACCTAATGATCTCGATTTGTGAGGACCTAATGATCACAAAAGCAATGATCGATTGATAGTTAACAACATAAAGATGGCTTCTAAAAGGCCAGTAAGAGGTACTTAAGAAAAAACCAGTCTAATGCTCTACTTTAAGATCCTGAAGCTTGGACTCTAGTTCCTCTCCTGCTTCGGCTTCACCGTCCTCAGCAGCCTTTGATGACTCCTCTTCCTCTTCTTCGTCCTCGTCGACACCCTCTGGGTCATTCTCATCCAATGGTCCAAGCACAGAAATAGAGTTTGAACCAGCCTTCAATATATCCTTTACTTCATCGATTCCTTCCTCTGATATGAAATTGCCATCAATGTTTAGCAGTGCAAAACCATGCTTGTTAGCAACTGCCTGAGCAGAAACCTTGGCTCCCACCCGCCTGATAGAGTTGGAACTTAAATCAAGTTCCTTTAGATTATCATGACCTCCTTCCAATGCTTTACAAATCACCAAGCATCCTTCATCCTTCAGTTCATTCTCAGACAAGTTCAACTTTTCCAGGGATTGGTTGGTAGCAACACATGCAGCCAGCGAACCCGCAGATTTAACAGTGATCTCATTCCCTGCTAATTCTAGTACCCTAAGCGTTGAAGTAGAATCCTTGAGGGCATTTGAAATGGCAATGGTCCCCTCATCTTCCAAATTCAAGTAACTCAAGTAGAGTTCTGCAAGATTTGCATGCACACTAACAGATTTACTCAACGCTACTCCAGCCTCTACTCCAAACATGTTATCTCGGAGATCCAATTTCTTTATATTTTTGCAGGCAGACAAAGCTTTGGCCAATGCAATACCACCATCAGAACCCACCCTTGTGGAAGAACACCGGAAATCCTCCAAGGCAGCAGAACTTTGGACAATCTCAGAAAGGGACACAGCACCATCATCCCCAGTCATATTGTTGTGGAAGTGCAATACTTTGAGCTTGTCAGTGGACGGAAGGAGTTCACGTATGGCTTGAGCTGCTTCCTCAGAGATACCGTTGTTCATGAAGTATAGCTCCTCCAAGTCCCGTTGTGATTGCAGTAACGCTCCAAATGCCCTAACACCCTTCTCACCAAGAGCGTTGTTTGAAAGATCAAGATATCTCAGCAGGCAACCTTCCAGGGAAGACGAGAATATTGACATGACCTCGAGAGCATCAGTCTCCGGCCTTCCTGCAATAAAATCAGAAAGATCAACCTCGGTTAGCTGACCCCTAAGAGACCTTAGGATAGGTTCGGCAACACGGGCAGCATCAACTCCAAAGCTTCTGTTGCTGAAGCATATCTTAGTGTATGAATTCCCTGTTTCTGCTAATGGGCTCAAGAGCTCCTGCGCTTCAGATCCATCCATAAAAGCACGAGAACCTCCAGATATGTCGAAAACAGTTTTTCTAGGAACTCCGTTATCAATGCTTCTTGGAGCTTCAGGTCCTTGAGTGTCCTTGGAACCCTTTGGCCCTCTTTTCAAAACTTCAAGCATAAGTTTACTGGATTCCTTGGCATACAGTTGTACAGCAGAACTGCCATCACCATCAGGCTCTTTCTCATGGTGTTCATTGGCAGCAGCAAATGCCACATCCTCAATTTGCTTGGCATTCTCTTCGGCCTCTTCAGGCGTCAAAAGGCCATATTTCTTGGAGAAGATAGATACTGATGAAAGATTTTTTGTCATACGCTCAACCAGCATCAATCGTGTTTTCTGGCTTGGAGGCCATAGCTTGATCGTAAATGAGCGAGTGGAAAGAGCATCTGCCACTTTATCCATTGCCCAAGCGTTCCTGGCACAGAACAATATATGAATGGAAAAAAATAATCAGTGACACATCACGTTTGAGTTACTCCAAAGTTCAAACAGAAGATGACCACAACGAGGCGATGAGAAGGAGCCCTGATAGAGAGAGAGAGAGAGAGAGCTCAAAAGCCTGCCTCAATCCTTCCTTACACCAGAAAGTTGCCCAAGAAAGAAAATATAAAATATATATCAACCTTAGAACAACTTAATCTTACATCCCACTAAAAGAGATGAAAAGATCAGACTATAGAAAATCAACAAAGATAATGGAACAGATATTCATCAACTTCCAACAGCTCAAGGGACCACTGCCCATGGATACATGTATCATACAGGACCACACAGTCTATAAAAGCACAGCTTTTGAAAAGCTTTATTTGACAGGAAAAATCAGAATCCTCTTTTTTCATTTCCTTGCCACCTTCAAGAACCTCGATTTTACTTTCTGGAAGCTGAGGGATTGCGAAAAATGTATCTATTTGTCCACTGGACTACATGTTGCAAAAGTCTCAACCAAACATTTTCAAGGCCACCAAACCTTCTGGAAAGAACTGCAACAGTCTCCCTAGAAGCTATTGCGTGAAACCCTCAAAATTAAGACCTCGACGGGCCAATGAAGACATTCTTTCCCATGTCCATAAAAGCCCAAAGTTAAACGCTGCCAAATATGAGTACATAGAGAATCTTAAAGATTATTCAAGTTTAGAAGGGCATTCTAATTTTCAACAAAAGCACGTATCCTATCCATTAAACAAATAATAGAATAAACAATGATTAAATAAACAAAAAAAAACAACAAAAGCTTTAAATAAAAAAACTGACATGCATTCTGAATGATTTTTTTTGTAATTATCTTTTTATGAAACAAAATAAATCACAAAACATACTAAAAAGTCTACTATATATATTACGCAAAACTTGAATCTCACCCACATCCTATTCCAAAAGGAAATGATTCCATACTGCACATAGCTCACTCAGCACATGAAAACCGAACTTATCAGAGAAAACATAAACCGATAGCAGTTGTTTAACAAATACTTTCTTTATCCAGGAAAGGCAAGTTGCTAAAAATTTAAAAAATGTTTTACCTCATGTTTTAGAATCACACCCTAAATTTGTCTTATATCTGCTATTAAGTGGATACCACATATTAGATGAAAGAGACTTCCTTACAAAAGCAACCCGCTTAGCTTCAAAAAGTTATATGTCAAATGGGGCATTTGTATTCGGCTTTCGGAAAGGACATGAACAGAGCCTAACAACTGATTCTAGCATCGAGGTTTTCTTACATAATTGACACCGAAAGTTGGTATTGAAGGTTTAGAAAACAAAAACGCCTGCCGCCAGTGACCCCTTTGAAAAAGTTATGCACAGATAAAATTACAAGAAAAGAATACAGCAAGTGTAATCACCGACCGGGAGGGACAACCCTAAACAAATAAAGAAAGAAAGATATAAATATGTGTGGATTAATTGTGGAGATTGATGAGATGAGGGCAACTAGTAAGATGGAGATTTAAAAATACCGTTACAGTTGAAGAAAGCACAATAACAAGAAAATGCACGAGCTAAAGAACCCATAATTATGTCTGAAAGGGAAAGATACAGACTTAAAATGTGACTACTTTCCAAGAAAAAAAAAGTATAACTACAAAATGCCAAGACAGAGTTCAGATCTATATTGGAGTGTCGAAATGCACAACAAAAGCAAGCGGGGTTCTGACAACGATATGCCCTTAGAAATGGATCCAACAATAATGTCCACATTGAAATAAAGAATGTAAAAGGTACACAAGCCAAGTCAATTTTGATGCGACTGAAATGTGAGAAGAGGGTACCATATCTTGAGTAATAACACAAATATGAAGTAACAACCAACGAAATTCAAAAAATAAGAAAAACTGGAAACCCTAGCCCCATATTCGATATCCAAATAAAAAAGGGAAAAACAAAGGGAAGGAGTGCACTCACTGTAGCTCTCCCACAACCACGCAGAAAAAAAGGCCGAATATAAAATAAATCGTGACATGATACGCAAATCGAGTGAATAATCTACATATGGGTCACAGGTTCGTGGTTAACTGGGGGAAAATGAAGGGAACAAGCGATGCCCTAAAGGAAACCATTATTGGGAATGTCCGCCAAACGCAAGAAAACACGAAAAAAATGCAAAATGGGGACGAGTGGGAGAGAGAAAGAAAAGGGTGTTGAATGCAACTTTGTAGCAGAAATCCACAAAGGAAATATGAATAAACCAAACATTTTTTCATGGAAGAAAACATTTTTCTGCAACAATGCCAAAACAAACAACGGAAAATAAAAGGGTAAATAGTGGGGAGAGAGAGAGAGAGAGAGAGAGGCGAGAGACCTTTGACCTTTTCTCTTCGCCTTCTTCTTCCCTTTTCAGTCTTCAACAGATGGAACGGAAGAGAGCGAGAGAATGAGAGAAAACGAGAGAGAGAGAGGGAAACGCAAACGAGGGAAGTCGTTCGATTGGGCGCTCTCCGCTTCCTTTTTGGGCTCCCGAGTGTGCCTCTCCCCCAGTAATCCTTGATCTGCCCTCAATCTTTCACGCAGATGACCGGAAGGCAGAGTCCCTTCCCCCGCAAGCCCCATCCTTATTTATGACACCATTATTTTATTTTGTTTTCTCGATATGTGAATTTGAATTTGAACTGCACATCTAATAAAGCAAAATGGGTTTGCGGGTCAACCCGTATCCAAATCGATCTGCCCAAAGCTCCATCCGCATCCACTATATTTTAAACCCATGCTTTTCTAACAAGTCCTCCCGCTCACCTCATCTATAGGCAATAAGAGCAAGCTTGTGCAATATTTCAACATTTATATTACATATATGTATGTATGTATGTATATTCAAACTTCAAATAAATGCATAAAGCACTTAATTTTATAAGTGTTTTGCCTTTTCATATGATATGCCAAATTTTCTTTTTAATTTTACATGGGTCTTTATCATTTTCATTTTTGTCATTTGCAAGTTAGTTAGAGCCAAACATGTAAAATAAGTTGACAACAGCAAATGCGAAGGTCAATAGGTACCAATTTTCTTCCAATTATTTGGATCGGAAGCAACGGCTTTGTGAATGTGCTGCCATCAGGCAAAAGCCTTTTTTCCTTTTGCATGTTTATTAGAGACAAATACAAATGAATTATTTGTTTGGTAACATTTTAGAGACAAAAAAAAACAAAAGAACACAACAATTTTGAGATTGAAACCAGGAAATTTATATCGTAACAGCCTTTTCCTTTTTGTTTTTCCACCGACCTTTTCTTGTCAGGCAGTCGTGATTCAGATTTTGCATGTGCTGCTGCTCGGCCTTTTCCTTGTAAGAATAGACAAGTCTAAAAAGTAACGAAGAAAATGTCATCCATCAGTACAAGGTGGCAACTCTAGGTGGATGAATGCGGTTTCTCCGACTTGGGTTTTAACTTTTAAAGAAAACCATGATCTCAATGAGATATAGCCATGATCTTGTTACTAAACATATGATCTGAAGCAAAATTTTATCATACAATTTTTGCGTTAGACTTGTTATTACCAT
Source organism: Nymphaea thermarum (assembly GCA_011799765.1). Classification (NCBI taxonomy): domain Eukaryota; kingdom Viridiplantae; phylum Streptophyta; class Magnoliopsida; order Nymphaeales; family Nymphaeaceae; genus Nymphaea; species Nymphaea thermarum. The sequence continues at coordinate 283,441 of JAANDH010000097.1, forward strand.
CAAAATATGTAATGTTATTGCAATCAAAGTTCGGGAAAGAAAGTGATTTTAAAAGTTACAGAATGTTATATATATATATATATATATATATATATATATATACACTGATTGTGGCGGTTTGATTCAAATTTCAATTTTAACAAATTGGGTAGTGATGAATGTGTTAATAGTCGATAAATAACAAGCAGGGAAGAACCATACCAAATTGATATGAATATCAGTTATGAATAATGAAACACTAAAAGGCATGAAACAGTCCACTCCAATATCGATCCGTATGGGTCTGAATCGGGTTAAACGACCTTATACCAACCTATATAGTATTGAGTTACTTTATTATTTTAAAACATTGATATGAAAACATCTTAATACCACCGATACCAGCCGAAACACATCGGTCCATTTCGGCCGGAGATGCATCGCTTCGCTTGTAAGAAAAATGAGACGGTACCAATGTTCGAAAACATTATCTAAAGAGGAGATTCAGTAATCGAACCCGTATCCGAATCAAGAATGATCGCCCTGTCCCGTGGCGGGAAGGTGCACATAATGGTAATACTATATTATCCTTCCCCGCCTCGTTTCCGATATTTCTTGCCGCGCTGCAACTCAAAACCCCGAGAAGGATGCTGTCCTTGCCTTTGCCTGACGCGTCGTCTCTCCGGCTCCCTGTGGGAGCCGGATTCTCACAGGCGCCGCGACGTGCGGTGGCTCGCCGCTGTTTCTGGAAGGAAGATCCTGGTGAGCCTTCGTCGTCTTTGGTCTCTTACCCGACCGACGTCCTGAGGGCCGTCCAGAATTCCGGCGTCATTGCTTGCCTCAGGGCGGATAGGTAACTCCCGAGACGCTGTCTCTGTTTGCATGTGTTTGTGGATTTTAGGGTCCTTTCGAAGGAAAAGGCTTCGTAGAAATGGACATCATCGCCACCTGATTACTGCGGGGTTTATCTTGTGGATGCTTATGCTACGGTTACTCGGAAGGTGTTTGGTCAGAATTCTGTTTTCGGAATCAGTGTCTTTATCAACTAAAAAAAAAAGGAGTGGGACTGTGTCTGCAAATTGAATTTACTTTAAGTTGAAATCCCGACGGATCCCACTTTCGGAATAGGAGTTATTGCAACCTGAGAAAAAAGTAATCGCATTCGATGTCCAAGGCTGGATCGTCAGTCGCTTAGGATATCAAATTCCAGTAGAGGTTCGGAGTGACTGTAAGCATACGCGCTTTCGGTAAATATTTTCTCCGATAATTTACGAGTCTCGTGCGAATTGTAACACGGGAAATTGCGGAAACCAATTCCTGTTGGCTCATTGGCACTATTGGCGGACGGGAATTCTAACTCTATATTCTACGCGCTTTCGGTAAATGGTTCTATGTTTTCAATGCGATCGCATTTATGTGATTGTGGTTGATCGCGAAGCTGTTTCGGAAACATGTAGGGATGGTGGTGGTTGGTGGAGCTGAGTTTCAAATTATTACAGTTTTATTTAGATGCTTTTGTTGCCGAACTGGATCAAGGCAGATTTGTGTTCAAAACTGTACTTCAATGCTGATAGGCTTTAATAGACAGATTTTTTCTACCTTTTTAACCTCTACAATGTCTGGTTTTACATGTAACAAGTTATTGTTTTATTTTTGTTGGTTTTCTTTTTCCTGGGGTACATCTGAAGCTGAAGGGTCTTAGCTCTTAAGTCACCTCCTTAGCCAGGTGGAGGAAGCTCATTGGCGTCTTTGGTATAGCTGGAGCAAGATAGAAACTCCAACCTGAATCATGCCATTTGGAGATTTCCTCTTCTGTGGCGAATGCTGGGGAGTTGCTTCAGGAACCCTTCATCATGGTTACGTTGTGATGATAAATGATGTCCTGTTTTGCAACTCGAGAAACAAACCCTGTTATGCGTCTCATTTAAGCTTCCATTTTCCCCTCTTCTCTTTGTAGTGTTGTGCGGCATCATTATTCTGCTCTAACCAACCCTTCTTTTTTCCCTGAAGCGTGGAGCTGGCAGTGGAAGCAGCACGTGCGGCACTGAGTGGTGGTATCTCTTTGGTGGGAATAGTTGAATCATATTATTTTCTATCTCCTTCCTTCCAATTCCTTACACAATTGTACTTTTTACTTTTTATGGCAATGGCATTCAGTTGTCATGGGAAAACATGCTTCTAGTTTAATTCCTATGGGTACATAACCTACTATAGGTAGATGAACTGTGCTGATTACCACATGGATGTGTGGTTTTTATGCCATTGCAAAGTATTTTGCGTTTTTCATTGTTAATCTTGATGGTATTCAGAATTCATGCTCATTCTTAGGAAATTTAGTGGCTGATGTTCTTTTCTTCTAGTTGTAGATTATAAATACATGTCTGATATTTCAAAGTGCTAATGCCTTGAATACACTGATCAATGTGATCATATGTCACGTAGGGAGTAACTTTTGTTAGGAAAGCAAGGAAATTTTTTCCTTGTTTTTCATCAACTGATGATGAATCTGTGGTGCTTTTTTTGGGTTTATAGAATATATATATATATATATATATATATATATATATATATATATATATATATATATATATATATATATATATATATATATAATTATATATATATCAAAGAATATGGACTTCATTTATGAACTTCGATATATTTTAAAATATTTTCCTCCCTAATTTGCAGTTGGAGATCGTCATTTCTACACCAGGTGTGTTTGAGGTTGTTTTTGTACAACTTTTGGTTTGCCCTCTTGTTTTAATATTGATTTTCCATTGCTTTTTTGAGTCTAGAAACTAAAGTTTGTTTTATTTCCCCATGCGTAGGCAATTCAAGAGCTTGTAAGAGAATATCCATCATCCCTTATAGGAGTAAGTATATAATGTGTAACTTGGAAGCGATGTCATGCAGTAGGTCTCAACGTATGAACTTAATTTTCTTGTCTGTTTCTATCGTTTGGATAGTGGAAAACTTTTGTCAATTAACTATCATATTGGAATATGCCTTTAACGAATTAGAACTAGATTTTGAGTAAACTGTAAATTCTTCAGTTTTCAGACAAGTTCTTTCTATATTTTGTTCTATGATGGATTATAATTTTCAACGGTTAGAAGCACAGTGTATAAGTGTCATAAGCTACATATACCACTGAAACAAGGTAATGGTACATGACAGCCTTTGCTTATTTCTGGATGTTTGAATGAATGTGTCTTCAAGGTTTCTTCTTGGTTCCAATGGGAGATTTGTCTTTTTCTTTAGTGTTGTTAAAATATGTGCACTTTGTAATGAAATTCTATTCTTTAATTGCGCTTGCCACTCTAATTGGAATGTGATTCTGTGAATTATACCTTTCTTTAATCATGTCCATTCTAGAGAGGATCACCACTACAGGGAAATAAAGGGGAAACAGGCTATTGTAGGCTCATTTTCTTTGTGATCTGGATGCAGTTCTACCAGAAATGCTACTGTAGAGGGATTTCAATGTTTTAGTGGTTTTAGATTAAGAGTGATGATTTGGTTTTGGACATGGATAAAAATGTTAAGCAGGCTATTTGAGGGCAGGGTTTTCACCTAGCTGACAGTTCACTTGGTTGTAATGTCATTACTGACACACACGAGCGCATGCTTGCTGTGATTGGTTGGGGCAAGACATATGTGTGAGAAGTGGTTCATCATGCTTTATGTATACTATATATTCTTTTGTTCTTTAATGATAAGAAGCTTATGGAGCTGACCTAGATCTATTTACATAGGTTTTTTGTGATAAGGTTAGATATGCTCACAGCTTTTAGTTATTACTGAAGCTAGAAAGAGCAAACAGAGTTAGAGAAGAGTAGATTCCCAAAGCTGAAACCAGGGGTCCAGGAGTTATTAACTCTCATTATGTCTTTTTCATGTGTGCATGCACCAAGCCGCTTTGGTAAGTCCCTCTTCCCTCATGCATGCACAGATAGAAAAGACTAATTTATTTCTCATCACAGCCATTGGATCTCAACAGGTGAAATGGCGATGACTAGAAGCTAATGCTCTAGGTGCTCCATTAGTTACTCCTTAGTCTGCACAAGTACATATAAATGTATCATACAGCGTTTATGTTATTATATAATCATAGGTATGTATATGTGTATATTGTGAAGATATTCTAGAGAGGATACAAAATGCACTGTTGCTTCATAACCTGACTCATGGCTGGTAACTCATCATTATCCATTCTTACCATGCTTCCTTGGCTTTCGTAAAAATCTCTACAAAAGACTCGTTAATAGACATCTCCAGTTTGAGAATCTGTTGTGCAAGGTGTGCCTTCCACTTTTTCTTCTCTGCTCCTCGTCTCCTAACATGTCATTTCTTGTCAATGTTTAACACATGCTTCTATAAAATGTGCGCGTGTGTTAATTGCTGTGTGTTTTGTCTTCTCTCAAATTGGAATAATGTGCCTTTGCTATTGCCTAGGCGGGTACAGTCCTCTGCTCCAAGGATGCAGAACATGCTGTACATGCTGGAGCAAAATTCCTATTGAGTCCAGCAACTATTAAGGTTTGACTATAAAACTTCTACTGAAATAGGACATCATTTATCTGCATTTGTTTTTTCAGAAAGTTTTAGAAATCCTACTTTAACCTTGAGAATATGCATTTGTTATCTATTCAGAAAATAGTGTGACTTGTATGGCATTTGAGTTGCCTTTTTGCATCATGTCTTTGTTAACATAAGGGAGAGATTGGTTAGAAACTCTGAGTTGACTAAAAGGAAAAAAAGAAGGAAAAATGAATAGAAAGCATAAAGGGTAGCTGTGTAAGGAGATTAGACAAAGAACCAGAAATAATACCAGGATAATAAACAAGGGACACACATAAGACCATGGAAGACTGCACTCTCACTCTCAATTGGATTGTAAGAACTATAAAATGAAAATAAAGGATCCAGATCATGATGCCAAACAAGATTTAATTACAGTTAAAGGCCAAAAAAAAAAAAGACAAGGGGCTCTAGAAAATGAAACACAAGGAATTGATCTTAAAAAAAATTACTAGGTAGAAGAAAGGTTAGAACATTGGGCAACTGAATTCTGGACAAAAATGTGAGAAAATAATAGTTTCATATACACAAAAATTCTGAAGTACAACAGTATCAAATTCTTTATTTCATGTGCATGGTACATGCCACGAGAAGATAGAAGTAATTCAATCTGAATTGTGAATGCATAGGGTACTCAAGGCTCAACAGCATAAATGTTTGGATGCTTAATGCTAATTTTTCTATTTCCATGTCCAGGCACCATGGAGGTACTTTTATTCTTGTATACTATATTATACATTGTCTGACCACATTTGTTTTTAGCCTTTTGAGAAGTATCTTATGGAATATTCATGTACAAAGTTTTCCAAAATACGATGAAGAAAGTAAGGCAATACATCATTGATGTGCATTAATTTTTCTACTAGCCATGCAAATGGTTGAAATGTGAAATTCTTCCCAAGCATGGATTTTAAGTATTTAAGATATTTGTTTATTCCCTTGTCTTGCCAAGCTGAATTGGACTATGATGTTGTATGATACTTGGAGTTCTCATGTTTTCCAGTTTTCTGGCGATACTGCATCTTGGATTTTATACTGGGAATTGTTTTAGCTTGGAAAATTGGAACACTTTTGTTATGTTTCTTTGCAGATGAAAAGTATAATTTTGAAAGAAATGAAGTATCCCGTGTGACAGCCTGAAGCTTTTTATTTGACTGACTTCCTTTTATTTTCTGCTTCTCTTTTCTCCATGTTGATCTCCAATTTTTTTCTGGCAATATGGTTTTGCTTCTCCGCAACTGAAGATACAATTAACTATAGGTGTTGATGCGCTTTTGTGGCTTTTGTAGGATATCATTGGAGATTTGAGAAGCAGTTCTGTTCTTTATCTTCCTGGAGTAATGACCCCAACAGAAGTGAGATAATATTCTTCTTGTGTTTATCTAGTCTTAGTTTTAGTTGATTTCTTTTAACTAAGTAACCATTTGTATCATCATGTATAATGTATGGCGTGTTTTGATGTGGATTTGTGTATATTGAATTTTTTATTAGTCAGCATATTTAAATCTGTATCGAACCAATATGGATGTTGATACAGTCATTGCGGACTATAGAAGATACAACTGATGTTAGTGATCTAGTTTGGAAGAAGCAGTTGGATGTGTAGCTGCTGTATGTCTGTATGCCAGCAGCTCCAACTTTATCTCTCAAAGTTTGATTTTATCAGATCTAAGTTTTGAGTTTGATGAAAGATATGAAGTAGAATCTTAGATATGCAGTCCAAGTCAAATTCAACCTGGGATGAAGCAAGACTTTAGTCTGAATTGAGACACAGGTCAAGACAAAGCTAATGCCAAGCTGAATATCACCCGGTCAAATGAGAGCCTGTGGACAGCTAAACCTCTATTCCTCAAAAACACACACACGCACACACACACAGATGACTCAAGAGATCTGAGGTGGCATTGTAATAGCTTGTAGAAGGCAGGATAAGTTGTTCAGGAAGATTCTGCTTTATTCCTAAATATAGAATACAATTTGTACTAAGTACGCTATAAAGCCTGCCATTTTGTTCAATGTATGCATAGCACCTACTTTTGTTGTGCACATCTAGAATGATATGGTATCCCAGTATAAGCAAGCTAGGCATTTGAATTCATTTTATCTGGAGTCTTAACATTGAAATCCTTTTTTGTCTGAATAATAATTACTCTTCCTCTTATATTTAACAAATTATCAGGTTTTAACTGCATATGTTGAGGGTGCCAGAGCTGTGAAGGTCAGAGTTTTTGTCTTTCTTTTGAGTGTACATAGTGCATTATATCTTTTGATTTGGATCTCATTACGTGATTGATATTGTGATGGTGTTTTTGTTGGTGCCATCCTATGATAGCCGCATACATACTTAGTCTTTTTTTTTAAATGTTCAAAAATATTTCTTCGTTCAATTAGTTTGGTACCTGTCACGTTCTTTGGTTTGCTACTTCCCATTATTTTGGTAAGGAATATATGTTCACTGTGAACCTAGAACTTGTTGAATCTTTGGGAAGTGCTTTTCTTGTATGGGAGAGGGTCATTCTTTTTGTCACTCTTTGATATGTTATAATGAGAGCCAAGGGCTGAAGTAGCGAGCCACCTTTCCGATGGTATTTAGTGAAACCACGAGAACAAAGATGCACACAAGGACATGGAAGGCCCTGACTTGGGGTAGATTGTTTATTCTTATTCGCTTCATTTTAGGGGTTCTCATTCCTGTCAAATTCAGGTTATCCCTATCAAGAAAGGATTTTGTGTATGAAGGGCTGAGCACATGTTATGTCCATTTTATGACACTAGGATACCAATGTAGTAGCATTCAGCATCGATTTGAACCAAATCTGAACATTTGGATCCATGACACCTAGCACTATATCCAATAAATATGGTTATACTGGCCAGGTTTGTAATGGAACCATTGGATTTTTGAAGCAGAAATGCTTGGATCATGCTAAGAACTAAACCAAACTTCACCTACTTTAGTTTCTCCACCTTATAGTAGATGTCCCTATGTCAGGAAATCCAGCACCACTTGGTCTGAAATTATAATTACTCTAGGATTCACTTTAAGGTGGACAAAGGTTGTTGTTTTTGTCACATCCATGCTTTCTAGCGACTTTCAACATGACAAACAGCCTCACATATAATTTTTTCAGAATGATACCCATTCAAACCTGAGCTTTTAGTACTTTGTGTCCTGGTTTATAACTCTTTTTTGGTGTTGAACCATGTAGGACAAAGAGTAGGTTGGGATCTGTCGGTTCGGTTTTGAGCTTCCCCATTAAATTTTTTCTTCTCCTTGTTGATCACTTGTGCTTTATGCTCGTCGTAATTCCCATGTATGTGTGCTTTATATTTGACTGCTATTTGTGATTGGTTTGCCAAGATTTTGTGATTTATCTCCATTGATTGTAGTAGTCTCAGTATTAATCTTTTAACATTTTTCTCTTGTGCAGGTTTATCCAGTTTCATTACTAGGAGGCCCCCAATACATATCAGCTCTTAAGAAGCCATTTCCCAATATTCCAATGGTTGCTTCTCAAGGCATCACAATAGGTATCTCGGAAGAGCCAAACTTGTAATTGTGAAAGCATGTTTGGAGTTTGATTCTGTTCTGTTTGTTTGATACCATTGAACGTTTGTCATTTGTTCTCACACATCTGAAAATTTGATCGAGGGATTTTTTTGTCAAAATTAGATATCATTACGGAACAACATTTTTTTGACCAATGGAGAACTTTAGTTAGAGCATCAAATGGGTCTGTTTAAGTCGCGTCTTATTTGAAAATAATCCGTTACTTCTGCATTTGGCTCATCAAATAATAGCAAAATGCAAAATGTACTTGGGTTCAGATTCAGATTTGATACATTGGCTAATTCAGATCTAGTTCAGGTTCAGACACCAGCATTTTAGTCACTGTCAGTTTGGATCTGAACAAGATCCAACTTAACTTCAATTTTTACATGAAAAGTGTATGTTTTTTTATCACTCCTTATCAGATCCAATATGATATCTGTCACCTTTTATCAGATATCCTTATATTACAGAGTTCTCTGATCTAGATTTGACTCCAGTTTATTGGATTTATTTGGATTTGTATTCTGATATTCAGCTTTTAGATCTGATATATTGGGATCTGGTCCAGACACAGTCCATTTTTGCCACTAACCATGGCTGATGCGCTGATATAGGAAGCTTGACTGAAGCAAGCTGCCTGTACATACTGCCTGACTTTCTTTAAGTGCCTGTTTGTGGATATGCACAAGAGGTTCGGAGTTATGGTTGCTTGTGAATGCATCATAGTTACTGATCCTGATGAACTGTTCTGACTGGTTTGTCCATGCCTCATTTCTATTCAGCGAGTGTAATGGCTGATGGTGAAATGTGGTTTCTGGATCATATTAAAAGTACAAAAATTTGCTGGAATGAATACATGGAGTCTCACTTTTCTGCAGTCAATTTATGAATCTTTGGATATATCCGTGTTAAACTAGCATCGTATTGTACGTTTGATCCATTGTGCAGATATTCTGCACCATGGATTGGTGGCAAAAAAGATTTTTGGGCTTTTGTGGAAGGCTTAATTTGCTTGCATTTGATTTATCGAGGAACTTATTGCACTTCAAGTTCCATTTTATGTATCCTGTTGAAGCATATAAGTATGGGTCTTGGGACCGGGTCTGGGTATGGACCCGATCCAGATTGTAGCCCTCGTTGGGCCTTACTTAAGTCTTTGTAACCCTAATTTTTTGGTGTGAATGAAATCTCTAAGAGAGAGAGGGTCTGGTTGCTAGTGGGCACCAGTCCTCATCACCCGTGGTTTTTTCCCTCTAGTTGAGGGGTNTCCACCAAGTTTGATATCGATCGGACCTCAGACGGTGTTTCTGGAGGCGACAGACGGAATCTGGTGGAAATCGGTGGCGTTTTCCTGAAGCAGGCGACAGACAACCCGCGACTTCAAGGCTCAACGACCTGGGTGTAGACTGCTTGGATTCAGCCCAAATTTGGAGCGTCTATTCCTTGGCTCGTGCTCTTGCTGTCGTTTCACTTTCCAACATATCCAATTCATATATAGTACCTTGAGGGGTAATGCCTCACATGTTAGCAGGCCTCTAGTTATTCCTTAATGATCCTAATGTACTTCCGGTTGCTGAATGTCTATGGACACTGTGACTTCTTAGCTTTCACATATTCTCTTTTTTACAATTTATGAACTTTATTTTAAGATGAACGTGGAAGTGTGATAATCACTTCATTTTTAATCCAGTGTTTCTCAAAATGATCCACTAGACTAACTGGAATAATTGGCATTTTATTTGATATCTTATTTATGAAGACAGGCTAGTAACTTTTGTATAATTTTTTGGTTGCAGATTCAATCGAACAATATATTCATTGTGGAGCTTCAGCAGTGGTTTTATCTGATGCTATATTTAACAAAGAATCGGTGAGGCAACGAGATTTTGACAGAATATGCCAATTAGCTACAGATGCTGTTTCTCGAGCTAGCAATGCCATGCAGAGGTATGAACCATGATATTCTTTCGTTAACTATGTAGAAATTTTTCATAGTCCATGGGTATGTCTATTGCTTCAATGATGTAAAGTGCAGTTACCTGAACTTATTGTACCATTGTTCATCTTAATGCCAATTTTCTAAAAGTTGCTATATATGAAAGGATTCTGTTCAATTCTAGAAAAAGTTCTCTTGCTTGTCTGTGTTTCTTGGCTTTTTCAACTGTTGAATTGATGTAGACAATTACCTGGGTATTCTGCTTCCAGAGTATTTATGGCCAATTAGACACATCAATCGTTGATAAGTCGCAGTCCATCAGGTATTCCACTGCCAATAATAACTGAAATTGTTAATGTTGGGGATGGCTCGGCAGAAGTTGCCTACATATTTGTGCTGATATGACATACAAAATGTGAACATTCCCAAGCTGAAGGGGCATCACTAGTGCCATTCTCTTGAGTGTGCATCCTCACTGTGAGCCTCATGGCAAATAAACATAGTAGTAGGCTTGTCATATTCTCTAACTAGTTTGGATCTAGTTTCTCATATATGCATATAAAGAAACTAGATCTTGATTTATACAAATCCTAAGAACTTTAAGTTCTGAGTCTCTCTCATTGAATATTCACTATCGAGCATTCAGTAAGGAGAAAGGAAAACATATCACTCGTTGGTGTGATATTTGTTAGAAGTCTAGATTTAGCTTATATATATGTATATATGTGTAGCGAGAGAGAGAGAGAGAGAGAGAGAGAGAGAGAGAGAGAGAGAGAGATCATAGTTCAGGTTATTGGAGCATTGGCCCATTAACCGATGAACTCTGATAGACGTCCAGTCGAAAGTGTGGTATTAGCTGTGCCCACGGTGCTGTTTGTCTTGTGCTCCTTCAGCCCTTGGGTAAATGTAATCTTTGAAGTGGTCATTCTAATTTTTGTACAGTGAGCATTTCTCATGAAATTAAAAGAATTAATGTAAAAATTTCTCGGTTTCCAAGCAGGAGGAAGAGAGAAATGGATCCTTGATTTCCTGCATCTATTTTTCTCCATACATTACTCTGGAGTGGCCATTGGTAATTTGTTTGGACAAGGCAGCATCTGTTACTACTACCAAATGTGTGGAGTGAGGAAAGGTATGAATTATGACACAAGTTTCGTCCTCAGCTGTAACACACGATCTTTCCAGTCCATGGATGACTTAGAAAAAGGAATTTTGTGCATTTTATACAAAATCAGTTCTAGTCTGCAACAGTTTCTGTTGCAAAATTAGCTTCTTAGTTACAGCTTTTTTGTTCTCTCTTTTATTATTTCTATTTTCATCGCTGCTCTTAGCTTTTTTCTTGTTTCTTTTCCATTACTGCTGGGAAACCTGAAGCTGGCAGATCACCTGTGGACCATCCTATATAACAAAAATGGTTAGGAAGCATTTCAGAAGCAGAGGACACAATGGAGTATTCTTGCACACAAGGTTGTTCAAGGAAAGCAAGTCCTTTGTAAGTGCAAATTTGCAAAACAAGAATCAGTAAGTGGATCTCCAGTCTCCAAAGCATGATCGCACAGCATTAAGTTCAAAAGCTTTAGTATTTGTGGCAAGTGATATTCCACTTACAACCGGACACCAAAAGATGACAAGCATGCACACAAAATGCAACCTTGAAGCAAAGGAGGAGTTATCAGTCCAATAGCTTGGATATTGCGTTTCTTATGCCAATGAGTCTGTTTTTAGCTTCGTTTCCTTCAAGTTGGAAATGGGCATCCATGCCACTCCATTGCCTACGACCCGTTGTATTCTTTTGAAAATAAGTGAACTTGAGTTCAGCCCTTTTAGCTTGGACTTGTCAGGCATTCCGTGTCTCTGATGTGCACAAGCGGTGCCTAAACACAGGCCCATCTATTACATGGATCTCTATATGTGTAGTCTGGAAAAGTTTACATTACCTAGTAGCTTGTGAAAGGAAGTCTTTCATCAGTTTTCCTGAAGCGAGTGAGTTTCTATTTGGAAAGTTTCGAATCATAACAATTGGAACCTGTAATTTGGTTAAGTTTGCAGGTCCCAATGGGTGCCTAAGTTAATGAAATGGGCTATCTTCTGGGTTTCTGGTAAGGTACGAACTCAGTTATTTTAACAAATTCTATATGATGTAGGATGAAATGTTTGGTGTATGCTGGGGGAAAACACAATCAGCACCCTCTAGATATTGAGCTTTTGAACTTTAAATTAGAAATGTTCAAGTGCAACCCTTTTGGCTTGTTGGATGCAGCTCTTGATTGTGAGGTCCTGTGTGAGAATTCACCTTTTTTTTACGACTTTACGCTTTTAAAATTTTCATATGGGCTACATTTTGATTGGCGGCGATATCGGACATGCTTGCGTTTATTAGTTTGACAAGCTGTACACTTGGTGAGGTTGATCAAGCTTCCTTTCTAAATGTAAGTGGAGAACAACTGTTCTGCTTAAAAGAATATTAAAAAATGTACAATTTGACAGTTTTAAGCCAATAAAGGCTCTTTTTATCTTACCAAATTAGAGGCCTGTAAGTTAAATGAAAGAGTATGACGTAAGTAATGGTGCTTTTAGACATAATCTTGGTTGGGAGTTTGGTTAATCTCAGTCCTTATAAGAAGGGGAGAAAATGTAGATTTTAGTTTGAGCCTTTGTTTGGTGTTTGGACTTCACATCGAAATTTGGAAAAGTGTGTGTCTTTTTCTTGATTTCTTAAAATTGGCCCTTGAGAACTTTCCTGAAGTCTGCTTATGTGGGATAATAAAGAATTAGGAAATTATGTAAAGGATTTTATATTAATGGGGATCCTGATGTAGAGGATTTGGATTGGATTTATGCATATCAAAGAACCATTTCTTTTTCTTTCTCTCAGCATTCAAATCCAGCTCCAACTTTAATATAATTTGTTGATCAATCCTAAACCAATCAATGTAATTATCTGTTACACCAAGTACAAGGCGAACTCAAACAACTTAAGCTCAGACATTCATTAGACTTTTCCTTGCTTTAAAACTCGGTACTTTTGTGTCAAATTACCTAGTTAAGAGCTGATGGTCACGTAATGCGTATTAACATTGTATGGACTTGAGGTTAAATTAGACTCAGAATACAATATTCAATTGTCACTCCAACTGGGTTTCTTTCTCCAGTTCAAATCCAATAATGGCAAATCGCCTATATATGGGCAGGCATCAGGAATCTTCCCTGGCAAAAGGGAAAAAAAAAGGGAAAAGAAACGAAAAGCGTGTGAAGGAAACTTGGGCTTCTTGTTCATGTTTCAACTTTTTCCTTTGGATACTCCGGTGATGTGGTTAGCCAAGAGCGAGAATTTTGGGTTTGGGTGCAAAATTGTAGATCACATATTTTTGTCGACGAGGAATTCGTGGATTTATCTTCTTTTTTGCTTCCGGTTAATCGTGGATAGAATCGCAGAGGAATTTGCTCGTTTGGAAAACTTATGATTCGGAGATCGGCTTGGGCTGGCATGAACAACACGGATCAAAACTAAACTATACCGAGATCGGCTTGGCCTGGCTTGAACAAGGCGGATCAAAACTTAACCATAGGTGCAGGGGGAATAGTTTTGGAAGTTATACTCTTTCATCAAACAAGTGGTGTGTCATTGGGAGGAAGAAATATCACTGATGCGTTAAAGCCCTAGTACAGTTGCAGTTTCAAAAGAGGATGGGTCGCTGATTGTTGGAGGATTTGCTTTCAAAGTGGAATATGGAGTTTATGGAAGTGGAGAAACAAGCTATTTCATTGGGGGGTAGCAAATCCATAGACTTGATGTGCTCTCAGACATTGTTGGACTGTGTCAATAGCTTTGCTGCTCTTCTTGATAGCCAATGTGAGGACGGCATCCTTCCAGGCAAATGACTAACCACTCGTCCTAACCATGGAAATATCCAAATAGCTTATAGAAAAACTATGCTTGCTGGGTTGCGGTTAAGGTAAATGGAGCCAAAGACATTTTTGACATGGAAAATCCTTTATGTTTTAGATCAATATCTTCTTTCCCTAAGACAGAGATGTTAGCTTGGACGTTTCTACACTTTGACTTCAATGGTTGCTCCTCCATAATCAATGGAAATTTTGGCTTAGCTCTCCTATTGAAGATAGAGGGGGAGAAAGGTCTGCTCTCCAAATCGTGGCTAGCAAAGTTCAACTATTTCGCATCACTAACGAAAATACAGATGTGCAAACTCTTTCCTTGCTGCCCTTAGTTTGAGGTTCAATGTTTTTCCTTGTGCAGGTTGTTTTCGGATGACTCCTCCAACAAGTTTGATGGGGATAAAGTGGTGTGTCATTGTCCCCGTCATGGTTCAAAATTAGATTTCCTTTTTCCAGGGACACATTTAAAGATGAATTACTTCACAATCAACTATTCTAATCCACATGGTCGTAATGGTTGCCATCAGAGCTAACATTAGGGCAGACCCGACTGGCACAAAACTGGACAAAGCTGGGTTCAGTAGGCCCAGAGCGCTTGTTGACAGCTTAAACTCAGCCCATTTAGTTATTGGGCTGAGCCCAACCATCAACTTCATGTCGTCCAGTACCATCCTTATTCAAAACCATCAACTTCATGTAGATGTGGGATCCCCGTCCCGTTTTTAAAATTTTTCCTCACTCCATTTTGGGGCTCCCTTCGTCTTCCTCTTCTCATCTTCATCCTCTTCCTCTTCTCATCTTCACCCTCCGCCGCTGCCTCACCTGCTGCTGCCTCAACCCCCACCGCAGCCTCGACACCACTGCTGCGTCCCCCAACTGCTGCCTCAATACCATCGCTGCCTCACGACCTTCTCCGTCGTCGCAGCCATCTCCCGCTCATCTCTCTCTCCGCCTCAACTCCACCGCTAACTCGCCCCACCGTAGCCCCCTTTTCCCCAACTGTTTTCTGTTGACGGAATGGAAATGGCCCGCGTACCCTATTGACAGCCCTGGCGATGGTACCGATTGAAGACGGTGGACTATCGGCACTCCTCTGCAGAAGCTCCTTCTGCCAACGGTGTGCCCTATTGACAGCCCCTTTTCCCTGCAGAAGCTCCTACTCGTCACCAAGGGTGTGCCCTATTGAAGCTCTGCTGTTCATGTTTGGGCATTGAAGCTCTTTTGTTCCTGCCGAAGCAATCGATAGCCCCCCTTCTTGTTCTTGTTAGCCAAATTTTAGATCGTATTCTGGTTTTTACTTTTATGTATTTCGCCATGAGAGCAGTTTCTCTGTTGCTGTAAGAACGCAGAGAAAGAATCGCAAAAGCTTGGCAATTTTTTTAGGGTGCCCAAATTAAAAATGATTGATTTCAATTTCTTTCATTCAAACATGTTTAGTGTGTAATTGAGGCAATTAAATGAATAACATACTCGTTTAGATAAGAGAAACTTTATCAAAGATCAATTTTAGGGTTTCAAAAAGTTGTTACTTAAAAATTTTAACAATGCCCCAATTTGTTTTCCATGCTGTCGACAAACACTGGATAGAAATCCAGTGGATTATATTTCAAGTTCGACAAAAGCGCCTGCATTACTGATTCTTTCCAGGAAGATTTGAATCTTAGGATTTCAATCCTGGTGCTGCCAAACCCTACCTTAGGGTTTCTGTATTTTTAAAAAGAGTGCATCTGTCGGAGACTGACAATGGTTGAGAAACGGAGTTGGCTGTTGGAGTCTCGCCAAGCAAGAGGAGAGAGATAGAGGAAACGAAGTGAAAAATGCAGAGATACAAGGTTTAAAAGTTGAGTTGAGCCCTTAATAACTGGCCCAGGCCAGCCTACCCCATTCGTGAATCTCTCTCTCTCTCTCTCTCTCTCTCTCTCTCTCTCTCTATATATATATATATATATATATATATATATATATATATATATATATATATATATATATATATATTAAGCCCTGAGTTTGGGTTCATTTGGTAAGAGACCAAAATTCAATATCCGGTTTTCATAAAAAGGAACCCATATCAGACCAGGCATTCCAATTATATACAAAGGTCCAGTCTTGCGGTAGTTGATTGAACGATTCAAATCCGAATATTCTTGCACAAGATCTAATTAAATATGGTCCGGTAAAAGTTGGATCCGAGTCGAATCCGTACTCTTACATCCGTTTTGTGGACTGGCAATCAGTTCCGACAATGTAGGAAAATCTGAACCGACCCGACCCGACAACGTGGGCTTGGCAAGCTGTAAGAAAATCGGGGCCGCCCGGATTTGGGTCGCGAAATAAACGGAGGGGAAACGCGGACTCGGGTGGGAATTATCGGCGTCAGCCAAACGCCGCTCGGGAAAGCGAGGACGGACCCGCTTGCCCATCCCAATTTAGTTAATTCGTCGGAACCCAAAGGCCTCCCTTCATATCCACCTAAGGTTGGCCGAGGACTCTTGGAAGAGAGAAAGGTAGAAGGAGGGATCGCAGGAGCGAAAGCAAACCCTAAAATCATCGACGCGTCTCGATCGCTTGATCCGTTCGCCTGATCCGTTTGCCTGACCTATTTCTGGCCGTCCATTTCTCGTTCCGGCTAGGCCTCCGTCGCTCCATTCCGATCTCTGTTGCCGGTGGTATGTAGGCACCTGCTCTCGCTTTCTTCCGTCCGCTGCTTCTTGATTCTGCTTCTCGTGGCTTAAATTCTTGTTGTTTTGGCCGGAATTTGTGGATTGTAAGGTTTCCGTTTTGTTCCGTGAGGTTGTAGTGGTCCCGAGGAGGATTTGGTACTGAAATGGTTCGTTTTCTCCTGCTCTCTCCCGTTGTTTTATTCATTTTCGCGTTTGTGGTTGAAGATTTGAATTTTGTGTCGTTTTTTTTCTTTTGTTTGGTGTGTGGGGCGGGGGATTATCGTGATTTGAAACCGTATGTGCTGGTTCTTGATCCGTAGTTTCGGCTTCACTGTTGATCGGTGGTAGTCTGGCGGATCAGCTTGGAATTCTTTCTGTTTTTTTTTAACGGTTTTTTAAAGCTTTTCATGGTCGAAGGAAGGAAGCTTCGGTTTCATATTTCTTCCTTAGATTTTCCAAGGATGTGGCGATGCAAATGCGAGACTTTTACGTCTGGGTGTGCGAGACTTTGCACGACGGGTTTGTCGATAAGGAATTCGACGCGGTTATCTTCACGCTTTATTTTGGTTAATCATGGATAAAATCGTGGAGAAGTGCACTGATTTGGGAGATCTGTGGCTCCGAGAACTGCTTGGGCTTGTACAAAACATGACCATTCGAAATATACCTGACTTGGAAGCCGAAATGGAGCTAGCAGCGCGTGGACTCAAATTGCGGAGGCAGTGGGAAATGATGCGGTTCTATGCTGTTAAACATGGGGTTACACACTAGATGTTTCGGAAGGTCCTAAAATTTTGAGGACTGAAGGTATCCTATAATGTGCAATTTGCTCATGGATATTAGCGATGTTGATATTGGTAGTCATGAGGGGAAGAATTTCTGCGTCTTGTTGCTTTAATTTCATCTTGAAGTGCTAGTTATGCAGGCTGCCGGCGACACGATAAGGCAAGACCTTCTGTTGTCTTAGATTAGCTGATGGGTAAACTGGCAGACTTGCATTTAGCGGAGTTAAACCCCATACGTCGGGTGGATGCTATGCTCTCTTTGAGCAAGTAAGGATGTCAAATGAATTATACATTTTCATGTAAAATTGATGATTTAGATGGGCATATTTTTGTTAAAACTCATGTAAAGTGCATTCACGAAATACACCAGACCTGTGGGCTCCATATCTTCACGTATTCAGTGAGTGACGATAAGTTGTTTTGTCGCAATAATGGTAATAGTTTGATCAAATTCCACTTATATATTTAAACCTTTATTGTCCTAGGAGATCTTCTTTCGTTTAAGAAAGGGCGATAGGGACAATTTTTAGGAACATCTGTTTATTTTCTTAGGTGGTCATCATGCATCAATAATTTCTTAGCCCTTATATCAACCACTCCTCTTTGATCTTTAGTGTAGTCCTCTTTGATCTTTAGTGTAGCATTGTTATCGTATTCTTTGTCTAGAAACGTTTGTCCTTTTAACTGCATCAAATTACTTAATCTGATTCTATGTCTGCCAGATTAGTCATCTGAATGTTCTGTTTTGGAGATCCCACTGGATTTGACATGGCTTGTTGAAGGATGTTTATATGTAGTTAGTTTGGGTGGAGGGAGGTTTATCTTTGTTGTATACATCTGTGTTGCATCCTTGGTTATGCTACTGAATTAGCTGGAATCCTAATGTATGTCACCAGTTTCAGCTCTTTCAGCTGCAGATGCAAGGAGGGAGATATTTGTTGTATAAGTCTCTTTGCATTCTTAGTTATGCCGGTATCCTGTTCTGACTTTCCAGATTAGTTGGAATTTTTGCCGTATGTCACTAGTTGATTTAGCCTCTGGGTTGCCAATGCTTATCTTGCCTGGAATGGTTTTATGCTGAAATAAACATTAACCCCATTAACTCACATTTGCCATCTCTCTATCTTCTCCGAAGAGTTGATAGAAGGCCATTATAAGAATTGAGGTTCTTGGGTGGGCGTTGTTACCTCAGACTCTCAGAGTCAGCATATGACGGTAACAATTCTGGCAATTGCAGTTGCAAATTCTTTCATGTCAGTTGATGGTTGGGTATGTCATATGTGGTTAAGATCTGTAGACCTGCTTATTCCTAAAAGCTGATTGTAAGTTTTCAATGATCTTGTATGCAAGTGGAGGGCATAGGCTTTTTGTTGTCTTAAGTACATAGTTGATATGATTTTAGAGAGGCTGCAGATTTCTTGCAATTTGCCATTCCTCCATTTCTTCTTATGAATATTGGAAAATTTTCTTTCGCATTCACAAATCCATCTTTCTCTCTGCTGAAGACTACCAATTTGCTTCTCCTTCTGGTCCCATTAGTTCTAGGCTGCTAGTTCTTTTTTTTTTGGTTTGGTTAGGACGGTACTCATGGAGGGGGACTGGATTCCCTGGGGCTGCCTGACCTGTGCTTGGTTAATGTCTTGTGTTTGACTGAAATATGGGCCTGCACCTCAGGAATTTTTACCTTGAACCTGCTTTCTCATTGTAAGTGTCAGTATCTTAACATTCTTTCAGTGTGAAGATTACTAAAGGCGAAGTCTGAGATGGGATTGGATGCAATAACAAAAGATGGTCTTGAGGAGGATGAAGTAATTGGATTTCCGGACTTTTGTAACTGTTAGCTCAATAATGTCAAAGTCACCAACTTGTTTCATGGTCAATTAATCTAAGTTGCTTGTATCCATTGGAGCAACCGTTGGATGCCATAACAGAATGCAATCTTCTTAACTCTTTTTTGTTGTACGTGATTGATGCCAGGACATACTTCTGATTTGTATGTCAGAAATTATTATTATGTGTAATAGTATGCTATACACGACCTGGGGAATGTTGAATTTGTTCCTGTTGCATTATAGTTCCAATTTGTAGGAATTTGTACGTATGAGGGTAGCTGTTTTTCTTTTCCGTGGGGTGGTTACTTTTGTCTGGCACTGTGTCTCCACCATGCTGGAGTGCATGTGACTTGTGAGTGTAAAATTCTTCTCGAAACGTGTTAGAGTGCCAATGCATAAGCACATTATGCACATTAAGCTTCCAGTGTTGTTGTCAGAGCCTGTTAACCAGAAGTTGTTAAAATAACACAGTAGCGGATGAAGTTCAGAATTCTGTTCTTTCTTGCATAGATTCCTGTCATTATTTATGGACTTGATTTTGTTGTTTAAAGCTGAATATTTGTGCATGTTATGCAGTTAGTTTCCAATTTGGCAGTCATGTCGCCTCAAGCCAGGACCAAATCAAAGGAGAAGTCATCCTCAAAGGCCACTAAGGAACAGAAAAGCCCTTCAAAAGTGGCGAATGGCAACGCTAGTGCTGGTAGTCCGGCAAATGCATATAACCCTGTTTCTGGTACATTTCACTCACTTGAAACTGTAGCCGTCTCACCTGCTGCATCTCCTAAAGGGCGGTATAGATCTATTGATGAAACGGATGATCATTCTGGTAGTTCTCTTGGAACTACAGCAGATTATGATTCCGTTTCGAACAATGAGAGCTGTTCTGGGGAGTCAGAAGATCTAAAGGAGAAGGCCTCTGTTGCTCCTAGGCAAGAACCTCCCCCTGGTTCTGCATCCTCTGGAAATGAGAAACGGGACAAGATCCGTCAAAAGAATGAGAGGAAGCATCAGAGGCAGAAAGAACGGCGTGCACAAGAGCTCCACGACCGCTGCAATGGTTATCTGATGTCATGGAAGCTGGAAGCTCTTTCTCTGCAACTTGTGGCGATGGGATTCTCGTCTGATCGGGCAACAATGGCACTTATCATGAATGAGGGCCGTGTAGAAGAATCGGTGGCGTGGCTGTTTGAAGCTGGTGAGGAAGTTCAGGCAGCTGAGGCAAAAGTAGGAGCAGGAGGAAACCTTAAGATAGATATAACGGAAGAGCTCGCTCGGATGGCAGACATGGAAATTAAGTTTAAATGTACGAAGCAGGAGGTGGAACGTGCCGTTGTTGCTTGTGAAGGTGACCTTGAGAAAGCAGCAGAACTTCTAAGGACCCAAAAACAGGAAACAAAATCCTCAAAACCTGAAGAGCCCATGGACCTACCCTCTAGTGCTGGCACGAAGCAAGTAGCTGCTGTGCCGTTGACTGTTTCAAAGGCCTCGGCAATTGCCAAGGCTGGAGCTGTTCCTCTGGTTCTGCAGAGACGAGAGGAGCGAGATTTTAACTATGCAAGAATGGTGTCTGATCCTGGCAACAGACAAGTTGTGGCTGGGAGAAGAAGCCAAGCCAAGACAGAATGGGCTAGGAATCAGCTACCACCCACAACAGATAAGAAGTCGTGGCCAAGTGCTAGTGCGAGTGCCTCCGTCTCCTATTCTCTGGCCCCAACCTTGTCTGGGGTGCCATTGGCACCAAAGACATCGCAGCCTGATGCCAGAGGCCTGGTTGGGGGTAACGAGAGCAAGACTAGTTCTCAGACATTGACTGTCACGGAGCCTGTGATTGTTATGCAGCGGCCTCAGTCCAACAACTCGAAGCAACATTCAGCAACCAATCCGGGCGGTACTTTGGCGATAGTGAGTTGGAAAACGAAAAGTGGTGGTGGCGGCATCGAGCATGTGCCGAGTAGTGGCCCTGGAGATACCGTGGCTACAAGTACCTCGACATCAAATGCTGGTGCTCAGCAACATCAGCCAAGTCAGTATCAGCCGTTCATGCCTAGTCCGGTCGATGCCATTGCTGCAAGTTGGAGTGCAGCAACTAGCATCACCGGTGGGTATGGGGGATCAGCAGACCCACAGATACCCGCTGGAGCTGGATGGAGCGCACAAGGGCACCAGCACCTTGGTGTGTCGTCGGCGCTGGGTGTGTACACAGGATGGAGTTCATCGGGTGCGTCTGGTAATCCTTTCTCCCCATCAACAGCAGATTGGAGTAGAGGCCGGTTGATGATGGAATCTGATTACACCAACATCGACTGGAGTTTGACACCATCGTCCTGTATATCTCGGCCAGGTCAGTCGACGCCAGGTTTTAGCTCGCTCAGTTCTAACAGTCAGGCGTATGAGCCATGGTTGGGGACGAGCGATTCAAAGGGCGTTGGTGGCCTGTTTGGCTCCAGGCAGCGGGAGCAGAACAGTGGTGTTGCGCCGGAAGGATCGTCTGCATTGCATGATTGGACGTCTCCCTTTGCTGGGAAAGATTTGTTCAGTCTGCCAAGGCAGGTCGTGACCTCTCCGTCTCTTTAAGCGAAAATGGTAATAGTGGGATAGGGTTTGCAGTGAAAAAATGGACAAAATTGTGATTTGCTGTTGATCAGTGCTATCGAGTGTTGCTCTCTCTCTCTCTGTGTGTGTGTGTGTGTGTGTGTGTGTGTATATATATAAGAGTGTAGCGCCATCTCATTAAGCAAGTTTCAACTTCTCACATACTGCACAGGATTCCGTAGATCTTGCGACTCCAAGGGTCTGAAAGTTTTTTTAAAGTTAGACATCATCTTCGTTACTTTGTTGAATAAAAAACTGTAATATTTCTGAAACCTCTTTAGGATGATACCACTGAAAACTCCGATGATCTAGGTGTTCAACCTAATGTCTCACTATTTTTGCTGAAAAGAAACTTGCAGAACTATAGTATTGAATTGGTACAATTATTAAACTACAAAGTTTATTATATCTTGATGTTAAAATTGGTAGAAGGAATACCCACAGAATATGGAAATAAATGTGATCCATTAAAGGTTTTTGTAGCCGTTAAATATTATGAAAATATTTGTCGGTTTCAGTCGATTAACAATCGGTAATCTTAAATTGTTAAACAAATAATTATAATTTTTTAAAATTGGATGGGTTCCGGCCACCAAGTTTTGTAAGGAACAGAACGGCTCGACGGAGACTTCGATTGTTTATTTACTTCCATCTATTACTTTCTACAATCTTTTTTTCGATATTCACGGCGGTGGCCTTGCATTTTGTTTCTCATTATTACATTTGAAACATACAACCCAATACGGGTTAAATTTCTCCCTGGTTAGATTACGAGGAATAATGTCAACTGCTGATATTTACAAGACAGATGTTTGACAGAAAAAAAAAAAAATTGCCCTTATAGTTAACACCTAAGAGAGCACTTGATAGCTTCAGATCTAAGATACAAAATTATTTGAGATCTATCAATTGTTCTTATGTACCTTTTACTTTTGTTTAAACAAAAGTTATATGTACCTTTTACTTTTATTTTGCCTTTTGCTTTTTCAGTTCTTAAATAGTATAAACATCACTCTTTTGTAAGTATAATCGTACAAATAGACTTAAAACTTCAAATTCAACAAGAACAAAACATAAAAAGAATGTGACTTTTTAAAATTACTGGTCTTGCACTTGTTTTTAAGTACGTTGTTTGGCATGCACGAAGTGACCACTCATCCTTGACGACTCGAGATAGATCTGTTTTGGATTAATCAAAATGCATAGTGGAGAGCAATACTTCTGCAAAAGGTGGAGTGGTTAGACTTTAGAAGCAATGCATTCTGCGCCACATATATAGCATGCGTCTCAATTACGTATGTTCAGGTGAGCTGACAAAACAAGCACTGAAGTTTTCCAAATTCATGCATACTTCATGCACTACAAACACATACTTTTGGAACTCTACGACAATAGTAGTCATTTTGGAACTAAAAGAAATCGCCGACTTGGTTAGGCCAGTGGTTGGTAGGCAGTCAGTTTTTGATTCGAATCTCATGGCCGCTATTGCCCTCCAACTAGAGGCCTCGTTCGAGTCCCAACTCAGATCAAAAGCAAGGATTAGTTGAAGTCAAGACTGATGCTTTCGGCCCTAGTATGTGTCAATTCCTCTGTAACTAGACTACATAATTCCAAAGTATATGGAAACTATGTTTTGCATTTGGAAGAGTTTCTTGTGATTTTATAGGAAACTATCGTATGAACCACGAACATAAATGGATCGGGTCAGGGTTTGAATTCATCCAATTAAAAATTTAAAACTGTAGAGGACGTCAGTATGCACTTTCATAACGTAACCAATATAACAGAGTCTAATATTCGTCCCAATTATATACAAATGTCCGGTCTTATGCTAATTGTATCCGGTTTTGGTTTTAAAAGGTTCAAGCTAAATTAGAATGTAGGATTCGGAAAAATTTGGATCCGGCCCGAATTCGAATTCTGACATCCGTATTGTGGACTAGCAATCATCGGTCCCGACCCGACAACGAGGGTTTGGCACGCTTTAAGAAAATCGGGACTAGTCGCGAAATAGACGGCGGAAAACGCGTTCGGAGTCGGAACTGTCGGGATCTGCCAAACGCCGGTCGTGAAAGGGAGGACGGACACGATTGCCCATCCCAATTTAGTTAATTCGCCGGAACCCAAGGGCCTCCATTCATATCCACCTAAGGTTGTCCGAGGCCTCTTGGAGGAGAGAAAGGTGGGAAAGAGAAAATCAAAAGCAAACCCTAAAGTCATCGACGTGTCTCGATCGCTTGATCCGTTCGCCACATCCATTCCTGGCCGTCCATTTCTCGTTCCAGCTAATTCTCCGTCGGATCTCGGTTTCCGGTGGTACGTCGTCACCTTGCTCGCCTTTTTCCATCTGCTGTTTCGTTGATCTGCCTCTCGTGGCTTGAATTCTTCTGGTTTTGGTTGGAATTTGTGGACTTTGAGGTTTTCGCTTTGTTTGAGGTGGTAGTGGTTCCGATGACGATTTGGTACTGAAGTGGCTTGTTTTTCCCTGGTCTCGCCTGTTGATTTTGTTATTTTTTTCGCGTTCTTAATTTGATGATTCGTTTCTCTTTCTCTTTTGGGTGGAGGGTGGGTTGGGGTGGTGGGCCGGGGGGGGGAATTGTGGTGAGTTGGAAACATATGTTCTGGTTCTTGATCCGTAGTTCCCGCCAGTTGATCGGTGATAGACTTGCCGAACGACGTGAAATAGAATTTTTAAAAATTTTCATGGTCGAAGGATGAAAGCTTTGGTTCCGTCTTCATAATCGATTTTCTTTCCTTGGTTCTTCGATGGATGTATTCATGCAAATGCGAGACTCTTACGTCTGGGTGTGCGAACTGTGGACGATGTGTTTGCGAATAAGGAATTCGACGCTGTTATCTTCACTCTTTCTTTTGGTTAATCATGGATAAAATCGTAGACAAATTGCTAATGTGCGACATCTGTGACTCCGTGAACGGCTTGGGCTTGTATGTAAAAGGTTACCTGATCTTGGAAACTGAAATGGAGCTAGCAGCGCTTAGAGTCAGATTTCGGAGGCAATGGGAATGATGCGGTTCTATACTGCTTAATATGGGTTTGCATTCTGGATCATTCGGAAGGTCCTAAAGTTTAGGGGGCCTAGAGAAGGACTGAAGGTGTCCTATAATGTATAATATGCTTACGGATATTAGCGATGTTGAGATCGGTAGTCATGTTGTTGTTAGGGGGGAAGAGAGGGGGCCGAAAAAAGAGATGGTGGTGGCTGGGCGGGCGGGGGTGGGGGGGTAGGAATTTCTGCATATTGCTGCTTTTGGAGGTAACAGGAAGGAATATGACGCATCTACCTTCTGTTTTCTTAGATTGTCTGATGTGTTTTCATGTAAAATCGGGTTTTCATAGTTAATGGACGGTAGCTCTCTTTGAGCAAGTAAGGATGTCAAATTAAGTATACAGCTTCATGTAAAATTGATGATTTAGCTGGCCAAATTCCATGGAATTTGGGATTTTGGTCAACTAAATCATCAATTTTACATGAAATAGACTTAATTTGACATCCTTACTTGCTGAAAGGGAGCCTTTCGTCCATTAACTATGAAAACCCAATGAATAGTATTTAATTTTTTAGAATGCAAGTCTGCCCAGTTGCAGACATTCAGTGACTGACGATGTTTGGTTGTTCTGTTGCAAACGATGCTATAAAATAGTTTGACGAACTTCCAGTAATATATTTAACCTTCTTTCTTTGAAGATGTGCTTTAGTTTGAGAAAGGGTGATAGTGACAACTTTTTACGTACATATCTGTTTATCTTCTTAGGTAGTCGGTATAAATCAATAATTTCTTTTTTAGCATTTTTGTTTGGTAGTTGGAGGTCAACGGACACAAGAATACAGACACACACATATTTTATGGTTGATTTTTAATCTCCTTGAAGCCTTTTTTAGATTTCTTACTTCTTGCATCAACACTTCCTCTTGGTCCTATTTTTGTTGCATTGTTATCATATTCTTTATCTAGAAATTCTTGTCCTTTTGACTGCATCAAGTTAGTAAATCTGATTCTATGTCTGCCAAATTAGTCATCTGAATGTTTCGTTTTGGGGATCCTACTGGATTTTAACCGGTCTATAAGCATATGCCAGATGTTTATAGCCAGTTCGTTGGGAAAGAGAGAAGAAGTTGGGGAGGGAGGGGTTGTTTATATTTGTTGTGCACATCTGTGTAGCATCTTTACTTATGCTGATATCCTTTTCCAAATTAGCTGGAATTTTGTTCCATCAGCTGATTTCACTCTCTTATTGGCAGATGTGGGGAGGTAGATATTTGTTGTATACATGCACGTGGCATTTTTACTTATGCTGATATTCTCTTCTGTCTTCCTGAATTTTTGAAATTCTGGTTGTGTCAGTTTATTTTAGTTTCTCAGTGGAATAAATGTTTTTTTTTATTGCCTGGGATTGTTTTACCTTGAAATGAACATTGATCCTCTTAATCCACATCGACCATCTTCTCCCTAAAAGAATTGATAGAAGGCCGTTATGAGAGTTGAGGTTCTTGAGCGGGCATTGTTACCTCCAGAGTCGCATATCACTGTAAAAATATTGGAAATTGGAGTTGTAAAAATTCTTTCATGTTAGTTATCGATTGGGTATGTTGTTATGAAGATCTGTAAACCTGTTTATTCTTAAAAGCAGAATAGAGTTTGCAGATGTTGCTAGGTTTTCCTTGTATATGATTATTTGGTTCTGATGGTAAACTTGTATGAGGTAGGTGGGTGTGGGTTATTTGTTGTCTTAAGTATGTATTTAGTACAAATTTGGGGATGACTAGCCTGCAGATTTCTTGTAATAGTGCAACTTGCAGTTGGATGCCCTATGTACTGCCTGACTTGTGCTTGGTTTAATGGCTTTGTAAGTTTATGTTTGACTGAAATATGGGCCTACACCTCAACAATCTTTACCTTGAACCTGCTTTTTGTTCCAAATGTAGTTACCTTAACATTCATGAAAGGTGAAGAAACCGTAACATGAAGTTCTGATGTGGGATTGGATGCAAAGATGGATTTGAGGAGGATGAAGAAATTGGATATCTTGATGTTATAGCTGCAGCTCAATAATGTCAAGGTCACAAATGTGTTTTATGGACAATTTGGCCAAATTGCTTGTATGTATTGCAGTAACGGTTGGGTCATGGGTGCCATAACAGAATGTAATCTTCTCAACTCTTTCTGTTTCACATGGATGATGCTAGGACACAATCCTGTTTTTTTATGGGGGACGTGATTAATATGTTGAACGATATGCTGGACAAGATATAGGAAAAATTGGTTTCCACGTCCGTTCCCATTTGTAAGAATTTGTACATATGAGGTGGCTATTTTTTTGTTTGTGAGGTGGTTACTTTTTGTTGGCACTGCGCACGGCTATGCTAGAGTGCCTGTGGTGGACAGAATTTTTTTTTTTCCTAGGAACGTTAAGTGCGGACACAAACGCCTTGTGCATGTAGGTTTTCAGCATGCGAGATCCTGTTCACCAAAGGCCGTTAAAAGAACTCAAGAGTGCATGGAAGTTCAGTTTCAATCTTGTTCTTTATTATAAAGATGCCTGCGCTATTTATGGACTTATATTTGTTGCTTAAAGCTGAATATTTGTGCATATTATGCAGGTAATTTCGTATTTGGCATTCATGTCGCCTCAAGGCAGGTCCAAATCGAAGAGGTCCTCCACAAAGGCCACCAAGGAACAGAAAACCCCTTCAAAAATGGTGAATAGCAATGCGACTGCTGGTATTCCAGCAAATGCATACAACCCTGGGTTTGGCACACTCCACTCACTTGAAACGGTAGCTGTCTCACCTGCCCCATCACCTCATGGGCGATCCATGTCTACTGATGAAACCGATGATCATTCTGGTAGCTCACTTGGAACGGCGGCAGAATATGACTCCGTCTCTAACAACGATAGCTGCTCGGGTGGGTCAGAAGACCTAAAGGACAAGGTCTCTGTTGGTCCTAGGCTAGAACCTCCTCTTGGCTGTCCATCCTCTGGAAATGAGAAGCGGGACAAGATTCGTCAGAAGAATGAGAGGAAGCATCAGAGACAGAGGGAACGGCGTGCACAAGAGGTCCATGACCGCTGCAATGGTTACGTGATGTCATGGAAGCTGGAAACTCTTTGTCGGCAACTTGTGGCTATGGGATTCTCATCAGATCAAGCAACCATGGCGCTTATCATGAATGACGGGCGCATTGAAAAGTCTGTTGCATGGCTGTTTGAAGCTGGTGAGGAAGTTCTTGCGGCAGAGGCAAAAATGCCCACAAGAGGAAACCTTAAGATAGATATAACTGAAGAGCTCTCTCGAATAGCAGACATGGAAATTAGGTTCAAGTGTACGAGGCAGGAGGTTGAACGAGCTGTTGTTGCCTGTGAAGGTGACCTTGAGAAAGCAGCAGAAATTCTAAAGACTCACAAACAGGAAGCAAAATCATCAAAACCTGAAGAGCCTATAGGTCCACCTTCTAATGGCAGCACCAAGCAAGCAACCTCCGTGCCATTGACTATTTTGAAGTCACCGGCGGTTGCCAAATCTGCAGCTTCTCCCCTGGTTCTGCGAAGACAAGATGAAAGAGATTTCAACTACACAAGAACGGTTGCAGATCCTAGCAACAAACAAGTTGCAGCTGCGAAAAGAAGCCAAACCAAGACAGACTGGGCTACGACTTTGCCACCGTCCTCCACAGATAAGTTGTGGCCGAGTGCAAATACAAGTCCCTCTTATTCTCTGGCCACAGCCGTGCCCGTGTTGCCACTGGCACCAAAGGCATTGCAGCCTGATGCGAGGGTTCTGGTTGGGTCTAATGAAAGGAAGACTAATTCTCAGACAGTAACTGTTAGGGAGCCTGTGATTGTTATGCAGCGGCCCCAGTCAGTTTACTCGACACAACACTCCGCAGCCAGTCCGCGCGACACTTCAGCAACGGTCGGTTGGAAAACGAAGGGTGGTAGCACCATCGACCAAACTGGCACTGGAGACACAGTGGCGGCCAGTACCTCGACATCAAATGCTGGTGCCCAACACCGTCAGTTAAGTCAGTATCAGCCGTTCATGCCCAGTCCGGTTGATGCAATTGCTGCAAGTTGGAATGCAGCAACTAGCATCTCCAGAGGTTGTGGTGGATCAGCAGACCAATTGCTACCTGCTGGCGGTGTCTGGAGCGCTCCAGTATCACTCGATTCTTTGCCATTCGCGCTGGGTTCGTACAGGGCGCGGAGTTCATCAGGGCCGTCTAGTAACCCGTTCTCGGCATCACCAGCAGATTGGAATAGGGGCCGGTTGATGGTGGACTGTGATTACACCAACATCGACTGGAGCGTAACACCTTCGTCCTGCATATCTCGGCAGGGTCAAGCAAGGCAAGGTTTTAGCTCGCTGAGTCCAAACAGTCGGCCGTATGAGCCATGGTTGGGAACGAGCGACTCAAAGGGCGCGGGTGGCCTGTTTGTCTCCCGGCTGCAGGACGATGGTGTCGCAAGAGAAGGATCCTCTGCATTGCATGATTGGACGTCTCCCTTTGCTGGGAAGGATTTGTTCAACCTGCCAAGGCAGATCGTGACTTCTCCGTCTCTTTAATAAAAATTTTAAAAAGGATAAAGTGGAATAGAGATTTCCGTAAAAGAAATAGACATTGTGATTTGCCGTTGATGAGTGCTATTGCATGTTGCTATGAAACGATTGTCTCTGTCTCTGTCTCTTTCCCCCCTCCCTCTCCTTTTTTCTCACCGTCAATTGTCTGGGGCTATGCAGCTGATGGTTCAAGCAACGGTAGAAGGTACCATTCTCCAGGTTCGTCGATATATGGCCGTTCATCCATGGCCACAGAAAACACATCCATTGTAACATAAAATGAAGCGGCTTGTTTTTCATTTTTTCCTGCTTTCTATTTTATTTATTTAACGTTTGTTTTTATTTTTTAGCTATTGGATTTTTGTTTTCATAATTTTTACGTGGTATTTTTAGGATCTTTTCTTTTGTAACTTGTTCAAAACTTGTTGAGATTTTACTAATATTTTCTCAAAAAAAAAAAAAAGTCCGATGTATTATATTTAAGAAAAACTTCATCATTTAAAATCCGGTAGTAGTATCTATGATTACGTTTTCATCTATTTTCATCTACAGTATGACTGGAAGCCTAGCTTCTGCATACTGCAAGAACGACGGCATTTGTGAGGCAAATTTTCGTTCATTCTTCAAAATAAGATATGCATCATTGTTTATTAATAAGATATGCAACATTGTTTATTAAAAATTTGAATCTGCAAAAAAAATGATGGGAGCATTAAAGGTGAAAGGCTACTGAACGGCCAGCTTTCTTCTTGAAATTGTTCTATGACAAATGGTTAATGCATTACTAAAATTCAGTTGTCTGTGAGAAGTTGTGGGCATAAAACGTGTAATATTGTTCAATCAATCAGAAAGAATAAGCCGGAACTGTTAAATGATTGATATAATCTTCAAGGTTGAAAGTTGGATAAGTAAATTGATTCGATTTGAGTTGGACAAATTCAGGGCGATTGGAATTGACTTCAGCAAATGGAGGTCGAGACTTTCCGCGCCTTTGCTCGGGCCTACCAACAAGGGGGAACATGAGTGAGGGAGAGCGAGCTTTTCTTGGAGAGAGAGAGCAGAATGTTGTTTTGGGGGGCGTGGGAGGGTGGAAGGGACACGATGTTGAAGTGCAACCAGTCTCAGCTTTACTGGAGCACAATTTCTTAGCATGAAACTTGTGATTTTCTCATTTGGGTTAATGGAACAGGGAGCATAGAGGTAGTCGTTGATCCCAGTGACTTGATATGATCGCTAGTCCTTTCCATACTGCAATAAAGGTATCACTGCATTATGCAAATTCTCATATATAAAGGAGGTCCACAATTTTGATCTGTTCACACTTTATGTCATTGCCAAAATAAGAAAAGATTATACCTCAACGGAAACTAATTATGCATCACTGATCATGCTTACATCAGGTATCCACTCCCTTGAGCACTAAAAGAAACAATTACAACATTTACTTCCATCGTGTTCTACAATCGCTGTATGCCAATTTGTTTATGGCACATGATTTGCACTCTATCACCTTGCTGATTTGCTGTCTCTGCTATCATTGCAAGGCGTGGCCCCAGGCGAGATCGGTTCAGTATACCATTCGTTCTCTCTTCGAGTGAGAAAATATGCCTCTGATAAATGACGTACTAATAATAAATGAGCAGCAAAAATAACGTATAACAATAAACTTCAGTTTCATCCATCAAACCAAATGCATACCTGATACAAAGACGTTTTGGTATTCGTCATCATCATAGATGAACTGTGGAGGATCAGGATCTCCAACACCAACTATGGTGCTTCCACTACAGAAAATAAGTCACGTGAACATGCAAACCATCACCCATAGACATAATAGCAAAAGATAATTCTCTAATGGGAGATAACCAGATGGGATTGTGACTTCTCATTGGAGATCACTTCGATGAGTTTCAGGCTTTCAGCAGTAAATATCCTATACTTAATGATCCCAAAGGCAGAATTGTGACTTTGAGGACTACTTACAACAAATATATATTGGTTGTTAACTTTTGTACTTGATAGTTTTGCTCAGCCCTATACCGTCTGGGAACTTAAATTGAACTAGGACTATGATGCTGCAGCTTCTATTTGTAGATACACGTAGCAGGTTTCTTTTTTAATTAGTGGTTTTGTATGCCAATTTCGAAGAATACAAAATTTAAGATAATATTTTCCACCATAACGTGCCATATCAGCTCTAGGATAATAATAAACCTCCATCAACACCCTTTGATGGAGGAAAATATTAGTGAACAGTGTCCCTTTGCTCTACGCAGCTTCCCCACTTGTTTCACACGATTAATAAATTTATTCATCCAAATGCTCTTGTCAGCTTCTTCTCGTTTACAGATTACTATCTAAATGAAAACAATTGGTGTGCAAAGGAACATGGTCACTGGATGCATATAAAAACTGGATCCTAAAAAACAGAAATCGGTAGCCAACAGATTTCAGGTTAATGTACCACCAAGATCCCTTCCAACAGTTCATCTATTCAAAATATACATATGCGTGCAACACCAGTTGCTTCCCTACAAAAAACAGAGAAACAAATGCCCTATAAGGAGAAAGGTTTACCTTCCTGACATGAAAACAGCAGCATATTGCCCACGCCCTGCAGCAAGGATCCTTTGCTTCAACTTTTTCAGGGACGGCAAGACTACGAAAGCAGGGGACTCTAGAGAACAGCGGACAATTTCATCAGCTAGCAAGGAAATGCTCAAGTACTATTATAAGACTATAAGGTTTGCATCCAAGCATGTAGCATACCCAGGTCATTTATACAGACATCTTGAGAAAACCCACTTTCCCTGATCTTCTCCAACAAGGATAAAGGATCAGCTGAGCTAGTCTGGTCTAGGCAAAGGTTCTGCATGTTTAGAACACTGTCAAATGAGCACCACACAAGCTTAACAGCAAGAATTGAAGATCAGCTCATTTTTACTAACGTACCCTGTAAACTTCACCAGTAGGGCAAGCTTCTTGAGGTTTTATTAAAACCAATGGCATATCCATGGGAATTGGCGAAGGGATATCCTGAACGACCTGGACAGTCCAACTATTCGAACTTTTTAAAAACATAAAGCATCTTAATCTCGAAACAGTTAAACCCTGAACAGCATAGGCATGGTTGAGATGGAATAGAAAAAAGAGATAGGACTACTACCAAATAAGAATTAGCAAATAATGACCTTCGAAGAGATATGCAACAATGTCATTTTTTTATTTCTCCTAACAATCATTGATGACCATGACTTTAAGGTGCAAAGAGCATACCTCACCCCTACCAGTACAATATGCTGCTCCATGAGAGAAAAAGAAGGGAATATCTGAACCAATCTCACTTGACCATTCTTGAAGCTCCTTTTCTGTAGCAATGCCTCCAGTAAACTGGTTCGCAGCCCATAATGCAGTAGCAGCATTACTACTTCCACCACCAAGCCCAGCACCAGAAGGGACCTTTTTGTCAAGATGGATCTGCAGGCGTCCGTAAACAATAAGATGGGGCAGTCCAGTTGCTCCACATTCATGTAAAATTCACATGTTCAAAAAATAATGATGACAAATATTATGAGATCCTAATAGTAGATACCCAGAAGTAGTTGTCAGTGCCTGTCTTCTTTCTGTAAAGATTAAGTGCTTTGATAATCTGGCAAAGATAACATAGGTCAAAAAATTAGAAAGAACACCTTTAGGTACATGGAAGTTCATCAGCTTGATGTGAACAGAATTCGACTATGGAAATGACAGAGAGCATGTCCAAAGACTGGTAAATTACAGAGACCATAAAAAATCACAACTAAACAGAGAACATGCCATCATAGAAAAATGAAAACATCCAATCTGCTCTGGCACTTAAATTTGAAATCCAAGTTTTGTTTAAGCTCACCAAATTGCTCTCGTCGAGAGGGATTCCTGGCACATTAGTTGACAACCGGTCTCTACTTTTTGTCGGAGACAATGAAAACTTAATTGTATCTCCTAAACTGATTACCTGATCACAAAATGAACACACAAGGCTAAGAATATTCAAGATAACTTCATACAAAACTCGATCTAGTGTCAGTTTGCACAAGTATGTAACGTTTAATCCTGCTCATCCAGAAGCATTGAGAAGTCTACGGTCTCGTGCAGTGAAAGTGCCAATAACTTAGTTATGTGACTAATCTTCCTATGACTTTGTTACGAATTCTCAAAAGAACAGCAGATTTAGAATAAGGAAAGCATAGTCGTACAGGCTTACATGAAAAAGAGAAGCTAAATCGTGGTACCCGTCGTCTCTCCTGCTTGTTATTCTCAAGAAGACATTAATCTGGCTTCCACAAGGCGCGATATAATCAAAACCAGCAGACAGAAAATTAAAATTGCATTGCTACAAAAGCATCAGAATGGTAAAGCATGAACATGACGATATGAGCCTATTGAACTAATAATGCGGTACCTTACAAGGAGAAAAAAGTGTCAGCCTTGAAAGTCCTGCCTGCTTATCCACCTCGTCTGCCAACCTATTGATTCTTTCATCTGGGTCATAAACAATCTACGGGCACATAAGCAGAAAAGGAATAAGTCCCAATAAACAGGAATATGAGACAGAAAGAGATAGAGAGAGGGTGGTAGGTTCCAATTCACCTCTATCTGTCTTCTCTCCGACTTGCTGTCGGAACACACGATTCTGGGGAAGGGGCATTCTCGAAACCGAGAGCTTCGAGAAGTCAACATGGGGAAGAGGAACTTCCGACAGTAACGGGCTTCATCTTTCGGTTGTATGGAAAAGCAGAAGTGGTGGGGAAAGAGATTCGTGGAGATCATTGTCGCCGTCGGAAATGGCATGAACGAGCGAGAGAAAGAGAGGAATCCGCGGACGGCTCCCCGGACGGCTGCTCCTTAGTTTCTGCGGCCCCGTGGAGAAAAAGGTGACGTTTTTTGACAAATCCAATCTGAAAGTACATTATGACACTATATTTTATACCGTCCAAACATCAGGGTACATTTTTTGAACCCCAACTTTTCTAGCAAAATTCCTTATGACATAATATATTTTATATATCATTACAATGTTAATTGAACATTTTATTATCAAATTCACCATATTATATTTTAGTATTAAACATGTGATATATACGTAGTAAATATTTGGCATGTCATTCCTCCGGTTAATCGGGTTTCACCTTCTTGACCTGGATCCGCGCTTTATCACACTTTGATTTAGTGAAAAAATCCTCTTCATACCCTAGTTCTTAGGATTAGGGGCAAATGGATCCGGTACAGGCTAAATCATGTTTGAATTGGAATTAAACTGGAAGAGACAAGATCCAACGACCTCCAATCTTAGTTTCAAGTCCAAAAAGTTGCATGTAATAAACTATTTTAGGTATATAGTGCGACATAAAGGAAGCCTTCTCAATAACGTAAAATTCTGAGGTGAAAGCTTGAACCAGTGCGATCAGATAAATGAATCTTACATTGGAGGCATAAAAGTGAGTGGTCGTATTTTTATAAGAAACTCTCCACGTTTTATCCATTATGCTTCGATCCATGATGTACCCAACGGGCGTAAATGGCAGGACTCAGATTCAATTAGGATTTGAATTCTTACTAGTATCAACTTCTTATCTGTATCTGAATCACTTATGAAACAAAGCTAAAATCTGATCCCAATTAGACATTCATGCATATTTTAAGTTGATTCAAGTTCAGATTCAAATTTGTCTAATCATATCCGGCTCCGACCTCTGTGAGTCATTAGTTCTGAATTCCTTGCAAATAATAATTAATAGGGTAGGCGGGCACTGATTATGTTTTCTACTGTAATAACAAAGCCAATCTTTTGACCTGTTATTATAATGCTAAACATTCAAGAATATTGATGCAGCCGTTTGTCCTAATGAAAACTTGCATATTCTACAAATTCCAATGGTAAAGCACAATCCAATCAAGTGTCCCTGTGTTGCAGATAAATGCTCAGGGATGGTCCTAAAGCAAGGTTGGTGTCAGCTACTGGATAATCCAACACCTTACACCTAGCCTATGGTGGACCGCATCCATCTGTCTGCATCTTGACAAAATTCAAATCCAAAATTGCAGCTGAATGACTGTATTGCAAAACCAGAGTCTAACCAGGTTGATCTCAGGCGTTTTTTTGAGAGTATAAGAAACAAATTGCTTTGCCAAGTTGCAAACTTTCTAGACGGGGTAGAACTACACACGTTAAAGTCAAGTCGTACTTGAATTCGGATACAACTAAAATTGACAAAACGCCTATATGAAATTCAACCCTTCTTTGTTCTCTAGCTACTAGCCCAGGTCCTAGAAGTGCCGATGAAGTTAAGAGGAAGTCGCGGCTTAAAAATGTAAAATTCCACCAGGACGACGTAATTTCGCGATTACTTTTAACATAGTATGGACAATGACAGGAATTAAGGGGCATTCCGACAGATGTTGTATCATGCCGAGTGACATCTTAATTCTGGATTTCAGCGCACCCAATGAAGATGGTCAGGTTAATGAGTTTCCAGCAAGTGATTGAACGCCAGTGCGCTGCATAACTCATCCAACCCCATCTACCAATCGGCGGACAAGTTCAAAAGCTTGGCTGCTATTCCCGCTGACTCACCAACTCGGAGTCCATGAAGTAGTTTCTCTTGGAGGAAATTTTCTGTACTTTTAAACCGTAAGATATCAGTTCATTACCTATTTAAATACAAAACCTGTGGCTTATTATTTATAATAGCAAATAGACAATATGCAGAAAGAAAGCAAAGCAGCTCCAAACAGATGAAGTATCTTATACGTTGCTCATTATTCATATTACAGCTGAAAAGCTAAATGCTGGCGAACTGCATCGATGATGATTATCATTAGGCATCAAATTTTCCAACAAGGTGAGATATGATGCTGACCGTATCCACCGGCACTTATCACTGAGATGCTTATTGTCGTTCTCTGCCTAAGGGGATGATCGACCACTTCTCACCACCAGATCTTTAATGGTCATCGTGAGCTCATTGTCGCTCAATAGCGTCTCCAAACTCACATGCATACCTGAAATGTGAGTTGGATAGATCCAACAAACAGAATAAGAGCATGAGATGTAAAAGAACATCTGAAATCATTTCACGTAGTTTGGAACCGAAAGAGTAGTGTATCATTTGTGCAGTTCGGTTAAATGAGTCTAATTTCATGTATTTCAGCATT
This sequence comes from Nymphaea thermarum, assembly GCA_011799765.1. Classification (NCBI taxonomy): domain Eukaryota; kingdom Viridiplantae; phylum Streptophyta; class Magnoliopsida; order Nymphaeales; family Nymphaeaceae; genus Nymphaea; species Nymphaea thermarum. The sequence goes on from JAANDH010000097.1 coordinate 320,033, forward strand.
CACAAATGTGTCTTTAGCTCCCACAGTCAACTGCTTGGAGAAGTACAATGCCATGGGAAGACATGACAACCACCAAATAGAAAGAGAGCAAGATCATCAGACCAACTCATCAACTCAGATATGTTTTCAACTCTTTGAACTGCCAAGGTAAGTTATTTTGGACTGGCAAAGATCTGCCCATATGTGTGCCATATGTTTCTCAGAAGGCCCTTACCATGCATCATATATAGGTGTAACCAGGATGGTTACCCAGTAAGGGCCCAACTGAATATTACGTTTATCCAGCTTTCTAAGACACAAAGCTGGTGATATCTTATTTTTTTTATGTAAATGTCAAGCCTAGGAATCTTTGATGTGCCTGATAAAGAAGATGTTGATCAGATTCATCCCTGAGTGCTTTTTCATTTTCCACACGTGTTTCCATCCAAGTTGCTTAGCAAGAGACAATAGTGAATATGTGAAGCTTCAAGGGCCTGAGAGTTCGCTAGTTTCACCACCCAATGCAGTAACAGTCACTCTAACTAAAGAAAATAAAGATGAAGAAAAAATGACCGTCCGATAAACAGCTGGGAAAGCAAAGTGAAAACCAAAACAATAAAAATAGGCTATCTTTTTCACCAAAAAGAGGGTGACCAACTTACGATATCGCCAGTAGTGTTTTGGATTTGTTGGGTCATTGATTGTCTCCTCCACTGCAGGTCGAATTGTATATATTTCTTTCAGTGCCAACAGATCCTGCACATGAATAGAAGGTTACCAGTAAATGATGCACATTCTCAAATTTCTAACTGTGGGGTTACAGTGAATTGTTTTAGGCAAACAACAATACCTGGAGAGGGAAAATTGCCCACATTGATGGTGACTCAAAATGCTGCTGTATGATGTTGTATGTGATACTTGGAACACAGGACGAAGGTGGTATACCATCGTCTCCGATTATTTCCTTAAAATATCGTTCTCTTCGTTCCTCGCTTTCTTCCCACCAAGCACGCAGTGTCGAGCAATCATGACATGATGGTGCACAAACCTGGAAATAATGAAAGCAGTCTAGTTGAATTATAAGCAGGTTTGCCTCTCACAGTGATTTATGAAGCAATAATATTTTATTCCCTTCTATCACATGACCTTGAAAAATGCCAAGGCCAGTTAAGGGACTGCATATTCTAGGGTTCCAGGTCATATTCAATAGAATTCTCTAGTCAAACTGGAAAACCTGGGTCATGATTATAAGAACTTGCTTGGCATCATCAAAGACTCAAACAAGATGCTGGTTGATGCATAAATCCAACTAGTTCACTAGTCTTGACAGTCATTTTAAAGATGAATTATGACTTACTGTCATGTAGTCATACTTCGATGGGATACCAAACTCGAGACCCGGGTCACTAGGCATCCGCTGAATGCGGAGTCCAATTATACCAAGCTCTTGCATAACCTGAACAGAGGCACCCAAGGTCAATAAATAAGCAAAGATGCTTAAGGAACAGATGAGTAGAAAGAACATACAGGATGAACACATGAAGGAATAAGTCCAAGATCTTCTCCACAAGCTAAAATATTTGATGAGTTCAAGAGGGCAGGTAGGGTCTTCAGTGCATTTTTCCGCCAAAGGATTTCTTGCCGGTGGAAATAATAATCATAATATAATCTTTTCAGTACATTTTTACTGCATGACAAGAAAATAATGCATGAGGACAGATTTTTAATTTGACAAAAAATAGAACAACCAAAATTATTTAGAGAGAAATAGAGAGATTCATCATAAGTGATAATAAACTTATTTAAAAGAGAGAGGAACCCATAAATCTTTACTAACACCAGCAAGAGCACATGATGCTCTAGTAAATTACAAAATGATGAAAAACCAAGAATTAAAGTAGATAATAATAATAATAATTCTAGTAATTACAACAAAAGAAAAACAGCAGCAATAATGAAAATAATATCATTAATATTATAGTAATTTTATTGTTACCAAACATTGACTGGGCCCAATTCAAGTACCTGTGATCATCTAAATCTTTGAAGCTAGATGTATCTTCCATATTAAATCGAGGATAAAATTTTCTTGTATCTTCTTCATCTCTAATAAGAACAACATTCTGCAAATAAAACCAATCAGCATATTTCCGAGTGACAGTTGCACTAATCCTGAGGTAAGAAAGGCAGAAATGTAGGTAACTGTACCTTCAAAAGAATCACGTAAAAATATTTAATAAGATACCTTTAAAAGATCAAAAAGATCATTTTGTATTTTGTTCTCTTGCCCTATCCACAAGATCCTTTCGGCGGCTGATTTAAGCTTGGCAGCAATTCTTTTTTCTGTGTTGCAGTCCTCCTTGAACTGGAATTGTCATTAAGAATGAGCTTTGCTCATTTTTCTACAGGAAGAGTGAACAAAATGAAACAAACAAAGTCTTGTGCGTTTTATTTCTAAAAATCTATTGATCCATGAATTTAACAGATAAACGCATGGACATCTAGGAATCTTGAAACCTTCTCAGCAGGAGAATTTGTAAGTGCAGGGTGAGACATCCTAAATTACTGAATATGTTTCCTATGAAGTATGAACAAACATCCTATACTTATAGCTTTTCAGTTATGTGTTCTGTTAGTTTTTCAAAGGAGGCAGCAGTTTGGAGGATCTGTAATAAACCTACCAGAAAACACAAACCAGAAGTACTTTAACCAAAGGTGAAGAAAGGAAAACTGCAAAAAATGATAAATGAGTAACTTTTTTTTAACGCAAAGTCATATAATAAGGCAAGATATCCCAATAGCCCTACAATCATAAAAAACGGAACAGCAACCAAAACAAAAGAGCAAACATTGGAAACTCCAAACACAGGAACTAAAATCACCTCATAGCAGAGCTTCTGGTACTCATTCAAGAAGGTTGAAGCAACAACTGTCCACAGGCGTCCAAATTTCCCCTGACATACTCACAGTAATCAGACAAGAAAAACTGGATATCGGAAAGCTCAAAATATGTTCGCACAAATACCTCTAACATGTCTTTTCGAATGTATGGATGGGTGAGTCGATTGAAATCCCATATACCTTCCTTCTCAAGCTCTTCCTGGAGAGTGAAAATAAGATGCAGCCAAGAAAAAATGTCAGTACGTGCCTTGTCTTATATATTCCTTATATGCTAAGTTGCTGACAATAGATGTAGTAATGCAGTAAATTTCTCAGTGGAAAATGCTCTTCTAGTAGATACCAATACCTGGCTAAGAGGGATGGATGGCCGAAATTTTCCCAGTAAACCAGTAATAGCATGTTCAGGCAGTTCCCAGATTCGAAAGAAACCCAAAATATGGTCAATCCTGTATGCAGTGAAATACTTCCCCATCTGAAGGTAATATGAAATAAATCAGAGGTAGATAAGTAGATGGTGTCCCCAAGTACACCGAGTACAACCTTGAAAATGATGGCATCAAAGATATATTAACATGATTTATTAGAAGGATGTCTATCAATTTTGAAGGACAAAGGAAAACTGTATGACATAAACAGCCATAAGATAAGCAGGAACCTGTGACAAACGGGAACGCCACCAAGCATAATTATCTTTTGACATCTCCTCCCAGTTATAGGTTGGGAAACCCCAATTCTGCCCATTTTTGTCAAAATAATCAGGAGGTGCTCCAGTTGATGTGTTCATACGAAAGAGATTTGGGTAAACCCAAGTGTCAACACTCCATCTATCCACCCCAATGGGTAGGTCACCCTTCAAGACTACTCCTTTCCTTCTTGCATAGGAAGCTACGTCTGAGAGCTGATATAATAAAAAACAAATAAATATTTATACGCATCCCAAAACTATAAGTTTTCGACTGCTATATAATGTTTCAGATAATTCAACTTGGATCACCTGTAGGTGTAGATGATATTGGATATAGTAATGGAAGCATATGATGTCATAGTGTACTCTGTTTTTTGAAACAATTTTCTCCAACTGAAATATCCAAAAAATATCAACAGTGGGAAGAACTTGGAAAGGAATCAAAATATAAACAATTTACGAAAGTCAAACGATAGAAAGTTTTGAAATACTGTGCAAATAATCTAGGAAACTAAATTACCTTCTCAACTGAATATTTGGCAAAAGAACCCCACTGAGTGTGATCTGATGTTTCAAAAAATTCCTTTAGGAAACAGAAGGCTGCATAAGGTTTCAACCAATCCTGTCCATAGATGATAGAAGGTAAAAGAAAAATAAGGTCCCCGCTGATATGTAAACAAGAAAGTGGTAAGTTAAACAGCAAGCCTGAGCGTTGACTAATAAACACTAAACTTTTTCTTCAAGCATGACAGATATGTAGAACATATACAAAAGTTAATGGGCATTAAAGATGAAAACAACAGATGGCTTTCACATGTTGTACATGATATTGCAGGGGCTGTGAAAAAAAAAAGATGATATACCTCATTCTCAGAAAAGAATTTCTGAAAGGAACTGGAAGAAAGCACAGCATCCTTCTCTACTGAGAAAACCTTCTTGGCAATAGAAATTTTTATGTTCATGGTAGCTTCATAATCCACATCCTGCATTTGACCCAGGTAAAAATAGAACAACACCAAGTATAATGAAGCAACACATGTGTTGCATGTGAATTCCACCATATCAAAGATTTTAAAATGGCCAGGACAATTCTGAAATGGAACAACCTCCATAGCATGAGAACAAAAAAAGAATTTGTATTTGTGGAGCAATAAAGTAATTGGTTGTCCAATAAAAATGACCAATAGCCTGATTTATGAACAAAACATTTTGCTAAAGGTTTGATGTTGATCTTATCCCACAGCTTCAATGAGCTCAAATGAAGTTGATCAAATTAAACGTAAAAATTCATTAACGCAGCATTCTCAATAACCACATCTCACTGTGGTACAAGCTAAGAACAAGGCAAAAAGAAGCAGACGTAAATTGGAAAATCGAATCATGGGTCCCAACCAATAAAGAAACAAAAATATCTTTATAATAGTGTATTAAGGGTCCTACGTTGGCATTGGTAAGCTTGTTCCGGTGCGATAAAAAAGGAACGCCTGAATTACCTTAAGGTCTAGATAACTTTTGGCCTGTATGATCTCGTTCTGCAAGAATATGAAACACAATTTCTAAGTACATAATTAAATTTGCAGAAATCGTTTCAAATGGGAACACATCAAGAAAAAGAAGATTTGCATAAACCATGGAAAGCTAACCTACAAAATTGTAGAACATAAGTGCTCAATAAAAGGTACCTCAATTTCATCTGAAAAATTCTTTGAAAGGGCTTGTACTCGCAAATACAAAGGATGCAACGCAAAGACGGATAGAGAACTGCACTATAATCTCATTCTTACTTTACATGTCAAATTCATAATGAGTCACTGCAAGGCTCATACAAAATTGTGTATATGCATGCTGGCCCTACGTAACCTCTGTTTAGTTTTCTGAGTTCAACAAAGCAACCAGAATGATATTCTTACCTGTAGGGATATGAATCCCACCACATTCCATGGACAGATGTATCATTGACAGGCAAAAGCTGAATCAAGTGAAATCCTGAATCAACTGCCCAATCGATTAATAACTTAAGGTCAAGGAATTCTCCAACTCCGAGGTCATCTTCTGATCTAACTGAAAACATGGGAATAGCAACGCCAACACCTCTCCAGGAAGCTTCCTGCAAAACATTGAAATCTGTAATGAGCATGGAAAAGCATACTCAAAAGGAGAATATCAAGAACTAAATTTTACCCGGAAGACACCATCAGATGCCAAAATATGCCTTGGTATCCTGTCTAAGATTGAATCAATTGTAAGCTCTCTGTTGGGGCCAATTTCCAGGATTGCATTTTGTCTCTTGCTTATTTTACCGTATTTGTATGTACAGAAGTTAATAAGGAAACCAATGTGTATGAATTCAAACGTCATCATAAACAAATGCTGTTCACGTGATTAATGTGTGCATACTTGTATATATATTTGTACGCATCCATCCATGCCCATATGACAAAATCATGTTTGGAAGGATATTTTATAGGAAATTCACATTTGTTTACTCTACAATCTGCTTGCCAAATGGATCCACCTAAACATATAAGTTTTAGTCCATTCTTCACCTCCCATCTCCCAAGCATGCTACAGCTTCCAGTCACAATAACCTGCACATGTTCTTATAGTGAAGAAGTCTTTGAATATCCAGAACAACTGGATAAGTCAACATATGACTTACCAAGAGTTAGGATAAATTCATGAAGCATGTAATGCAGGAACACAAGATATTCATGTAATTATTGAATACTTACAGACACACCATCTTCCAACTTTGGGCAGTTTATTCTGAAATGAATGTACACATAATCCGTTCCTGTAACCAAAGCAAGTTGAAGTTGAAAAGAGAAGAAGAAAAAAACTCAAGTTTTCCTTCGTTAACCAGAAAATGGACACCTGCTAGCAATGGCTTGATTCCCTGCTGATTCAGAGCCGCCTTGGAATTTTGAAAGCCATTTTGGGCAACATAAGACTCTGAATTGCTCCTTCTATGAAAAACAACGTCCTTGAATGCACTTCTATTGAAGAGAGCTTCTTTTGCAGTCTGATTAGGACAATTACCATCAGCATGCTTTTTATATGCATCAATGTTTTAAAAGAACTAGTCACCATAGATAACCCTGCTCAACCAACGATAGCTTAACAAAAATGCATGAAAATGAGAGAAATATGATATTTTATGCTTACAAGATTATGTTTTGTTATAATGAACAGGATACAATCGCGCCCAGTATTTCACATGATAGGATTACAACTAAGGTGCATTTGAACTTCGATTTCCTTGCACGACTGGAACAGTAAGGGTATAACAAAACCTTAATCAAGTTATCAACGAGTAAACCAGCAAAATTATGACGAACGACCTGCATGAAAAGCTCAAAGTCTTGCATTCTCCCCATTTGGCTGGTGGATATGTTTACTTATCAAGCCCATACACACACTCATACAGCCAATCAACCAGAGAAACCTTTCCTAGGTTTTTCAATAAATAAGCGTAGACATTTCAATTGCGCGTTCAAATTGCTAATGATTTATCACACTAATGAAGCACAATCGTCAAAAATACTCTGTGGCCACTGTCATGGTTCATACCTATGAAACTAATTCCATGCTATATATATATATATATATAACCGCGAAAATCTAAATGTAGTGACCTCAAGTAAACCATATTCCGATTTTATTTCATGTAACATAAGAAACTACAGAAAATTCTCCAGGAAGACATAAAGGGCCATGTATTGTTCAGAACGTTGGGTCTTAAAAGCCCACGAGGGACGTGAGTGCTAAAAAACCGTATTAATTCGAATTTTTCCTGATAATTTAATTGAATTGGCCTTAAGGATTGTCATAGGTCGGACTCCATAGTCAAGATTCGCACATGCACACACTCACAGCAGCACAACACAGGTAAGCATAAGTCCCAAAATCCAATGCAATGGCACGAGCTAGAAGCCTCAAACTATAAAAGTGAAGCGAGAAGGAACTAGCTGGCAAGAAAACGAAGAACAACATGCCAAAGCAAATTGGATTACCTGCCAAAGATCATGGATCTCAACTACCTCTCCTTCCTGAAATTCAGAGGTTAGAGTGATGGTGTGCCTGCTTCCCTCCCATCTCAACACCTCTCTCTCGTCGTCCACCAAGAAGTAGCCGTACTCGCACCTGAAACCAACGGGAACGCTGAGCGTCCCGCACCAAAGAAGCTCGTTGTTGGCATGAACAGGGGTTAGAAGGAGCCCCCGCTTCACGTTCCATGATCCCAGGACCGGTTCCGAGCCCGAGACGAGAAGGCTTTGGCCCCATTGAGTGTGGTAAGGGATCCTGAACGACAGGAGGAGCCTCTTTGATGGGCTTCGTGGGGATTTTAGATCGATGGTAGCCATTTTTTTCAGAGATTGAAGTGACGACTCACAGTCCAATGCAAGTGTTACGAGATCACTCCAGTTTGTGGTGCGGAAGTCGCTCTTCCAGTTCCTGATTTATTACAGAGGTTCGACGCAATCGTGGTTGCGTAAAAATTCTGTCGTGTTACGAAAATCAATGTTCAAACGTCCTACTATCAACGTGATAAATGTAACAGACATGATCCGCAGCCTAAATAGTTGCCCAGTTCTTGAAATAGAAGTTCATAAGAGTAAAATTCAGCAGCCTAAAAGCCGTTAAGATTTTTTAGCTACAAACTGCGTTTTGTACATCAAAAAACATTATTCATAGTCGTGTACTTTATAATTTAAAAAAAAAAAGAACTTAAAAATGAATGTCTACAAGTAATTAAAGCTGTGCACTTAGTATAAGTGGAAACGAAGGAGGAGAAAAGCCCCTTAGACAGATTTGCTTCCGTGATATTCGGGGTAGTTCAGTTTAATGTTTAATCAGATAAATCATCACTCGCATCCTCATTTTTCAATTAAGAGGGATTTAAGTTAATAAAGTGAATTCACGTGCATTCATCCTTCACACCTTTTGAGTGGGAGAAATTGTGCCGGCGACACAAAAAAGAAAAAAGAGTTAAAAAGTCACTAGAAAAGTCCGACCTCTTTTCCTGGGAAACCTTTTACTGTTTATACACAAAAGGAATGAGATAATCTTTCTCATCAACAAACACCCCATGTCCTAACAAATCGTCCACTTCTTTACCTTCATATACTCTCATATTTTCAAAGTGGTGCTTACTCATTGGGAGCTCTCTTGGTTCTCAAAAAAAGAAAAGAAAGAAAGAAATCTTGGTCAGATGAATAAGAGGAGCATTTTATCCCTTCACTCAATTTAAAGAACAGAAGCTTTCATCTTTTTTTCCCATCTTATAGAGTACCAAGTATGTTTTCATATATCAGAGTGACAATTCACTATACTTCAACTTACATGTTAGTCTGAAGTTCAAAATAGAAACTAGCCCTATACCTCATCCCATTGTTCCAACCTCCTCATATATATATATATATATAAAAGCATACACATACATACATGTTCCCTAATATAATCCGGAGTCTATGGGTATAGGATAGCTGGTTGGTGCAGTGGACGGGGGCACTCAATTCAATTTTTAAGGACGCTACTCCTCTGAAGTGCAAATTCTGGCTTGCATGTGTGGCAGATCAAAGATCTGCGTAGGTTCAGAAGCAACCCTAGAATCTGGAACCGGGGAGAAGAGGAGATCGTGTATCACCTTACAGCCATATTCTTGAGAAAAAAAAAGACAAAAGAGAAGAGATAGAAACCGCTATAACGTGGAAGGAAAAAGTAGGAAGATTTTCAGAGTGCAAGAAGAGTTAGAACGCAACTACAACTGTATGTCCGTATGGTCCCTATCGAACGACCACCCACTTAACGACATAATGTTAATTGTCAATATACTCTCTCCATCTTTTTCCACCTTTGATCGTTCCACAGAGAGAGGTGAGGAAGGTCCAGAAAGAAGAAGAAAGATCCCTGTAATCTTAAGATTTTAACTAGTTCGAGGTCATCGTCTCTAGAATGAAGAACTGTTTTAGGGTCGGACGAAGAAGCAGTCTGTTGCAAATGCAGATGCTTGCAAAGGGAGAGGGTCGGCGTCCAGGATGTCCCATTTGTTTTGATGTTTTGTCTTCTACTGTTTCGAGGAAGAAAGAGTTTTCCATACACGGTTCTGGTGCAAAGGCAGGTGGCGAAAGAAGGCAAGAATGAATTCCTCCATCGACACGTTTCATGGGCCAATTATTGCTTGTCTTTCTGGTGGATGCGACGAGTGTGGGTTGGAATTTGGATGTGAAGCAGCTTAATCTATTGAAAACTGAATCCGAATCAGATCCTGTACAGTGAGAATAACAAAACATGCAGTAGCTGAGGGATTTGTGTTGAGCAGTGCCATAAAAATTGGATTTGGTTCCTGTTCTCAAAAGATAATGAAATGGACGTGCACATACATGATACATGTGTGTGTTACAAAAACAGGAAAAACATTAATAATTTTGAAAACATTTTTAAAATGAAATGTGGCATATCTCAAAAATAAATGAAATGCATGTGTGTGTTATAAAAACAGGAAAAACGTTAATAATATTTTGGAAATATTAAAAAAAATGAAATTTGGCGTCTTTTTTCGGTCTGGTTTGCCACTTCCTCGATTCGAATCTGTTGTTCATGCCGGTTTTTGCGCACCAGAGCATGTTATGCATATTGTAGTTAAAATTTTTCAGTTGGTTAAAGTTATTCGGTTATGTTTTGATGTAAAATATCTTTTATTCTCAACAAGTGATATTATCATCAGGAGAGGCAGCAAAAGCTTCCATACGTATTAAAAATTATGGTGATTAGTGATCGATCCTCAAATCTTTAGGGCGTGCTTGAATGCGCTGCGTCTTGTGTGCACAAATCACTCCTTTCAATCTGATATTGAAGGTCCTTCTCAATTGAAGTGTTGAAGGTTCTGAACATCAGATAATTTAGATAAAGAAGCGTTGAAGCTTATGAACGTCAGGTAAGTCAGATAAAGATGGAGTCAATGCTAACCAAAATGTAATGCCCACATGAATTGAACCTGCGGTTGTTTAGCAGAGAGATCTTTATTTCTGCTCTCTGAAAAGCTGACGTGAAAAGATTCTTACCAACTCATGCCTCCTAAAAAAATACATTTCGAATATCGAATTTTTGGCCCTCTAAAATTTAATATATGTCTTAAGATTTCACTTTTTCCTCTGAAAAGCTGACCCTGAATAGATTCTCACAACTTGTGGCAAACAAAAAAAGAAAGATACAAAATCGAATTTGCTGACCTTTTTAATCAAAAAAAAGTTTGATCAACCCTGAAGGATGAATCGGCTTAATAGATGATGACCCACGCTCCGCGCTGCAGCCCTGTCAATGACTGTCAGCCTAACCGCAAGTGCAACATGGCGATGACCGAAGCAAATGGATTGACGCCTCAAACGTCACTCCGCCTGAGCTCCACGAAATCTGTGCCGCGAAACCCGCCCAGATGTATCACATGCGCGGTGCGGCCACCCCTCACCAACTTGCCGCGGTGGCTGCCAACTTCAACTCCCTATCTCTAATATTCCTTCTAGGTGACAGTGGGTATGTCTAACTATATGACAAATCATTGCATCCTCAAAGTCTACACGACGTTATGGTTGCTCTTCACTCTGATAAAACCCCGTCTTCATTCTCATCGAATCCCCAGAACCTAACGGAGAATCGAAATAGAAACTGCAGTTGCATGATCTAAAGTCGCAAATTCAGAGAAACAATTTTTCACCATTTTAGTTCGATAAGCTTCAAAAACTACAAAAGGCAAACCATAGATACGGTAGGGGTGCGCGTTCCAGTTTCCCGAGCAAGAAGTATTCTCTTCGTGTGAGGAAACAATGCGCAGCATGCATAAATTTTGATGGTTGTTGAAAAAGCAGGACCCAGAAAGTAGACCGACCACAGTGAAATCAGGACAAGATGAAACATTGTCGAAATATTATTATGCCGATGGTTGAATCGTTGATGAGGTTCTTATCTGTTTTTATATTGTCAAATGTTATTTGAGGTGAAACTTTCTTATGTAAGGTTTCTGTTTTTACATTGTCCAGGAGCTTTTCTATGTTTAGCTTACCATCCGATTCCCATGTTCATGACATCGTTTCCTGGGATATAGAAGTATAATTCAGCGACTGCAAATAGAATAGTGCTCAACGATGTTGAGCTGTAACAACTGGGACAACAAAAGGGCGAGCGCACCCTACTCAATCCGTCCAGCCTGTGGGGTTATCTCAATGTTGTCATCATCAGAGCACTCGAACAAGACAACAACCACCGAACTCAAAAACGTATATAATTAACAATTTAAAAAAAAATAAACAAAACAAAAGAAGGGGAACGGGGACACCTCCTGCCACCAAAAATAAACAAAACAAAAAAAGGGGAACGGGGACACCTCCTGCCACCATCCATCACCAAATGAGATGTAAGGATTTTTTTTTTTTTTTGGGTCATGAAGCTCCAAAAGAACTGTGACGCAAATTTTGGTCAGAACAGAGGAGAAAACTACGGACAAAAACCGTTTAACTCTATCCATGAAACGGACAAGAACAAACCCGTTTGCAGGCTTGAGAGATGAAGACAGGACAGTCATACAAACATAAGGTTGGCTGAAAATAGAAAAATTACATTAAATTCAAGTTATTTGTTATGAATTATTGAAAATTTGAGTGGAAATGCAGCGACAATCACTGAGAAAACTACAAAAGGCTATCACGAAGTAAACAGGATAATGCCCTTAATACACTGCTGAAATCACCAACCCTGCGATCCCCAAGCTTGTGTCAAAAACTATGTGCGACCACCCCACCCCTCTTCCTCTCTCCGTCTTTCAACTTTGGGACCATATACAAACAACAAAGCCGTGTTACATACAACCTAAGAGACCTAGGCAGACAACAGTCAGTAGCAAGAAAAAGACTGAGCAAAACTTTCTTTTTCCCTCGAAGGAAAATGTAGGGGGGGTCCGTAACAGCAATATGTATAATAAAGGGCCTGCCACTTCTGGCTTCGACCAGAAATACATATTTGCTGGTAACACCACATTACATTAATATATACACACAAAAAAGAAAATTTCCACCTGATCCTGGACACCCTTTGTGCCATTTTTCTCAAGGGAACTCCAACATATCTTTCCTTATGCAGAGAGAAACCAAAAGTCACTTTGTGACTTGAAAGGTTTCGGGCAAGGGGAGGGAAAATGAACAGTTTTCCTGAAGTTGTCACACGTGCACCAACAATGCTCCAAGCAGAAGAACCCATGGAACCATTAACATGAAGGAAGCTGCATCAATAGCAGATTACTGTGTCATCACCAGAACAGAATACAAGAGTTAAGGCAGTTGTGTGTTGTGAGTCTTGTGACCATATTTATAAAAACCCTGAAACAAGGGCAACGTCCAAGTGCCAGATGCACCCAGCTGAACAAATTGGTTGAATCAATTTCAACTTTTAGGAAATAACTTATTCCAGAGTTGTCAAAGAACAAAACAGCAGTGCAAGTTCTGAACACAAAGATAGTAAAATAAACTTTGGTTGGAAAGTCCTCTCTGTGTATGTGTACGTGTGTGTGTGTGTGTGTGTGTGTGTGTGTGTGTGTGTATGTGAGAGAGAGAGAGAGAGAAAGAGAGCATACATGAAGCAGGAGATGGTGATGGGGAGGATGGGGAGGAAACCAACGGCAAGACCCGATTGGCATCACCTGGACTGGCTACAGGAGAACTTTCAACACTTTTGCTTGGAGCTGCAGTTATACTTGGAGGATGAACATGAGCAAAATAGACTGCTCGCAAAGGTGGCGCTGCAGGAAATCTGACTGACGATGCAGGACGGTCCCCTTTTGGCTGCACTGATGCAGAAGGAGATGTTACAGGGGCAACATGGGCGTTTCTTTTATGACCCAAGGAAGATCCAGTGTGGCATTGGGATGGAGGCAATGCATAGTGGTGGTGATGAGGAGAAACATAATTTGTTGCAGGGCGAGGAGAAGGTGCAGAAGCTGGAGCTACATGAGAATTAGGATGATGGTGGTGATGGTGCCCATGGTGGTGGTGGTGGTGGTGGTTTTGGTGAGGAGAAGGAGCTGGACTTGGTGAGCCATCACCACCAAGTGAATATGGAAGATAAGATGATAATCTGACCTCCTTCACTTTACCAAAGACCCTGTGATTCAGACCAAGGTTTCTTTCTGGCGAATCAGTTATGGTTTGGGCCAATTGCTTCACTCTTGGTGCAGCAAGTGGAAGTCCAACTTCCGCAAAAATTGATGCCTGGACTATAACTGGAGGGGACAATGTCGAACCTTTTAAATTTGTCAATTTCACATACAAAGCCTGCAATTGAAAGACAACTTAAATCAATGTATATTATCAATATATTAAGATAGAATGCATCAGAGAAAAAAATGTCAAAATAATGTCCAGGCCAATGATTAACTTGAATCTTCAAAAAGTGTTAGGTGAAAAGAAGAGGAAAACCTCGTGCTGCCTGAGATGCAAGCCCAACTTAAGCTGGTTCTTCAACTCATCAAGATTATCTTGGATTTGGTATATGGGATAATTCAATGTGAAGTTNACACCAAACACAACATTTGTCCAGTTTGATCGAGAATGGGAGTGCAGTGATATAATAACCACCTGTTCATATTACAACGTCAGCCATAGTAGCTTGGAACTGATCAAATAACTAGACATGGCATGAATGAAAACAAAAACCAAACCGTGGTGTTCGGAACTCCAATTTCTCCAAGTATATCATATTCAAGCTTTAGAATTGTAGATTTCGCACTCAGGAACGACACAGGCCTTTGCAGTTTGAAAGTTGCTTCAATTTGAGCTGCAGAAAAACTCTCTCAGATCAAAAACTTTCAAAATATTTTGGTAAAGAATTAGACAGAACCTTGTAAAGGCAAATAATAACGAACAAGCGCACAATATGTTAATCAGTAAGTTCCTATCATTCTGTATGTATACACTCAGAGGCCCAGTTAACCTCATATTGCTTGGTGTAGTTGCCAAAAAAGAAGACCAGGAATGTACTAAAAAAAAAATTCTAAATGAAACCAAGAAAACTGGAGGTTTCACTTTTTCTCATATATCTTTGTTGATGCTGCTTCCAGTTTTAAAGTCAAGGACATAAACAGTTCTTCTAGGAAATTATGGAACCAAGTATCAAACATTAACAACATAACCACCACCAACACACATGAAAGAAATTATACAACCCACAGATTCCATCATCACTTTTCAGATAATCATCGACTGTTGCTTGTGTAAGCAACTTTTGATCCTCATAATGTAAGAATAGATTAACCTTATGTATAATTTTTTTATTTAATTTATTATAGAAACTAATGGAACCAAGCATAAATCACATCTACAGCAAGGTCACATTACTTGTCAAAGCAGCACCCCAGCATGGATCATGAGATGGAAGAGAACAAAGAGTTCTCGATCTCTGGCCAAAGAAAAAAACATGAAAGGAAAACTGCCCAAGAAAAGGATAACGCAGGACAGAATAAAATAAAAAATGAAAAGTTGGTAAAAACAGTCCAACAATGTGATAGCAGAATCAAGTTCATATATTACATGACTAACAAGAAGTGAACAACACACGACCAACTTGAGACCGACTGACGTAAAGTTCATTCTTCAAGACCATAAAATAGTTAAGCCATGGATGCTTCATATCTTACAACATCCTAGGTTATACAGATGAAATAATAAAGAATCTACTTGATAAATAAACATAGGATATCAAAAACCCACGCTCTTCATGAAAATATGCATATAAAAAGTAGACGATGCAGCAGCTAATTATGTAAAGGTGGCTTCTAACGTCAAGATAAAAGAACTTAAGTGATTTATTACCAACATGCAACGATTGTTACTTACATGGTTACTTGAACGTTGAAACTCAAAATATCTGCAAAAGAATCGTACATTATGACTGTTCGTCTAATCAGTATAACAGACATAACTTGCCACACCAAGAATGTAGATGTGCAAAATGACATCTTACTTCAGATATATCAATCTACTGGATAAATAGGAGTTAGGACAGATATTTAGTTCTACAAAACGAAAAGATACTCCAATCCAGAGCCAGAGGTACAAAAAGAGTAGTACACTGAAACTTCATATAGATGAAATCAGTGAAAAGAACCGAAACAAAACTTACAGTATCTGAAAGTTCCAAAGCTAGTTTATGTTCTCACTTCTCTCACTTTCGGAGATCAATTCCATTCGACATGATGGAAATTCTATTATTCTGTTCACAATATCATAATTAAATGTTTAGATTTCTTCTTAAAAATAAGCAGCTCTTTTTCCTTTTCCTGTTTTTCAGCTTTTCTCTGGCAGACCAAGTGCAGCTTACAGCATCACCAGTTAGATAAGTACGCCATGATAAACATATAACTCAAGTTATATGATATAAGTTATAAGTCTCAGCAGTCTAGCAACCACTGGTCCACTGTAAAACTCAAGAAGTAAGCACTAATCGATTCTGAAGTTCGTTTATAAAATGCACCCGCGTCATGTTCAAAAATCCACTGCTGTTTCTGCTTTCTCAAACAAACGTATATTTTTCAAGACCAATCCAAGCCAGCACTTGCAAAAGAAGACTGGGTAGGGAAAAAAAAAAACTTTATTTATGAAAAGACGCTTGAACTACGAAACCCATATGACAAGCAATGGAACGAAGAAAGAAATTTGACATTGAGTAGATGAACCGTAGTGTAAAAGTCATCAACCAACAGCTAATTTGGAAATATGAAAAGGAAAGGGCATCAATATCATCAAATGGAGAAAACCAGACACAGTTCACCTGCCGGAAGAAAAAAGAAAAGAAGAAAAAAACGAACAGCAACTGCAGCCTTTGAAGCATGAAGGATACCTAGATATTACAAAATCCCAGTCCAATACAGTGGAAAATCGGGAGAATGAGGAAGTGAGAAAGGAAAAACCGGCGCTCCATATCAACTTCTTCATTCAACAGTTCGGAGTTAGATGGGGAAAAGGAGAAAATTATCCCCATTTCAGGGGCCCGGAAGGGAAAAAGAACAAGAGTAAACAAAGACCATCAAGCATGAAAACTTAACATACATGATACAGGAGAAGAACAATATCACATGGAGAACCTTAAATTCCATGTACGCATCGAATTACTGCGAGTAAGGTTAAGACAACAGACTTTCAAGACCACATAAACTCAAAGAAACTGAAGAAAAGGTGCTTCGAAAATGCATCCAAGTAGATGAACCTACGTTTCAAAGCCAACCCCTGAACGGAAATAAGAAATGGGAAAGGAGAAAACCAAAACTTGTTGGAAATTGAAGAAACCAAAAAAGATCAACAATGCAGATGGCTCCAGATTCCAATTCTCCAAATGCAAACCCTCAAATCAAACTCTTCAACCTCCGGAAGCATAGATCCCAATCCATGCCCCTCCAAATCACCACACAACACTTACAAACCCTTCCTCCTCCCAAATGCAGCTCATAAGACAGCAAAAATAGAAACCAAAGCACACGATCTTACCTCCGGAACGCCATAGTACCAGATCCTCACGATCAGCCCCCTGGATGTAAGACAGCAACCAGAAGACCGAGGAGACGATGACGGCGAGACTGAAGATGACGGAAAGAAAGCACTTGAGACTGAGAAACCGGCAGATTGCACTGGATCTACAGCCGCCTCTGCGAGGATCGGTGGAACTCGAATCGGCTGCCGACAACGACGACGAAGACGACGTCACGGGAACCCCTTCCTCGTCGAGCTTCCCCATGGCAGCGCATCCTCCGGGCCAAAATCACCTTCCCCGGAGTCTCAGCTCCCACTCAAAAGTGCGGCGGCGGCGGAGCGGTGGCGGAATGGCTTTCCGGCAGACGGCGTCTCGCTGGAGCATCGGCCGTGTTAGGGCAAAGGCGCTCCCTGCGTCGGCTGCTTCCAATCTAAAGCGCCCATTTTTTTTAAAAAGGAGAGAAAAAAGATGAAGAAATTAAGCGCTCTTTATTGGAAGAGAGGACGAGTTCACTTCACCCTGTGTGCTGTACACTCAATTTTTTTTTCCTTTTCTTCAAAAAAATCAATATATTTTAAATGAAAGAGAACGAGAAGGAGGAAGGATTCCGGATCCCTGAAATGACCTAATTGCCACTGCCTTCCAGCTCCATGGACAAATACAGGCCTCCCAAACGAATCTCCTAGCTTTTGTTTTTTGGAGGAACCGAATATTACGCTGAACTTAAGTCTTTTTATTCACACAAATGACCAACTCGTCCCCCAATACTGGGGTTTGGATCTGGACTTACATCCTTTAGACCCGATTTTTAATGTGATCTGGGGCTCTATATATCGGATCCTGTATCAAGTGGTAATATGCCCTTTTACATAGCACTCATATGACTTGTTAATTATGATTTCAAACATCACTGTAACTTTTATGGATCCACGTTTGGTTTTGAAGATCCTTTATTTTAATACACGGATATGGATCTATATTTTGGTTCTATCCCTCACAAATCATATGCGCGCATGAAATGGTCAACAGCTTTTACCATAAGTTTTGGTATCAAGATCCGGGACCCGAAACAGAGGACACGTTAGTACTTAAAGCCGGATCTTATACTGAGTGACGAAAATAGCCCTTGCGTTTTGGTGACGTCCAGCTAGGCGCAAAACAGTCTTATCACCTGTGGCTTTATTTTAAGTTTTCAACTGTAGCGTAAAATGTAAATTAAGTTTATTCTGCACCAAATGACATTACTACCCTTATCCGGAGACACGTAGTCGGAATAATCCAAGCGAGCTTCCCGCGTGCTTTCGGTTACAATTTGGAACCTTTAGCCGAAAAGTCAAAGGGCAAGGCCAGTTGGTTTCAAATTTCGAGTATATTTTCGTCCACGAGTAGAGAGGGGCGCGCCTTTCTTATCCCCATCCCATATATTTCGCCCTCTCTATATTTCCAGTAAGCTAAAAAGGAAAAAGAATTAGTAATTTCCACTCGCGGAGAATTTTACTTTTATACCCTCTGTGGCAGAAGTGCCTACTCTTCGAACGGGGACCATTTGGTCAATGTTGCAAAAGACGCGTCCATTTTCGGTGGATAATGATCAGCGCGAAGACTTGCTAAGGCAGAAAAGGTCGCGCGGTGAAAGGGACCGTCACCAACGATCCTTCTTTCGAAAGCACTAACGGTTACTTTTCCTCACCCGCCGCGCGTCACCAAAATCCATGATCAAGTTCGTGAACTCGGGATTTTGTGCGGTAATTTCACGAATCTCCACGCTCGTTCCGCGGCAAAATCACGGAAGTTCGTGATATTGTTGGTGGTTTGAGTGACGGGGTTTTAGTGGGTGGCGCCGATCGTTCGTGAACTCGAACGCGCTCGCGATGGCAAAAGCGATTAAGTTCGTGAATTTTGTTGGGAACTAAATGGATACTGAACTTTTCCGAACGATGAAGTTTGGTTGAATGCCGACGGCGTTCCGTTCCTGGCAATTTCACCGCTGGGGTTAATTTTGTCTGAGAGAACCGAGGGCGTGGTTAGTTCCGGCATCGAAATTTTATGGTCACAATTGAATTTATCGTATTTGTTTATTTGCGTTTTATGAGGGAGGGGATGGGTCCCGCATGCATTATAAACATTCACATGCGACTTCCGCCCCAGTATTGAAAAAGGGTGGAAACGGCCCGTGAATTCTTTAAAAAGGAGAGGTGGCCGGATGTTCGCGGTGGGAAGTGGGTGGACGGAAGAATCAGATAATGTTTGCATTTTTTATAATGCGTGCAAGTGTTTAAATGTCTTCATTTGAATCAAATTTTGGTAGGACAAATATTAGATCCAACAACTTTAATGATGCATTCTAACTGCGTCTTTAGTCTCTCTCTCCAAATCTCCCTTTATATATATATATATATATATATATATATATATATATATATATATATATATATATATATATATATATATATATATATATATATATATATATATATATATATATATATATATATATATATATAGTCATTGAAATATATATATATATATAGTGTCACGCATGTATATATTTATGTGATGAACTTCATTGTGCACATGAACTCGTGAAGGTAGCGATTTAAACGATATTATGTGCAAATGTGCTTTAACCCCACAAATCAAGGCTTGTGCTTTTTTTTAAAACATGGTTTAACAATAAAAGTTTTGACCATAAAATTTATCCAATTTTAAAGTTATTGTCCATGTGTCAATAACATTTACGCCTCATAAAAAATTGGCTAGTCCAATCAAAGATTGGAAAAATGTCTCCGGTTCGATTCTTGTGAGCATCAACCCCCAACACAAACTAATGCACCCCTACATGTTAGCATCGCAAGGGAAATCAATGAGTTATGACTTTTAGTCATTCAGCAAATCTACCCCAATCTATGTGGCAATAATTAAAGTGTTGGCATGGTCAAACAGCCCATTAATGTACATAATGTCAGTATATATGCCAGATTTCCACCACCGTATAACTCTTTATAGGAAGGAAGATGGAAAGAACAAATATAATTATAAGTTAAAGTAGTTGTAATTTGGAGAAGTCAGGTCGTGTGCGTGTATTAGTGTTCTTATGTTATAAAATATAAAAGCCAACATAAGGTTAAGTTACTTTTGATGTGTAATTAAACTTTCATATACACCTATATCACTTACGCACCTTATAAAAAAACATATATGATGTATGTTATTGCAAGCCTAAGCAGGCACTTTTCATAAATGGTACACGTTTCCCACTGGGGTTATTTGGAGTTGTAAATGGGCCAGGTTTGATTTGATTTGGAGGTTTTTTTTTTTTTTTAAGCACTTTACTGAGTCCTATCTGGACCCAACTCATGCAACTTCCAATATTAATTTAACACCTTCGCGATGAACCTTTTTTGGAGCCTTATTCGATCTCTACGGCATGATGACACTTCAGTTATCGGCGATAGTGAAGAATCAATGCTCGCAATTTATGAAAGTGGGGTTGAATTAAATATCTCATAAAGAGCCACGTCCCAGTCAACTTTATCATGTGAATTTAGTAAATGGATCGTATTAATTGTGCATCAAAAGTTACAGCAAGAAAGGTTCTTGTTTAGATAAAACGGTAATTAACTGGACCCACTCTATGTGAATAGAAGATGCAGGATTTGGATTGTTCTCGTCGGTTTAAACTTTAAATTTGAGTTTTCGTCTCTTTGTTCACGTCAAACTTTTTGCAGGTAACGATAAGCAAGCACCTCCACATTTCAAACTGTGTTGAAAATTGATTCTTTGCTGATTAAAAAACCATGTAACTTTTTTTTTTTTTTTAATGTCAAATCAACTGTTGAGTTGTTGAACGTTAACCTACGGGCAGGGCCAGGGAAGGCCTGACGAAACAGCGGCGGATTCTCCGGTCGGTGGCTAAAGCGGCGGTCGCGAAATTAATGGCAGACGTAAAATTGAATAGAAACTATGAGACATGGGGGCACCTTATATGGCTGGACTAGTGTCTGGCCTCGTTGTCATTTAGAACCCGTGTGATTCTTAGAGATTATTCATTGATGCGAATGTTTTTTCTAAAAAATTACATACTAATGGAACACTATGGTTTTGGTTGTTTTCTTTTATTGCATATCATAAATTTATAGTGATATGAGACCACCATGGATCTCAAATTCATGGATTTAAAGTCGGACTTTCTCCTTGCTTATCTAACCTTAAATGTAAGTTTTGTTTTAATATAACATGGATTTGAAATCTATGTTGTTGACATCTTATGCTTGTTTAAACTGGGACCTTCCATAACACAACTTTTAAAGCAGCATCGATCTCAGATATGAAGCTATCAAACATGGCTTCCGTTCAAAGCAATGCCGTTTTTTTTTTTTTAGCTTCGATAAAGGGTAGAGCTAGGGGGTTGGCAGGGGCCTTGCCTCTTCCCCTCACTTTTTGAACATTTAAAAACTATATATTTGAAATTTCAAAAATGTTTGGCCCGTGTATAACTTTGAAAATAGGTGTTGACCTATGTCAAAATTTATCAAAAATTGTATCTACTTTGTTTTGACCCCTACAAATGACATGAAAATATGCTAAAACTTAGGATATGCTTAGTTAAAAAACATGTAATTGATCTTTTATTTTTAATAAAAAGGAGTTTTATGTCATGTATTTCAAACAAACCATAAGATAGCCAGTTACTAGTTATACATGAATTATTGTGACTGCGTGGTAAGAATGTATCTAAAAACTAGTGATCATCGTGAAATGTATTCGTATTGAAGACGTCGGAATCAATTATATCGTCAACTCAACTAAAGTTGGACGTCATGAGGTTTTCTTGGAGGCTTTTCATTGAATACGGAAGGGCCCGTTTGATGGGCGGGTGAAATCTAGTGGGGATGGAAAAATTTATACGGGCGGGTGAAATTTTACCCGCTCGATTGAAACTCCATCAAACGGGATGAAATTTCATCCGTTTAACCCAAAAGAGAGCAGGTGAAATTTCACCCGCTCGAATTTGCTGTTTCGGGCGCTCATTTCACCCGCTCGACCTCCCTCCTCAGCTCCTCCTCCCTCCTACCTTCTCATCGTCGCACCAAAGTAGAACGAGCTCGCACCGTCGCAGCTGCGCTGTCGCCTCTCCGCTCCTCCACCGATACGCTTTCTCCCTTTTCTGTTGCCCTAAGTTGTTCTTCTGTGGCTTCACACCGGCAAAGAAGAGAGGTGCAGAGACAAGGCAGTTGTCGCTCCTTTCCCTCTGTTACCGCTTCGTGAGTCTCTCAATATCTCTCTCTCTTCTCCTCCTTCGAGAAGTTTTTGACAGTTTCAAGCAGTTAACTATGTGATTTATTCTGCCAAATCGGTCGCGGTGTGCTTTAAAACTTTTCCCTTTTGTTGCAGCTCTCACGTCGCGAGTCGAAATAAGAGTGGCGATCCATCGGTAGTTGATTGATTGACCTCAGTTTAACTTACGTTGATATGTATTACGCCAGCACTAAACACACGCTTGCTGCGTTATTTCTTTTATCTTGTTCAATTTAAATGGCTCGAGTTAAGTGGCTCCGGTTTTAAAAGCCCTTACTCACATTTTTTTTTCATTTGCGAGTAGGCATTTGATTGAATGAAATACCTTTTTTCTTCGTTTAAATGTTAGTTGAAATTTTCACGATAAAAACAAAACTCAGCATATATATATTTTTTTAAAAAAAGCTTATACATAGTCTGAGAGAGAGAGATAGAGAGAGAACAAATTCAAATATGCCCACTGGCCACTGCTAGAAGCTGTCGAGTGATTAAAAATGAAAAATCTGTAATTGCCAAGGATCGTCACCACAAACTATTGATGTATGCGTTTGTTTCACCATTTTCTTGCAAGGGACATTTAATTTTTGCCCATCTAGAATTGGGAAGTATAGACACACACACAAAACGTGGATCCGAGAGGAACCCGGCTCTCATGCAGCCATCCCCGTGGGAGGTAGCTGTCTACCTAAATAATCGGAGACTATGAATGGACTTAATACCTACTGCCTGACTGGCCATATATAATATATATATTTGTTTTGTATTGTTAAAATCAGTCGTAAAATGTGTATTTGTCATAGCCAGTAACTTGGTTACTGTTTATAGCAACAATATGCACATTTTTCGATGTTGTTTGAAAACATAAAAAAAAATTAACAATGTGGTTATAGAGGTAGCCGTTGATTTCAAATATATATATATATATGTTTATATATTAAGAGATGAGATGTGGCGCCCGTCGTCGACTCCTTAATCAACGTGTTTTGTTATTGATTTGAAATGAACCAGTCATTCAAACCGATCTTTTGTAACACCAGAATTGAGAACCGTCGAGTTACAACCTTCTACTCTATCCCGTCATGAACAATGAACTAGAAATGCGATGAGAGAGTATAACGACGGTTGGCAGGACAGGACTTGCTCAACATACCGAAAATGCCAATTCCACTACATATTGGATTCCATGACGAGCAGAATTCCCTCCCAACTTAACATGTTTTCCTTGTCCAATAGACCAGCTACGATAAAATTCAAGCATCCTCTGTTAATTATTGTTTCCGAACACAACTGAGCTGAGAGTCCTTTTTAGATAAAGGAAAAACCTATATAAAAGAAAGCTACCGATTGGGGAAGTATCTGAAAAAGGCGTTCGTATGTCATTTGTTTCTTATGAATGTGGTTACTAAAATATTTGGGGATGTTTGGAAACAATAACATACACATAACTTAAAAATTAGCGAGACCTCAAGGAGCATAGCATAGCTGGTCGGGTTAGAGGCCTGAAATAAAGCAGGTCTCTAGTTCGATTCTCGTAGACGCTATGTTTCTGTGTTTTAAGGTGGCAGAGCGCGACATCCAAGTTAAAGGGTGTCTCGTTCTATCATTAACACCGACGCAACTCAAGACCCGGAGGCAAGGGAAATGGGGCTTCACTCGGACGGTGGGATTGACCCTCTCACTCACAAAAAAAAAACATAAAAATTAGTGAGATTCATTCAACACTTTAAAAAGTGTTTATCTTTGAAGCGGATTTATGAGAGGTTAACAACGTGTTATTGACACCAAACAACCCCTGGTTTGAGCCGCCATTATGGTTCAAACTGGAGAGTCTAACCACCTACCAGCCACGCGCGATGTCCATGCCAACTTGAGATCTATGAATACAACCAAAAACTGTATATAGATCCAAACCATGGTGGGTAACATATAGCATGGATCATGGACGGATCGAAGTCCGATATTTAAGCAGTATTCGCTAGTTTTTTTTTTAAGTAAATAGTAGTCGAAATTATAAAAAAGGTGCATTTTTTATATAGCTTTTAAGATTATAAAAAGGATACTCTTTTAAGCGCATGGACAATTAATTTTCACCAAAAAAAAAAGTAAAAACCATACCAAAGGAGAGATATTTGACTATTTTATTTCTTCACCGTTATGGTCGTGAATTCCCCCAAGAAAGTTATTTATAATATTGTTGTCTTAAAAAACTAAAAGATATATCTTTTTGGGCCTTCAATCAACTACATGATAGTTGAAAACATTGAATGGAAAAATATCGATTGAATTTTTATTAAACGGCTGCTTGAGATACGACTGTAATGCATTCTATTACATTATTAAATTGTCTGATTTACGTTGTCGTTTTGGATATTATTAATTTTCTTATATCTAAATAAATAAGTTAAAATCGAATAAAATTGCATGTTTATAAAAATATAAAATTGTTTTAACGATTTGGATACGACTCTTACCAATTTTAATAAATTTAACGAGTTAAAATAAATCACCTGATTCGTGCATCTAGAGTCGCTGGTTGGTCCGACTCGTTCGCTTTCGTGTTGAAACGCGCGCTTTGTTGTAGCCTTTTACGAGCCTCCAAAGCCTGTAGGTGACGGTATAAAAAACCGGCTTTCATAAACTATTTTGTCTTCATTTTTTGTTTTAATTATCGGAAAACAAAAACGTAACAGAGAGCGAACTCTTTGCTCCTCTCCATTTCTCTCTCTAGGGTTGCACTTGCTTTGGTCTTCGTCGATTCTTTCTCCCGCTCTCTCCTTCCCCCCCTTCTAGCCTTTCGGGTTCTTCGGGTTTCTTTTCTTCGGATTGTTGCTGGTTCGCTTTTTCCGTGGTTCGGAGAATGGGGGGCAGAAACGTGATCTCGGACGAAGAAGGTAAGCAGCAAACAATCCCCAGGCGTCTTCTCGTTCGGATTTGCTTTTCCCATTTCTTTGTTTGATTCACTGCTTACTAGCTCGTTGAGTTTGATCTTCAGTAGCGGCTCTAAACCTCGGATTTCTTGAACCACAGCAGTTCAGGGATCGCAGGTTAGGGTTAGGGTTTGCGGGAGAAATGAGTTAGCTCCGCGTTTATCTCCCCGATGATCAGGACGGCAGCTTATGAAATATTTATTGGCTGTGAATGGTGATTTCCCTAATTGGTTTTCCTCGGTTATGTTGTTTCTCGTTGCGACGCAATGCAACTGGAGCTCTGGGTTAAATGCTGGGGTTTTTGTTCGTTCTCCTTTTTTAGTTGACTCTCGATGTTCTTTTGTTCATGTACGCATGCTGCTAGTTCAAGATTGGCTTTCTTTTGCATGATCACACCGGTGGAGAAATTACTTGGTTCTTCCTTCCTAGGTTAGATGCCGTCTATTGGGACCCCTTTGCTGCGTCTGAAGACCACGAGCTAATTTACTGCTTATCCCTGACACGTTTCTGTCTTTTAGAATATAGAAACACGAATTTTCTAAATTTGTGCTTCCGTGGTAGTTTGAAGTGTATGTTCTACTTGACGCGTATACTTATAGCTGAATATAAGGTTAATTACATGAGGAAATGAATGTAGAAATATCTCATGCTAATATTAGAGAGTACTAGGTTTCGTAATAATTTGACGAATTTTTATTTTCTTCTGGAAAAGTGTCAAGAATTCTGCTCCTTATTAGTTTCTCTTACCTTGGTTGGCTGTGTTACCTTTTCCTATTTTACCAAATGGTTCGTTTTTTTTTTTTGAATCAAAAGCGGGTTTCACAAAGGTGTTTGATTTTTTTTCCTTCCCTGGTTATGGCAAAGTCACTCTTAATGTTAATGCTCATCTTCGTGAGAGCAATATTCTGTCACATCGAAATTGTAATGTCAAATGCCGGATCTCCTAGAAGCAGAGCTTCTTTCCATCTGCTTAATTTGTTAATTCGTCTTTGTAGCTTGTGTCAACTTTTCATGTGCACAGTGCCAGAAAGGAAATTTGAAATGCAATAATGTTATGTTTTATCGGTTGCCAAATTGATTGTGCGAGTGAACTCCTTGTACATGTTCTACATGCATCTGCATGCTTTTCCTTTTTCCTCCAACCTCTTTTTCTAAATTGATTCAATGATAGATGAATTTGAGGATGAGGTCGGTGGCCGTGAAGCTGAAGGAGACGAGGTTCATGCAAGGGATGATGAAGAGGATGATGAAGAGGAGGAAGGTGAAGTTCACGTTTTATGTTAATTGCTCTTCTGTTCCATTGTTGGGTATAGGAGATCTGGTCTCTGTGTTTGTTTTTTAGGGGATTTTAGATTATATCTTATGTTAACTTTTAACGTTTACAAGCTGGAAAGGTTGCATCCATGCTTATTTTCATCCCCTTGAGTATGCTTCTGACAATATTAATGGTGACAGAAGAAGGGCAAGATGAATATGAGAAGGATGGTTTCATTGTTGATGATGTAGAAGAAGAAGAACAGGAAGAAGAGGAGGAGGACCAAGAGGAGTTAAGGTCCAAAAAGAAGAAAAGAAGGAAAAGGTTCTTACTGCTTTGCTTGCTCATTCCTTTTTATTAGATAATCATGGTTTTTGTGGTTTCTCCTCTTAAGCGAGTTTTTTTCAGACTGATATTCTAAGAGACTCTCATTAGTGTGTGTCTGCTAATTTAGGGAGACTGAGGAAAACTATGAACTCGATGAAGATGATTATGAGTTGCTTCAGGAGGCCAATGTTACAGGATTCCATCGACCTAAGCCTGTGAGTTTCCATATTCTGATTATTGATTTTTTTTTTCTTTCTTAGGTTCATTGGGTCCTGTCATTCATGTGGCAAATATATATGCAGGGCAGCAAAAAGTTTAAAAGACTAAAAAAAGCTGGTCGGAACAATGAGCATGAAGAGGGAGCTGGCTTTACTGATGACGAAGAGATCAATGAAATTGACCGGAGTGGTCGTACTGCTGAAGAAAAACTGAAGCGCAGCTTGTTCGGTGATGATGAAGGTAATCATCTTCATGTTTGAGGGGTAGGATCTTTGAAAGGAGTGAATGATAACCAAGTCTCTCTCTCTCTCTCTCTCTCTCTCTCTCTCTCTCTCTCTGTGTCTG
Source organism: Nymphaea thermarum (assembly GCA_011799765.1). Classification (NCBI taxonomy): domain Eukaryota; kingdom Viridiplantae; phylum Streptophyta; class Magnoliopsida; order Nymphaeales; family Nymphaeaceae; genus Nymphaea; species Nymphaea thermarum. Next base: position 347,478 of record JAANDH010000097.1, read on the forward strand.
TCTTTTCTCTCGCTCGTTTTCTTATACAAGCATGCATAGACATGCTCACTTACATGTGGATATGTATATGTAAGAGCCCATACTCATAAAGGGATATTTGAAAGCAACCACGTGTATCTTTCTTTTCTATTTTTTTTTATATCTGAATAAATGAATATCAGGGTTGTGTCATTAGGGGTGCCACAAGATATTGCTGAAGAGGAGGAACTGCAAGAAGACGTGGAAGAAGAAGAAGATATTGGTGAGGAGGATGAAATGGCTGATTTTATTGTTGACGAGGAAGAAGTTGATGAGAATGGAGTTGTTATGAGGTAGGCACCTTCATCTCATATGAGAAGGCTTATTCATATAGTCCTAGTTTACTGATAACAAATCTCCACAAAGACATGCGGTCATCCTAGTCACTCATTGCCAATATTTTGAAAATATGCCGAGATTGTTGCCACTTTGTAGCCAGCCAATAATATAGGCAAAATATTGTGTTATCATGGGATGTTTTACTTTTTATCTCCTTTTGTTTTTATTTTCTTTACTTGTTTTTTTAATGTTTTTTGCAAAAAAAGCTCCAACGATTTTGTCTCAACCTTTTTGGTTAGTTTACATTTTTCAAGATTTAAATTTAAAAACTTTTGGTTTCCGTTTCCCGGATATTTTTCAAGAAAATCACGTTTTGAAAAAGGCTTCTCAAGAGAACGTTTGCAGATAATGTTGTAGGTGACTCTGTATATTGTCTAGCATGTATTCTTACTAGGATTTTCCATTATATATTGTGTTAGTGGTGCTTAAATAGTGGTTTCAATAAGTATCTTCTGGTTTACAAGCTTAATGTTTGTAAAATTTTCACTTCATTTTAGAAAGAGGAGGCCAAAAAAAAAGATTCTAAGACAGGCTCCTGGAGTATCGTCATCTGCACTACAAGAAGCTCATGATATCTTTGGTGATGTCGATGAGCTTCTTTTGCTTCGCAAGCAAGGCCTTAAAAAAGGTGGTGGTTATGATGATTCTGGTGATTGGAGAGAGAAAAGACTTGAGGATGAGTTTGAACCTAGTGTTATCAAGGAGAAGTATTTGTCGGAGAAAGACAATCAGATCCGTGACAAGGATATGCCTGAGAGGATTCAGGTACTCTCTTCCATTAACTAATTATTAACAGTATTTCACTGAACTGTCATTTTGAACATCTTCAATGTCAGGCTAGACATTCTGTATGTTCTCTAGAATTGCAATACCTGTGACATTTTCATCTTGTATTCTCACGTGATCAAAAGTTAAGAGTTGGTTGTTTCAGTTTTAAAAAAGTATGCTGTATCATGAAATTATTTTCCAAAAAAAAAAAGAGTACATTTCGACACATAAGAAGGTGAATCTTGTTTTCATCGCTGCCACTTTACTTGTTAGCCTCTGTATTTTAGTGATTTAATTTCTTTCATATGCTCTTTTCTGATTATGCAACAATTTATGGTCCTTTTGGTCCAGTCTCTCTCTCTCTTTGCCTGATTCCATTTTTTCCCTTCAAAGACATTATTGATAGGTTTCAGGAAACATTTTGCACTTATTTCCTTCTCATTTTTGTCTAGTTCATTCTTCATATATGCTAACAATATCATGCATGAAGCTCCTTCCTCTGTCCCAAGTTTTAAATGAATAGTATTTGATTTTGGATCCAAAATGATAAACTGATATTCTTGCATTTGTTTTGTCTCCACTTAGAAGACTTGTGACATATATTTGAAATTGTGCTTCTTTATGGTCTAAGTGAGTGTTGAGTTTTGCCTAGTTCCTTGTTTAGTCCTGTTTGACTGCTTTAGCTGTTGTTTATTAGGATTTCAAAAGGCATATGTCTAATTAAATACTGTTATTTTTATTCGATTAGGTTTATAAGTTAGATCCTTCTGTTTGTACATCCGGTACAAACAAAATTGAGTGATGGAAATTGATCTGCTTCATACTCCCAAGAACAAAATGATCGGGAATTGTATGTTATTTGGGAATCATTCATTATCTACTTCTGGTTTCTTTGACCATGTTATTGTTCTGGAAAAAACATGAGTCGCTTGATGCAATATCATTATATCAACCTTGTCTTAGTTCATATGGACTTAAAATTGATTGCCTTGTTTTTATGTTGGAGTCTTTCATCATCTAAGTTGATTATTTAAGGCTAGTGATGGGGACTGGCAATATATTACATGAAGCTATTCTGGTTGTTGAGGGAATTTAGGAATTAATTTGACAGAAAAGGTCGAGGTACTTAGTATACTAGCTTTCCAGATTTTGAGATCAACAAGTGGGCTCTGGAACATATTTTGTTTTCCTTTTTTTAAGTGCAAATGCATCAACTGACTGGTCCCAGAATTATGTGCCTCGTCCTTGTAGAAGTACTGGCATCTTGTTGTTTGCCATCCCTTAGTGCATGGTAACTGTTTGATTTTCAAACTCCGGGCGAGGATTGGTTGCTATGTTTTTTGAGGGCATGGAAATTCATCTTTTGTCTTGATTAGCTTCTATTTGCTAACAACAGAATCTTGCATCTGTTACTTGTGAGAGGGTGACTAAGTTAGGGTTTAGTCAAGTTCCTTGTCAGGTTTCTGACTTGCACTTGCCTGATTACAATTGCTGATAAATTTTTCTAATGGAATTCTGCAGTTATTTGAAGAAATGGTTGGTCCTATTCCTGAAGATGATGAGAGTATACAGGCGGAGGCAACTTGGATTTTCAACCAGTTAAGTGGCTCTGCAATGTTGCGGCTGTTTGGAGAGCATGCTGCAGTCCCGGAGATTGACAGGGAGGACATTGCCAATGTCCTGGGAATGCTGCACGTTCAGAAGTTTGAGGTGAGCTTTGAAAGATGGGAATGTCTCAGATTCACAGGGAAGCTGGTTGTTTCTGTATACATGATTTTTTTTTTTCTGTTTCAGATTCCTTTTATTGCAATGTATCGAAAAGAGCTATGTCTCAGCTTGTTAAGAGATCCAGTTCAAGATGCTGCAGCTGGTGAAGACAATAAACGCCATGTGAAGTGGCATAAGGTGATTGTGTTTGCTTTTGCATGCAAACAGCCATGTGCTTGCTGAGAATTGTGCATGATCTGATTACTTATCCTTCAAACAATTAGATTTGTTGCTCACTTCGTCAGAGGATCTTTTGTGCAGTTGCTCTGGGCTGTGCATAACTTGGATAAAAAGTGGCTTCTTCTTCAGAAGAGGAAAAATTCTCTGCAGTTATATTACAAAAAACGAGCATCTGAGGAAGCGAACATTGATGTGTCCAAAAAGAAACTTCTTGAGTCACTTGTTGATATGCTTAAGAATGCTGACTCCGAGAGAGTAGTTGACGACATTGATCTGAAGTTTAACTTGCACTTTCCTCCCGATGAAGTGGATGCAGAGGAGGGACAATTCAAACGACCAAAGAGAAAATCCCTCTATAGTATTTGTCGTAAGGCTGGACTAGGTGATGCAGCAGGCATGTTTGGGCTCAGTCCTGAAAAGTTCGGAAAACTTCTTGGACTGGAGGAGATGGTATAGGTCCCTTTCTGCCCAGAATTATTTTTCAGTTGCCAAATATAATGAGAAAGCTAACTTAGACCATTTGCAGGGTGAGCAAGTGGTTGATGCTAGGGAAACACCTGAGGAAGTTGCACTAAAATTTCAATGCAGAGAATTTGAGACTCCTCAGGATGTCCTTAAAGGTGCCAGGCACATGGTATGGCACATATCATGTTTTACATCTGCTATTCATATTACAAAGTTTTCCCTAGGCTATTTTGTTCTAATGTTCCTTATCTTTGTTCTTTTTGTAGGCTGCTGTAGAGATTAGCTGTGAGCCGTCTGTGCGGAAGCATGTTCGTGATCTATATGTTGAACATGCTTTCATCTCCACAAAACCCACTCATGAGGGGAATGCGGTTATCGATTCTTTCCATCCCCTTGCAGCTGTAAAATGGCTACGAGATAAACCTGTCTCTGAATTTTGTGATGCACAATGGCTTCTTATACAAAAGGCTGAAGAGGAGAAGCTTCTTCAAGTTACTATAAGAGCTCCTGATATTTCAAAATTAGAGCATCAATTTTATGAGAACTATCTTAGTGACAGTGTGAGTAGATGTGCACAGCTTTGGAATGAACAACGGAAATTAGTTGTTAAGGATGCTTTATTTGGTTTTCTTCTTCCATCGATGGAAAAAGAAGCTCGAGCACTGTTGACTGCTAGAGCTAAGAGCTGGTTACTTTTGGAATATGGGAGTCAACTGTGGAGTAAAGTTTCAGTTGCTCCATATAAACGAAAAGAAAATGATGCGCAGGCTAAAGATGCTGATGATGAGGTTGCTACTGAAGAAGAGGTTGCACCACGAGTTATGGCCTGTTGCTGGGGTCCTGGAAAACCAGCCACGACATTTGTGATGTTAGATTCATCTGGTGAAGTTCTTGATGTGTTGTATACTGGTTTTCTTAGCATTCGCTCGCAGAGTGCTAACCATCAGCAGCGCAAGAAAATGGATCAAGAACGTCTTTTGAAATTCATGACTGAGCATCACCCACATGTTGTTGTTCTTGGAGCTGTAAACTTATCCTGTCCACGCCTCAAGGATGATATTTTTGAGGTATGCACGAAAGAAAAACCTCTTTGGCTGTTTTCTATGATAGTGCTAATAATTTAATTGAATAATATTGTTTCTAGAGATTTTGACGGCATTTAGAGTGCCTGTTATTTTAGAACATTCATTTTTAGAGTAGCTATTCATCTTAGTTCCTTCTTCTATGGTATGTTGCCAAATGCACTAGGCTGTGTCTGGGCAGCGATCTGAGCCAGTGTTATCCGTATCGTACGATACGGACGCGTATCGTACGATACGTATCGTATAGGTCAAGAAGACCTATACGATACAGGTATAATTTGCGATACGCGTGCGTATCGCACGATACGGGAGTAAATTAAAAAAGGGGTCGTCGGGCCCCTTTTCTGCGTCTTTTTTTAAAACATACGCTCCTCTCTCTCTCTTTTCTTGTTTCTAAACATTGCAAAAGACGTGGGAGTGGGAGATTTTTTCCATTTGCATCAAGATTTGCTGGTGAAGAAGCTTTATTTCTCGTCTCGGGACGGGGGGAAGCTTGCACAAAGAGGGTTTTTGAAAACTATGTCAATATGTTTTGAGTTTTGACNTTTCTTATTTTGGAATGTGTTGTTCTTAATAGTTCATACTTCATATATATGAATGATGAATGTTCCTTTAAATACATTTTTCTTGAATTTTTCTGATTTTTACTAGTTTTTTCGGATTTTTTTAGAATTTTTCTGATTTTTTTTCTGTTTTTTATAATTTTTTAATATTTTTTACAAATTAAAAAATTAATTTTACGATCCGTTACGATACATTTACGATACGTTACGATACGGCGTATAGGTCGGCCCGACCGATACACGATATGATACGGCAGTGATAACATTGATCTGAGCATAGAGCTTAGGTGGGACTAGTAAGCAATCCAAGAAAGAAGAAGATCAATATTAATTGTTGAAATTGACAACAAAAATTGAAAAATTTCTCAGTTGAAAACTTATGATTGTCCTACAAGAACAAAACATTTTAAATGCACATTAAACTCATTAACTATAATATACATAATAGTTTGAAAAATCGAATTCAATGAGGTGGAACAGCCAAAAAGTTATGTAGCATCAAGCGAACAAGTTTTTAACATTGCATTTCACTGTTAATAAAATGTTAAAGTTCTTCTAATTTCCTGAATTCTGCATGAAAAATATCTAATTGTAATTTCTAATTCTAAAACTTAAGAGAATAAATTAAAACACAAAGTTGCTAACCTAATTGAAGAAAGAGAAACATATATCCTCGGCGTAATCACAGTTTCCATGTTAACATTTCTTATTGTAAAAATTGGTGAAGAAAAGAAGTGGAACTAACTTTGCGTCAGACAGCAGAAGAATGGAAAAATGCATGAGGTAGAAGAAAAACAAGAAATATAGGCTGTTGGAGGGGAAAGAAGAGCCTAGGTTGTTGTGCACACTGGGGCATTTAGGTGCCCAGTGGGGGTCTACTTCCCAATTTGCATTCTAGTGAGGGTCTACTTTTCTCATTTATACTAATTTTATTCCCATACTAAATATTCTTGTTTGTTCTTCTCAGGTAATTTTTAAAATTGTAGAGGATCATCCTTATGATGTCGGACATGAGGTGGATGAGCTAAGTGTTGTTTATGGCGATGAATCCTTGCCTCGTCTGTATGAAAATTCTAGAGTTTCTTTGGATCAGCTGCCTGCACAGCAGGGTAATTCTGTCAAGTCTCAACTAGTCCACATTAATGAATGCTTGTATTGGTTGTTTATGCTCGATATCTTTCTGGTTTCGCAGGTATTGTAAGGCGTGCAGTTGCTCTTGGACGTTACTTGCAAAATCCTCTGGCCATGGTTGCAACACTTTGTGGTCCAGGAAGAGAAATATTATCATGGAAGCTTAACCTCCTGGAGAGCTACCTTACTCCTGATGAGAAGTATGAGATGATTGAGCAGGTGTTGGTAGATGTAACCAACCAAGTGGGTATCGATGTGAATTTGGCTGCTTGTCATGAATGGCTTTTTGCTCCACTTCAATTTGTCTCAGGCCTTGGTCCCAGAAAGGCATCCTCATTACAGCGTGCTGTTGTAGGAGCTGGTAGAATTTACAGCAGAAAAGAGATTCCAATGAATTTGGGAGTCCTTAAGCGTAATGTGTTCATGAATGCTGCTGGCTTTTTGCGGGTCCGGGGCAGTGGCCAAGCTGCTCTTGGAAATCATGTGTTGGACTTGTTAGATGATACTAGAATTCACCCAGAATCATATGATCTTGCACGGAAAATGGCGAAGGATGTCTATGCAGAAGATGTGGGCCAGGATATTAATGATTTGGATGAAGACGCCCAGGAAATGGCTATTGAGCAAGTGAGGGGTAGTGTAAATTTGAAAAGACTTGATATTGATGCATACAGTGGAAGCATCGAGTTGCACCTTGGGACCAGCAAAAGAGAGACTCTTTATGATATAAAAATGGAGTTGCTACATGGGTTCACAGATTGGCGAGCCCCTTATTCTGAACCAACTCAGGATGAGGAATTTTATATGATCTCTGGTGAAACTCCAGAGACTCTTGCTGAAGGAAGACTTGTGCAAGCAACAGTTCGCAGAGTACAGGGGCAACGAATTTTTTGTGAGCTTGAATCAGGTTTGATGGGCTTGATTTCAAAGGAAGATTTCTCAGATGAGCGGGACTTTGAACTCACTGAGAGGGTAGCTGAGGGTAGTATAGTTACATGCAAGATTAAATTCATCCGGAAGGATAGACACCAAGTTATCCTAACCTGCAAAGGAAGTGACTTAAGGAACAACCGGTTGCAGAGCAAGCAACCAAAGGACCCATATTATGCGGAAGATGAAAGCAGTCTCCAGAATGATCTGGAGAAAGCTCGCAAGGAGAAGGAGCTTGCGAAGAAATCATTCAAACCAAGAATGATAGTTCATCCCCGTTTCCAAAATGTTACAGCTGATGAAGCTATTTCGGTATGATTCAAACATTAGTGCCTGTACACATTCATATGTGCACACACATCTGGGTATGAGTATATACACTGCATTTTTGTGTCAATGTGTGTCTTAATATGTCATGATCACATCTATATGTACCATTGTCACAAATATTGTTTTCAGGTTCTTCACACTTCACCGTGAGGCTTTCACCAGGTACTTTTTAGCAAAGTTGGTTTTCTTGGAAAAAACTTGGGAAAATGAAAAGAAATTAGGTAAAAGTAAAATAAGTCAGAAACTAATAAGAAGGCATTAGAAAAACTTGATAAAAAAATAATGTTAAAATGATGATAAAAATGGCGATAAAAATGATGATAAATAGCTTTGTTTAAGTTTAAATTTGAATCCATGATGATATTAATGCAAAAAAAAAAAGGAAAACTGTGGTAAAAAAGTGATAAATTTATTTTCATGTTTTTTCTAAAATGGTGTTTTTATCAAATTTTCTCGTTTTAAGTACAGAAGCATATGGATGGATGCTTAATGTAAAAAGAAAATCATGAAAGCTAAATGTTGCATATCAGAAGCCATAATGGAAAACATGATCTTTGGTCCTATATTTTGGACATTTCACTTCCATTATCGTGGCCAGCTTTTCTGTGCTGAAACTTAAGACCACCAGATGACCTAGATGATAGCCAAATTTACATACGTTATATATACTTGTCTACGTTTATGCATGATAGAATTTACTGGTCAAGGTCGGCCGACATGGATAGTGTGTCACCAACTTTCATTTTGATTTATTCGATCCCAAAGTCTTGGTATAGGTATTGTTTCTTTGGGTTCATATCTAAGTCATGGACTCGAGGAGCTTTTTGTGTTAATTGCTGACTTCATTTTCTGGTTTTGGTTTGCAGTTCCTTGCTGACAAGGAAGCTGGTGAAAGCATTATCCGCCCTAGTTCTAGGGGTCCTCAATATTTGACATTGACTTTGAAAGTCCACGATGGAGTTTATGCTCATAAAGACATTATTGAAGGTGACAAAGACCAAAAAGATATTACTAGCCTTCTTCGTCTTGGGAAAACACTGAAAATTGGTGAAGATACTTTTGAAGACCTGGATGAGGTTGGTGCACGTTCTATTTTCATTTGTCATACTGCTTTTTAGTATCCATAAAAAATGGAGCAGTACTTTTTCTATATTATTGGTTCTTTTTATACTCTTTCCCTTTGCAGTTGGTACCTTGCTGTATAATCTGTCAATTGTTTCTTATGTCTAAGTTTTGAACATTTTTTTCCCCTTAAACCTGTCAATATTTGTGCATGCACTGAATGTCTGTACAGGAATCAAGAGACCATACTTTCTTTACCAAGCTTCATGGTGGTTCTTTATGCTGTTATTGGCAATTCTTTTTCTAGTTTACAAAAACTTTTGCATTTGCTTCCTCGTAAGGTGTTTCTGTATCTTGGTTTTGTTTCTTCAAATGATGCAGCTTGAGAGGATTGTGAGGGCAAGTTTCTGGGTTGTGGAAAGTCATAGCAAGAACTATTTCAAAAGGAAATAGGATCTTGTTTGCAGCTTGTGTGGTATCATAGGCCCCAATTGCAGCTTACCTTTATATATATATTTAATTGGGTGTGCAGAAACTTGAAGCAGACAACGGCGGAACAGTACCCACTGATTTTTTAGTTTTTATTGATGTTCAATGAAAAAGTATGTATGCACGAGTCTGCTTGTTGTGTTATGCTGCTTAAAGCCTCAAGTGCTTAGTGAAAGGGTTTCTTGGGGTAACATGGTGTTATAGTGTGAGGTCGACAAGTGGGTTGCAGTATATGCTTGTTCTGGAAATGACAAGTCTCTCCTTGATCGTTGATGCTACAACCATAGCAACTAAACTTTACTCTCTCTCTCTCTCTCACACACACACACACACACAGACACACACACACATGTTTGTCATTGTTCAATAAGCACAACTTTACAACCCTTGCAGGTCATGGATAGATATGTTGACCCTCTTGTAGCCAACCTTAGAGTGATGCTTGGTTACCGCAAATTCAGGAGGGGATCCAAGGGAGAAGTTGATGAAGACTTGAGGCATGAGAAGGCTGCAAACCCTATGCGGATAGTATATTCTTTTGGGGTTTCACAGGAGCACCCGGGCACCTTCATTTTATCTTATATACGCAGCAGCAATCCTCATCATGAATACATTGGTCTCTATCCAAAGGGTTTCAAGTTCAGGTCGAAGATGTTTGAGAGTCTAGATAGGTTAGTGGCATACTTTCAGAGGCATATTGATGACCTGCAGCATTCTTCTGTTCCACCTATTCGTTCAGTAGCTGCAATGGTTCCACTGAGAAGCCCAGCAAGTGGTGGAGGTTCAGTTGGCAGCGGTTGGGGTGGGTCCACAACCAGCAGTGGGGATGGTTGGAGGACACGAGGTCATTCCGATAGGGATAGATCTGCAACACCTGCTTCAAGAACAGGTATTTGTACTATTGCGTTATTTGGGTTCACCACCTGTATATCTGAAATATTGTTGCTCCATCATTGGATTTCAAAGCTACAAGATTTTATTCTGTTTCAGATGAGTAATATGCATCATTCACTTACATGGCTAGTGTCTCTAGATTTCTGACCCGTAGTGAGCATGACATCAGTGCTCCTGATTGAAATAGTGCCATAATACTTTCCTTTTTGTCGAATTTATTTGTTTATTTTGCTTCATACGGTGTGCTAAATCTAGATCTTGAAAAGAATTGCATAAGTGCAATTGGAATCTGTAAAATGATCTTTTGTGGTTTTCTGAGTGTTCAAATAGAGGTTTTTTACAGACATCTGAGCGTTCTTAGTTGGTATCTTTATTCCTAGCCTCCTAAGTCTCAGCCTTACTGTTTTTCTTTCCACATGGGAACAGGAAGAGGTGATTACAGAAATGGAAATGCTCGAGATGGGCATCCGAGCGGATTGCCCAGACCTTATGGGAATGACCGAGGACGTGGTGGAAGGGGAGGCAGGGGGCACCGTGATGGACAGGATTCTTTTACTTCCAACTGGGGTCAAAGCTCAGATTCCAAGGATGGTGGTGGCGGTGGTGGTGGTTGGGGGGGAAGCTTCGGTGGAACAAATGCTTCAAAGTCTCCTTCTAGAGGTGATGCGCCCGGAACTTGGGGTAGCAGTGGGGCCTGGGGCAGCGGAGGTGCCGAGTGGGGGGAGCCCACGGCTAAAAACCCATCAGCTCCTGATGTTGGCGATGCAGGTTGGGAGGCTACTAAAAAGTTGGACGCCTTGGCTGTATCTGATCCACCTCAAGGCGTGCAGAATGGTAGCAATGGTGGTGGTGCAGGTGGCTGGGGTGCGAGCGGTGGAAGATGGGCTGGAGATCCTGATGTGCCTGGTGGATGGTGAGAATGCTGGAATCATCGGCGTCTACCGTAAAGTCTTCTGCCAGAGCAATAAGGGCTCTCCTTAATTGATCCCCCCGCTGTTTGGCACCATAGGTGTTGTAGGGCAAAAAAAAGCCTTCCCTCCCCTCGTGCATGTGGATACAACTTTTTTGGGAGTTTCCTTTTTTTGTTTATATGGAAAATTTTCATTTTTGTCCCTCCATATGATGGTAAATATTCTAATCTCTTGTTGAAATGTAACATATCAGCTTGGATGCTGTAATTTAGCTTCTTCCTTTTAAGTTTTATTTAACGGCATCATTTTAGAACGTGTAATCGACAGGAAAGAACATGAGAACATAAGCTTGGGTTGTGTAATTCACCTGATGGATCATCTTAGAGTGAAGTGGATCTCTCTCTCTCTCTCTCTCTCACTCCCCCCCAACATGGTAGTTGCTAACCCTTAATTTCTGTGACTATTGGAGTTGCCAGTGATCTACCATGAATACCGGCAAATGAAAAGCAGTTGGGAAATGTCAGTAAAATCGATAGCCGGGGAGCATTTTGAAAGACGTTACATTTTTCACGGTGATGACAATCCCAAGATTTCCAGCAATGCTATCAGAATGGGTCGCAAAGGAAACATGGCACATCGGTTGGAAAAATGGGTGCTAATTTATTTTTTAATATTTATTAATTTTTTATAAAAATAATTAGAGAATCATCTGATCAGGTGACAGCAGATATTTGATAAGAGATGAAAAAGTGGGGAAAATTGTTTTGACGCTAGTGGGAAGAAATTTACGGAGGGTGCAGGTTTTCTAATAACTGTGCCTTGGGGTGAACAGAAATGGTGGATGAAAACTTTAACTCTGTACTTTTACCTTTTTCTTTTCTGTTGGCGTTATTTCTGTTCGATTTAGAAGGCAGTTATCATCGTTAAAAGTTTTGTGAAAAATCCAATAAAATCCCAAAACACCCATTTGACACAATAATTTATAAATGTTTTTTCGTGAAAATATTTATAGACCAGCGATTGTTAAATCCCAATAAAAGGCCACCTAAATATTTGTAATTATAATAGCTAGATCCACGCGCACATTCAATTCAGGTTATGAAATTTTTTAACTTTGACTTTTAGCAGTTTGGGTTGCGTTCACTTAGTCAATCCCTTTCATAATCACTTTAAGATTTCTCATAATTTTAAATATAAAATTACTTTTTATAATATAGTATTATGATCCACTATCCTTAAAGCACACGATCCTAATGCAAGAATGCGAATTTAGTATTCGACGAACATTAAAAATGCTGCATCATGAAATGATCACTAAAATATCTTTCGAATAATGAGATCAATGACAATCGATTCCAAATGCTGCATTTTATATTTTATCACCTGTTCTAAGTTGTTATTAGTCATGGTGCAACTAAGACTGAAATTGCTAAATAAACATTTATTTCTGAGTTTTAACAAAAATCAATTTGACATAAGTTAGTGGCATAGCCCAACTGTAAAACAATATACACTTTCAAAATTTTACATGATTACGCCAAAATTTTAATTAATAACAATAGTACGCTGAAAATTGGAAAGTTTTTTTGTGTAACCTATACATTTAAAAAGGCATTTAACAGCCAGCTTATAAGTTTTAAATCATGGAAACCACATCCATACATATTAAAAAATGAATGGTCTTAGATTTATTTGTAAAAGACAAGTACACGTGGGAAAAAATTTCTGGCAACATTGTAACTGTTGTGTCTTTAAAGGGTTTTTTTCTGCAGGAGAGATAAAGTGCTAGGGCAAGCTTTTTAAACCCAAAGCCAAAATGGAGGCACCCAAGTGACCAGATTGACTCTCTCTCTCTCTCTGTTTAGGGTTTTGCTTCTCTGGGGAAGGATCAGAAGCGGCGCCATGACTCAGACTCAAGAAGAGCTCCTCGCTACCCACCTGGAAGAGCAGAAGCTTCACGTAAGGTTCTTCTTTTGTTCTTTTTTTTTTAGGTGTCTCCGTGCCGATGTTCTAGGGGTTTTGGTGTCTTGTGGTTTCTCTGTGAACGCGTTGTCGTTGAACGATTTGGAGTTTCTTTTACGGACGCTGCTGATGCTTATGTTGCTTTGCTGTATCAGTGTAGAAATCTTTTTTTCTTCTTCATAATTGTAATGCCTTCTTGCAGGACCCATATTGGGTCTGCTGCTTCGAATGTGCGGGGCGTCCTTTCTGTTTTTTAGTCTAATTCGGCTTTTATGGTTGAAGTTCATCTTTCTCTCTGTCTGTCAGATGTTAAATTTCTGGTTTGATATGATTGAGCTATTGGCATTTACTTCTGTTAGTTCTCTTCTTTTTTGCCTTTATTTTCTTAGAAGTCGTAGCCGCCATTGTCTAAAAGGAAACGAAATCGTTGCTGTTCGGAGAGTCATAACCCAATGGCCAATTCCTGCTCATGGAATTGTTGGCTAGATGCTGTCTTAGGCGTTGTGGCTGTGGGTGCTTGAGATGTCTGAACACAATTCAAGGTTTTTCACGTAGATAATTAATGTTTTTAGCATTTTTTTTATTGACAGATTTTTTATCAGAAGATTGGTTTTTCGTAACATCTGAAGGCTTTTCACTCGCTAGTCGCTACTCCTAAAATGCTTCTGCTTTGTCCTACAAGTGCAGGTTGCATCATTGTTGTCGTTCCATTTTTTGTTCATACTGGTTCTGAAATTGCTTTTCAGAAATATAACAAGTGCAGATGTTTCTCAAGCAGCTCGCAGATTAGGCTCATTGGCTCACCAATTCTCTCATTTCTGCAAGTTGATTTGATGGTTTTCCCTGCTGGTGGCTGGTACTACTATTGATCAATCAGGGCAATCAACAGCTGTGCCAGGCTTTTGGATTATTTTGGAGCTTGAGCCAAGGAATTATGATTTTTTCTATTTTTCATATACTCTTGGATAAACATACGTTGACCCACAAGAGAAGGATGAAATGATTTGTGCTACATTCAAGAGTTTTGTGCATCATTATTGTAAATTTTCATTGGCTTTCAGTTATCTATTTTTTTTTGTTTAAATCATTGCCTGTTAGCCAAAAAACCAGCACTTCGCAAGTTCGTTGATTGTGAGATCATGGACATGAGTGGTTTGTCTTGGTTGTCCATATTGGTTGCTTATTTTCTATGTGGTGTGCATGTGTCAGAGTGGTAGTGCATGCTGGTAATTCATATGCATAAACATGCACTTTGAAATTGGATTGTTACTGAGCAAGTCATGCTTGCCATTAGATATAACTGGTTTTAGACATTTATATGCAGCCAGAGGAGCCAGTTCTTGAGGATGATGATGACGACGACGACGACGATGATGATGATGATGAAGATGACGAGAAAGATGAGCATGCTGAAGGTAATACCTTCATGTCATGCATTATTGTTCTTTACATGCACACACACACACGTATTTCTTTTCATGCATGTCCGTACATCCTAGCTGCACGTGCAATTATGGCTAAGATGACGACTTCATGTCTTTCCAGGAGCATGTATTTGGATACTGGATTTGTGCTTGTAGGCCAATATAGATATTCAATTTTCATATAGACTGCAGTCTTGGTTGATCCATTAAGAATTTGCAATGGTTGTTATACTAGATATTTCTTGCTGAACCGTGACCTGTGTTTCTCGTGCTGCATAAAATTATGTGAGTCGCTGCAAAACTTGTTGTGCATATAGACATGCAGTCATGGTTTACCCATTGAGAATTTACAATGGTTTATATACTGGATATTTCTTGCTGATCTATGTTCCTAATGCTTCATAGAATTATTTCAATCAGTCTTTGTTTTGCAAAACTTCATTAGATTAGTTATTACCTTTTTTTGTGTGTTCGTGTGTACATCAAACAGTTTATCTTACCCACCACCCATTTCTGCTTTCATTGGTTAAGCCGTTTTTGTGCCTGTGTATAGCACAAGGCTGAGTATTTTCTTCATTTGATATAAGCAGGGCAGCATGAAGGTGACGCCGGCAGGTCCAAACAAAGCAGAAGTGAGAAAAAGAGCCGCAAGGCTATGCTGAAGCTTGGCATGAAGCCTGTTCTGGGAGTCAGTCGGGTCACAATCAAGAAGAGCAAGAATGTTCGTACGGTTCCCCATGCTCAGACTTACTATCATGCCTTTTTGTGTTCTGATAGAATAGATATTGAGATTAACCTGTTTTGAAGGATGCGGCAGGTCTTGGTTGATTTGTCAGATTTTTTTTTTCTTCTCCTTTTTCCCTGAAGTTGCTGGGTCTGTTTCTAAGAAGTCTCTGGATTATTTTTGAAGTAACATCCTAAAGAGTTTGTTGTCATTGCAGATTTTGTTTGTTATTTCAAAACCTGATGTCTTCAAAAGCCCAGCTTCAGATACCTACGTTATTTTTGGTGAGGCCAAAATTGAGGATTTAAGTTCTCAGCTGCAAACGCAAGCTGCAGAACAATTCAAAGCTCCCGATCTGAGTCATGTGATCTCCAAGCCTGAAACTTCATCGGCTGCACAAGATGATGAAGATGTTGATGAAACTGGAGTTGAGCCCAAGGACATTGAGCTTGTGATGACACAAGCAGGGGTGTCAAGGGCCAAGGCGGTCAAAGCTCTCAAAGCAGCTGATGGTGACATTGTTACTGCAATTATGGAGTTAACAAACTAAGTAAACAGTCCAGTTTTTGTAGTTGAATTTGATACCTTGTTGTATGATGTTCACTTTGTTTTTCCCTCCGAGTTTTAGAACAATTGCTTTGCCATTTTATATAACTTTCTAGAGGCTGCTTTGTTCTTATCTGCGTTTATCTTCTATTCGGACGTGTCATAGCTTCATGCAGATCTTGGTCGTCCTCATTTGATGCTTGGGATTTCATTTCTACTTTTCAAGCCTCAAGGATCCTTGATTCTGTTAACAAATAGACGAGATATTAGTTTGTCATTAGATGATGTGATTAGTACGACTCTTCCGTCCTTTGGCGTGATGTACTAATTCATGATTTAAGCTTTCCAAGTTTCCCTTTAAGAATGCAGTTAACCTTACGAAATGTGTGCTTGCTTTCAGTAATCAAAAGTAGCATAGCTAGCACCATGGTCCTGTAACACTTGACTATTCCAAAGGTTGCATAAGGAGTTGTATATACTATATAGTTTTAGGAATGTTTTTAGGAATCTTTAGGGATGGCTTCGCGCATTCAACCTGGAGGTATAGTTTTAGGAATGTTTTTAGGAATCTTTAGGGATGGCTTCGCGCATTCAACCTGGAGGTTTCACGTTTCAAGTTATGCATGGCCTGTCTGCGGAAATTCTACTTCAGATGTTATGTTTTTCGCAAGCTTTTTAATGCATTTTTTAGCATTTCTTCTACCGATATGCTGTTTTTTAAGCTCTTTATGAAACAGGAAAACTACAGGTGATTATCATAAAAGTCGAAAATATTTTAAATTACCTGAAAACATTTTAAATTGCCCTCTCCCAAAATAAACTTCTTATTAACAAAAAAATCATTTTTTCTTGATCTGGGGCTTCATATGATCCACAATCGTCTTTCAGAAAATGATTCTCCATTTTCACCTTCCGTTTTTATCATGGACGGTTTGACATTGTAAGCGTCAATGACCTAATTTAGGAAAAGGAAACGTTGCTCCAAATCGGTTTTGTGGTTCAGTTTAGTTTGCAGCAAGAACTGATTTTGCAGATGATGTTCTTAAGATGGATGGAGGAATTGTTCGGAGGCACAAACTTATACGTCTACAAAATCTTGCAGTCGAAAAAATATTATTTGAACGCCACATGTCACACAAGCCTGGGAGGGATTGCACGAGCCCTGACCTGCTTTACAGACCCAGCTTGAACCGGAGCCTGCTCTCTCTCGCTCTCTCAAAGTAATCCAGAAAAGAAAAGAGGAGCCATCAGAGTTAGCGGTAGAATGTTCAGCAGTCGCAGAAATGTTACGTCCAGCTAGGGGAAAAACGCCGTTCATTTGTTTTAACTGGAAAGCTTTTGGCAATTTACCAATTGACGTAAGTCATGCATGTTTTACTAAAAAGAAGACGCCACATAGTGCTACATGTTTGCTCCGCTCCAAGGTGTTTTTCTGGGTCTTCACAAATCCAATTTAAATTGATTTAAAAGGTGAAGAACGTAAATTCAAGGAAAAGAACATGATTTTTTTTATGTCTATATAAAATCATATAGGTTTAATCAACAAAGGTCTTAACTTGTCAATTTCTAAAATGCAATAACAAAATTTGATTTCTGTTTGTTCCTCACATTTTCCGACATTTCAGGTCCAGTCATGCGATTAAACTATAAGAAAACAGAAAAGTAGAGAAGACATCACATTTGGGAATATGTGCGCGCGCGCGCAAAAACACATATATACAGAGCAGATGGTTAAAAACAGAACACCCATAGTGTGTGTGTGCCTGTATATATATATATATACACACACTACAGGATGAATCCATAACAAGGTTTAACTCCAGTGAATGCAAATGCGAGACCCAGTAGCCAATTCATGCTAGAAGAGGGTAAGCACTAAACAAATACACATAGTACATCCATTTGCCTGGGTCTCATCACACTGGTTGAATGCAAAATGACATAGCTGCCGGTTTGTTTTTCCACATGCAATATTCATCCATAACAATAGTGTTGAAGAACCACGACAGAGTGCCGAGGAACCCATTATCTACAAAACAGAGAGACGGAATCTAATATAAAAAGTAACAGAGAGAGGTCCCATACCAGGGTTATAGAATGCTGCATTCTAGGATGAAGATGCAATCACAGATTAATCGAAGAAAGGCCAGCCACTGTAACCCCTTGGAACGTTATGCTCAGGAGCAGCTGAGCTACTTCCTGGGGAGCCATGGCTAGAGTTTGAGCTTCCGGAGCGAAAAGGCCATACAAAGGAAAAGGGGTTACGCCTTCCTTGATTTTCAGAGTTCATATAGCCATCCCGTTGGTTTCCATTGCCAAAAGTCGAGTTCCTGTTGCTGCTGCCGCCAACTGAACTACTGGTAGCCTGTGTCGGCAGTTGGTGACGACAGACAGGGCAAGAATTATGTTGGACCAACCAAGGCACGATGCATTCACAGTGGTAGATGTGCTTGCAAGGCATTTCCCGAGCTTCTGTACCAATCTCAAACTTCTCTTGGCAAACTGGACAGTGGGAGTCTACACGCAGGTGCCTCTGACTGATCTTGATGGTGGGCATAGCTTCGATAGCAGAATGCGGTGCTGGGGGAGGGCCTCTCCTGTCACTCATGGTTAATTGTTCAATCAGTTCCTCGAGATCCTGATCCATGAAATAATCACTAAAATTGGGAGGGAGGCGCCTGAGTCCAATTCCTGAGCCCCCATTGAAGATTACTTGCATCCTACCATTGCTAACCATCTCAGCAGGTAATTGTCCTCCGAATACAACAAAAGGACTCGATCCAAATCCTACAGGCCGACCTTGACCTGGAAATCTTCCTCTCGGATCAGTCTCACGGCTTCTCCCCGACCGTGAACTAAGGAAAGCTGACAAAGTTTCCATCAGCCGGACACTGGACTGATCGTCATAATCGACACCAAGCAAGTCAAGAATACCATTACTGTTCACTTCCTCAAGCTCCTGAACAAAACCACCTCCGCACCTTGAACAGGAAGTGTTCCTTGCAGAGACATTAACCATAGAGTTGCATTGGTAACACCAATGAGTATTTCCAGTTCGAGACATTGCCTAATCTCTGCAAGTTATCCTCTTCCCCAATCTTCACAATCTCCTGAATGAAGATCAGACAAACCATAACCACAAAATTGTAACAATTTTTTTTTTCTTTGCAAAATATGTTTCCCCCGCTTTGACTCAACCTACTTACGATTTAAGCTACCAAAAGAAAGGAAACTCTAAGAAGAACGAATTAATCTTAGAAAACCTCTAATATGGACCTATACACAGTTTCAATATTTCAATTAGCAACTTTAGAAAGGGAAATCTCCTAAGCTTTAATTTTTACAATCATATTAACAACTCCATACATACAACAAACAGATAATCAGAAAAAAGAGAACTTCATTGAAGAGAAATGTGCCTCTGAAAGGAAGAAAAGCTGGTCAACACGAACTTCCCAAAGTTTCTTTTCTTCCAGCATAGCCAAAAGCAATCCCGTTGATGTTAGTGCATTTTCTATAGAAATTAAGATTTAAGATGATGGAAAAGCATATAAAAAGAACAACAGTCGAAAAATCTCGAAAATTATTACAGTCTTCACGGTTAGAAAACACATGAAGGACAGAGTCGACACAAAAAATGAGGCCAAAAGGACAAGGGCCACAATGGCATTTGCTTCTGCCCAACAGCACAAGGATGAAAACTAATTTTCATAAACTCAAGAAAAGAACAAACACAAACTCATTGAGACTGTTTGACAACATAATGACAACGCCCTGACCAAAGTGCAGTCTCCTGTCAAATATCTGATACAGAAAGTATAACTTGAAGTCCTGAACATGCATGCGGACAAGAAAGAGACTCTAAACACTGCCAACTTCACTAAGAAGTTGAATAGAAGAAGCGATAAAGTTCATGAATATCACAATAAACTTAACGGTGAAAACGAATTCCCGTGAGATAACTAGATAAATCGTTGGTATCGAATTTGACAAAGTACATTAAGGATTAACCGCAAAAGAAAAAGTACCGTCTTGTATGTTCTGGAGTTCATCATATGGTCATCACGGAGACGACGATGATGACCATCACCAAGCCTTAATTCGCCAACGAAAGAAAGACACATAGATTTCAGGAACTTCTTTCAAGTACCTTTCCTTAATTCACTTCAACAAACAAAACAGACAAAATCTTCCACCACAATCACGAAATTTCTATATGCTATTACAGTCAAAATACAATATGGACATAAAATGCCGTTACTCATCACGCAGCGAGAGACAGATCAAAATTCAACAACAAATTTCTCGAAGCTAGAGGTGAAACCAAAAAAAATTCACAAAGCCCCTCCAGTTCACCATCTGATATCGAAAGCGATGAAATTCTACCGAAGCACATACCGGAACATCGTCCGACTAACTACTTGAAAAACACGTAAAAATGCCTAAAACTACAGTTTTCAGGCGATCCGTCATCAATAACAAGAACTAAGTCGCAACCGGTATAAGAGACCGCCGAATCCACCAAAATTCTCCAGCCAACATGCGATACAGAAAGAAGAGCAGGAATTGGGGAAAGGGGAAGTGAAGAACGCACCTTTAGAAAGAAGAGCTAGAAGCACATCGGTGGTGGAGCTCTCATGGTGAAATTTCCAGATAGCAGGAGGGAGAAGAAGTCATGGAAGACAAAAACAAAAACAAAGGGAGCAACGAACGGAGAAATAAATGAGAAAACGAAAAAGATAAACGCGGAAGGTTCTTTCGAGGGGCTCAATTATTTCGTCATTTCCATGATTCCACCGATGAATAAATAAATATTAAATAGACAAAAGACCTTATTGCCCACCTCGTTACCGATTCAATCCGGGTTCAAGAACTCATGAAAAAATCTGGATCCACATGGGCAAGTTGAAAGTCGGAACCGGCCCGCAGTTCTATACGACTTAACAAGATCCCCAGAAAATCCAAAGATCCAGTAACGCGCAAGTATTTGGATCATAACCATAACCCAAATCCAAAGAAATTGTGCCAAATCCATATCTTTAGTCTTTACGGTTTCGGATCGAATCATACCAGATCGGTACTAAAAGGGAATCCCGGAGCCCTCATTGGACATTTCCATTAGGTGGAAAAAGTCTTGACTGAGGTCACTCACTACTGTGAATTCTACAAAAATAACGCAGAAACTGCGTCGAGAAAGCAAAATAAAGGAACTTAAAGCCAATTAATCGTGCTTCACCGGAGTCCTTTTTCTAGACGCGTTAACAAGACAAATGGCTTGAATCAACGAAGCAGATGGTGTTTAACCATTCGATACCAGCAGTCTAAGACACACCAGTGGGGAAAATAACGTTAAAAATACGTGTAATTAAAGATGATCGCAACGCGACTACACGTATAACGCGATATGACGATACATGTTCTAATTTCGCGTTATATTTGTGTAGTCAGCAGATGCAACGTAAAGCAACCCGCGTTGGTAACCAACCCACCAACCCTCGGCGCCACAGAATCAAATTCCTAATTGAGATAATTATTTACAGTTCAGCATATTTCAAATTTAGTGTAATACAGTGTCTAAAAGCAATTTAATAGTTTTAAATTCATTAAAAGTTTGGCTGGTTTCATATAAAGATCCATTTAATCGACGCTGCATATTTAAAACAAGGAATATTTTAACAAAAGAAACTGTTTGTCTAACTAATTTAAATATTAATAAACACTTTAAGTGATTTGAATGAAGCTTGAAGAGGTTAATGCAAACTAATGAACTTAAATATATATGGGCTTGGATCTTAAATTATGATTTTGATGTTTATATAGGTTTCACATTAAAGTCAAATTTGTTAGATCATGGTTTCTTTTGTTCTGCGTTCAAGAAAAGATTTGATCTATATTAAGAAGCAGAATTGTCTTCAAATCAAATTTTAGCTTATTCCAAAGTCATACCATAAAAGAAGTGAATTCCTAAAAACATGTTTAGCACTGGATTTACGCGTTACTCGGGTCTATCTTGAATCGATATTTTGATGTCTCTAACCCGAAATTCGCGCTCCGTTCGGGTCGGGTACTAACCCTGTAATGGAACTCGACCCGTTATCTGCAATTTAAAAACCAACCCACCTGCGCCAAAATTTCTGAAGTTTTCCCACCGCGGTGGCTTTTCTTCGATCATTTTCTGCCGTCTTCTTCTTCTCTCTCTCTCTCTCTCTCTCTCTCTCTTTCTGTGTGGCTGCTGATGAGGAAGTTCTTGAGGGTTTTGAAGGACAATGCCTCGGAAGGGATCAGCAAGGCCCTCGGTGATGCCGAACTCCTGCGGGCCGTCCAATCAGAGCTCAGGCACGAGATGTCGAACGATCTTTTCAAGGTATGCTTCAGAACCCTACTAAATCAGGGACGTCGATCGGTTCTTCTTCTGTGACTTGCTTGGGATTCGAAAGGAAAATCCGCTTCATTGTTGTTGCGTCCATGAAGCCCGAGCACCTGAGTTTCGTTTTCCCGAATTAGGGTTCCGTTGTCTAGAAGAGGGAGGATTTGACTGTCTGATCGTTATTGGTTGGATTTGTTGTTCAAATAGTGAAATGTTGGCGCAATTTGCGTGGTTTTCGATGCGGAGGAGCTTGATCGCATCGGCCGATGAATCTGCTTATGGCCTTCTCCCGGTCCTTTGTTAACTAGCCAGCAAGCCGCTTGTATGAAGCCTTAATTATATTAAAGTCGTGTTGAGCGGAGTTCTGTGAAACCCAAACTACACTAGGAATTCTATCGTTTCTACTGAAAGTGATTATGTGGAACGTGTTCTTCGCAACATGTGATGTGTTCATTGATAGGAACTTCAACCTTGCTGGTTCGCTACCCGTAGCTAATTGACGGTATATGATTTGCCTTGTTCTTTGGGCCCATATATTAGGTAGCAATCTTAGTAAAAAATGTCGATGTTCTAACCTGGGACTAGATGACTTATTTAAGTGCACCAGTGGATCTCTGCTTCTACAAACCTTTCTTCCCATCTCACTCAAAAGGAGAAATAAGGGGAAAAAAAATAAAAATAAAAAAGGGAAGACCAAAGGGCAATGGCACGCACAATCTTTTTTGCAGTTGAAGACCCTAACCTCAATAATCTACAATTCTTTTGGATTACTTTTCAACAGGGTCGTCCAACCGGTTCGTTGGGACATTTTGTTGTGGAGAGGGACAGCCCCCAGGCGAAAGATGTAGTTCTGAGGGGGAAATATGGTGCTGAGGACATTGCCCTGTCTGCTTTACTGGGTCCGCTATGCAACTATGAAGAAGGTTGTCTCTTTCCGGGGCCTGTTATGATGAAAGTGTGCGTCGCAAAGCCTGGTTCAAGTGCTGTTTTGCAGTTTGATTGCAGAGTTTCCGGTGAGAACGAGTCCAACTTTTCTATTCAAAAAGCTCTGTATCACGAAGATTTCAATCATTTGAGCAGTTCTAAGTACAGAGGCCCTCAGTATAAGTAAGTTTCTCTCTCTCGGATGGTTCGAATTTTGAAATTTACGAAAGTGAAATGTGCAGCCTCTCGATTACTTTCTACTTACCCTTCTGGTGGATCCTTTAAGAAGCATCTTTGCCTTAACATCTTTTTAGTAAGCATATTCTGCGACTTTGGATGCAAAAAAATTGCTTATGCAGTCTTTGTCATATCGAAGGAGTTGCCGTTCAGTTTTTTCATTTTACAGATAAACTATGCGGTCACGGATGCCTATGTATCATGATGAAAAGAGTGGAGAGAGGGGCATTCTTTAATGATATGAATTAGAGAATTGATCAGGATTTGTTAGGGACATAAATAGCTCCGATTGTAGAATTTGATCGAACTCTGGTATCTTATGCATTTAGTAGATGCTATATTTTTTGGTTTCCTGGTAGAAACTTGGTCCTGTTTTCCATGTAGGATCTAGAGAAATTAGGTGGCTGAACTGTACATGTAGAGAAAATAAGATGTGAGACTGCAAAATGCTGCCATATTCATGTCAATGCTGAGCAAGAAGAGGCCCACTCAATACTTACGAGTTTGACAAAAAACTTCCGAAGTCCCTGGAAACATCTGGTACCACGCTTTACTTCATGTTCTTGGTAAGTTCATGTTCTGAAATCTTAAGCATCACTTGGGATGGTCTTGAAGTTGTTTTGAGGAAAACTAAAGATAATGAATGGGTTGGCCTTGTTGATAAGTGGTTGCCCCTGCTTAACTGTCATGAACTTGGCTCATGATGCGTACATATTCTTGTGCACATCCATGTGTCATTTTCTAAATGTATATGTGGCTGGGTTGATTACGTACAACAATTACATCTTTATACTGTGTATCTTTTGTCTTAACGTTAAGATGGTAATATGCCATGTTCGATTGGGTCATCCCTTGAAGTGGCTTAAATTTACTGGTCTACTTGTTGGTTCGTCTTTTACTTCTTTTCTGAATTAGGATGTTCATGTTCTGCCTGGTCCATTCTTCTTCTCCTTTGGTGGATGTATAATATTTGTTAGCATTACTAGGTAAGCTTCATGCTTTCTTTTCTTTCATTTTTTTTTTCAGCATCTTGCTTCTACCAGACCTTCAAGAAATTTTCCTATTTGTCATTCGGGACACGTAAGATAGGTGGGCCGACATGATTACTTGAAAGTTAGTAGTTTAACAATTTGCGCTGATCAACTATTTTTCATGCCGTTGCAGCTCATTAGATCCTGAATTGCAGAAAGGGTTCAGAAGATTCTTGTGGGTTCGGGGAGTTGATACGCAGCTGTCCAATTTTCTTCTGGTTCACTTGCATAAGAAGGAGCAGAGTCAATATGTGAAATGGCTGCAACACCTGGAGTCTATGATAGCGCGGAATTTAGAAAGATAGAATGCCTGGAGGGTTCATTTCTGTCTTGCGTTGTTTCACGGCCATCCTTCATTGCCATCAGTAGGCCATGATTAAATCTTTGGACTTCGGAGAGATCAGCTTCCGGTGACGTCCCTGATTTTTTCCCAAATTGCCATCAGTTTCCTATGAACAGTAAAGCTTGGAAGGATCTGAAGAACCTGGATGCGCGTATTTGTGTATTCCTAAGATGGCTTATTTAGTTGTTTGTCAGTTTTTTCTCAAAGGAATATCAACTGAGGAGCCGCTCTTATGCCTAAAGCTCAAAAGCGTGGGCTTGGTTGTAGCAGAATCATATGTACCTTCATTGTAATGCCTTTTTGTACCAAAACTGGGAACATGAATAAATCTGAGGTCTGAAAACGAATACTTTGAAATTGATCATGCTAACTAAATAACAAGCAGCGCCATGGATGGGACCGTCCAGGATTTGACAACTCCTGGAACATGTTCGAACGCGTAAGCTGGGACAAGGTGCAATGAGGTCTTAAAACGAATACTTTTAAATTGATCATGCTAACCAAGGTAGCGCTTGATTGCATACCCTGATTTGGAGGGAAAATTTCACAAGGGAAAGGTTTCCTTTGTAAAGGGTGGATGACGGGAACTTTCAAATCGTCCTAAAAATGATGTGTGTTCGATAAACTGGTAAAAGTTTGAATGGAAATCTTTTTGGTGTCTGATGTTAATTTGTGACACAATTTTTATTAACTTTTAATAATAAAATTTTTAAAAATAATCTAAACTTTGTTCACCAATGTACAAATCCATCCAACAACATTTAACATCCAAAAAATCTGAAATCCCATTTCTTTTGTATTGATGCTTACTTCATAAACAGTGCCAAATTCAAACTTTCTTTATTACAGGATTTCAAAGTAATCCTTGAAAAGAAAATTGTATGTGGAAACGGTTTTAACCACTTAAAAGAGAGAGGTTCACCCTCATAGCTACTTTTGTGTTCTTTATTTTTTTAAATTTGTAATTATTTGAAGTTATTAAAATCTAAAAAGTGAATTCAAACTAGGCCCATTCATCTCCATTTGATACGGTAGTTCGGATAAAAGAGAGTATAAGGTCCAATTAGGACGGACACCAAAGCTCAAGCTTGAAAGGAGGCCCGACCGTTGCGTTTGGACTCAGAATAGAACTTTTACTCCCAACATGATTTCCTGATTCCCTTTCCAGTCGCATTTTTTATCAGAAAAGAGGAGAAGAGTGAGGTTGGCCTGAGTGCGTTCTCCGATGGTCGATGGAGTCGTCACCTACGGCAGAAGGCGAGGAGCGGTGGAACAGAGAGATCGTGCCTCGGGTCTTCGTCATAGTGAGCAGCAGTGTTGTCTCCCGCTCATCAAACCTTGGTGGTATTGCCTATTTTTCCTCTCACCGTTGTACCAGACATTTGACTGTGGAAACGGCTGCTGCTCAAACGAAAGCCAAGAAATGGCTCCTGCTCAAGCGGGTACAAGGGTATTTGGAGGAGCAACTGCTGCCCTTAAGGTTTCACAAGTTGAAGATACTCGACACACTTTTAACACTCACAGAATAGTTTTCAACCAGAATGACCCTATTTTTACCAGGTAACATTCTTAGCGTTTGATGGAGGAGGGGGGACTACAGAATTTCAGCAGGTAATCAAACACTACCTAAATGACAAAGCAGCGCCGTGATGGGACCATTCAGGCTTTTGACAAGTATTGGACCAAGTAGACTTGGAACACTTAGGCTGGACTTGGGACAAAGTGCAATTACACATTTGTTCCTCTCGTAACACCCTCTCTTATGGTTCGTATTCCCCTCTTCTCACCAGATGAGCCAATGAAAGTTAAGGCAGCTGATACCTTGCACAATATTGCTACTATTTTATTCAAAATTTAGCAGTTTAAGAGGAGATTATTGCGTAGTCGGTGTTAAGTTTTAACCATGCTATTTTTAGCCAAAACGTGCCTATGGTGTTGCATTCAGAAGAAAATATTAATAAAAAATTATAACTTTAAGTTGGCATATTGTAGTTTCTCCACACAAGCGCACAAAACAACCAAATCGACGTTAGCACTATTCACATCCTTGTCATATGGACCGGGCGCCGTCAAGTCTGAAGAACTTGTGAGTTGGGCTCAGCCATTCTTATAATATAGATGAAAAGGGACACTGCAAAATGATTAGTTGGTAGTCCGAACATTCACATCCAACGACATTTTGAACGTCTTTGCTTTCTTGAGACTCGCTGGATGATTCTTGAGGACAGGAAGGCTAATGGAACGATTGTATACTCTGCGTTCACGAGCGGGCCTTCCTGATGCTGTCCTAGACAGGGTCCTTTGAGATGTTGAACTTTTCATGTTTATCCTGAAGCCATCAGAGTTCAGTATTTCGCTCAACTCGTCATCATCAAGCTCTTCATCAGACCTTGTGGAAGATTCTATCACGGATCCGTCAAACTGATTTTTTTGCAACACGATATGAGTAAGAAAATTATTCATTTGATATTTAAAGGATGCAACTACACTTAGAAGATTGAAGTTTTACCTCATCTTCGCAGAGTTCTTGAGGGTCTTGTTCACTGGAACTGTCATCCGTATCAGGAAAAACCTCTTCTTCACTCTCTGATACCGTTAGTTCCTCAATGAGCTGACAAACACATTTATCTTTATTAGTACAGCAAAAACATGGAACAAACAAGAAAATGCTTTAGTTTCACACAAATAAGATAGCGCTCGTGTAAGCTTGCAAGCGGCAAACAGAAAAAAGAAAAGTAGGTGGGAGAGACGGGTATCATTTTTTTCTCATGGTTCAAGGGGGAAATTCTTCACAACAAACTTCTCTAAGCCCACGCTTTACATGCAACTGAAGCATGTATGGAGATGGAGATTCGTGTTACAAGTTCCAATGTCATTCTCTGCCGGTCACATTAGATGGGTCGCATGCACGTGAAAAGAAGAAATGACATCTTATCTGTGGCCCTCTTTGGCAAATAATGAGACGGTTCTCAGAAACTACTTTGGGGCCAACCATTTAAATATTTAAATTGCTTTTCAGAAGAAGGGTAAAGTCAGCAGGCCAGGTGGTACGAGATGTACATTTTTTCTGAAAATATAAAAAGGATTTCCATAACCATGTTCCTGGATGATGCTAACGAAATTTGCAAGCAAAATGTTGGCTGGTCCACTCGAGAACAAAGGGTGAAAAAGTACCAACAGTTTGGCATTTTATTGGAGAAACTTGAAAGAAAGATTGTTAGAAGTTTACTGCAGTAAAGCCATGTGAGGTAGGAAAATCAATAAGGATAGTTATCGTGAGAGAAAGAGGGGCCTGGCCAGACTCTAATTGCCTGCAGCATATATAGCTAATCCAGAAAAAAGAACTCTTAGAGCTGAACTTACATCCTTTGCATGTCCTTCTGAACAGATTGGCGAACTGGAACATGAGGAATATTGAGTTGACTCATCTCCATCCACTTTTGAACCATTTAAGCTACTGGCGTAACTTGTCCCTTCCATGTCATTTGGCCAAGATCCAATACCAAAATTGCCGAACTGTACATTTACAGGCTCAGAAAGACCAATCTGCAAAGGCCCATATAGAGGACCCTCAACTGTCTTATTACTACAATTAGTAGAATTACATGTCCCGTCACCATTGCTAGAGGAGAACGGCCATGCTTTGGAAACAGAACCATCGGAATTTACAATAGCCATAAGACGCCTTGAGGACCCTTGTCTCTGAATAATTTTGAACATGCACTTTGAACTTACTGAATTTGCATCACACTGCTTGTAATATTCATCACTTACTACCTTAACTGTATTTGTAGCCGTATCACATAACCTTATTCCCATCTGCCGCTTCCTCAAACAGCTGAAGATGGTTGCATGTATAGCAGCCACACTTCTGTCAACATTTGTATTATTCACCTTGGGAACCATATGCTTTTCAGCTCGCTTGCACAAGTAGTCCTGTATTGTTCTTATATTTGAAATGTACTTGACGTACTTGTTCTTTTTTGGATCTAGAGTCATGTACTTCGCACGAATTGCAAATCGCTCTAGGTGTTTCTCTTCATCTGATATATAAATCAGGAATGGTATAATGGATGGATGTTTCTTCATCAAACCCATCTGGAATTCAAGAAGAAAATATGCAAAATGGGAAAAACGTAAATCAGCTTGACAAGATGGATGGAAACTAATTCATTTAAGCACAAGTTTTTACCACAAAATTAAGACTCAAATGTACTCCTTCAACTATCACTGATTCTTTATGGTCCTCCCATGTGGTAATCAGCTTGTCAAGGCTGTCCATTACCATTTCACTCTGTGCCTTGTAGCCCTCAACAGCCATAACCTTAGACCCAATGGCTTCAGTTGAACATACAATTTAGAAAAATGAGTTCCTTTAAAAGGCTTCAGATAAGTTCTCAAAGGAAGAGACATTACCTGGTACAGAAATCATTTTTCCATCTTTTCTTTTAGCCTTGGCCTGAGCAACAGATGTGGGATCAAGGTATTCCCCAGCATGATATGTTGAAGCCCATAACAGAGGATTATCCTTCTCATCTACAAAGCTCCTCATCATATGCCGAATTGAATCTGTAGATACAACAGTCGTAATTCCAAGTCTACTACCCTGTAAAAGCAACCGTCCACAGACATATCTGTAAAGTCAGAATCCATATTTCTGCTGATCAAAGGAAATAAACAAACTAATAAGATATGTTTTCATATGACAATCTATATGGGGAATTATCTGAAGTGGCAAAGTCTAGTAAAAAGTGCATGAGAAACTGAAAGCACAGGGACTCTTTATCTTTATGATTCATAACCTCCAAAATACTCATAAATTTTCATACTAGATGAACCAGCCGACAATTGGGAGCCAGCTGCATAAAATAGTTGGTAAAAGCAAAATGGCTTTTTCCTATGGCCACAAGTATATCTTCCCTTCTCCTGTCCGATTTATTTTTTTTTCTCAGCAGAAGATTATTCCTGGTCATTGTCCAAGGATATAATTTGCACTATTAAGCAGCTTTTACTGCACTGTGATGACCAGATCCCTGTTATGGTGCACAAACAAATAAAAAGTAAACTAGCAGATAGTAGCTTTTGACAAACTAGGATTGACAGTTCAAACCGTGAAAAATAACCGCTGAGGTACAGTTTAAAACTTTAAACCAGGTTTTACATGGACCGATAAGGCCTATTGATGCATGCAACTGAAACTAGATCGATGTGAGCTTGCCATTTAAGGCCTTAGACACCTTCAAATTGATATCTACCTTCAAATGTATAAAAAGCTTAAAGACATAACCAGAACTGTTGGATCACAACATAGATCAAATGAGAATCGCAAATTATTACCAGTAAAAAAGCTTACTAGTGACTTCAATTAGTGGAAACCAATATAACTTATTGTGAAGAAAATCACAACAACCAACATCAACAATATTAAAAAAGCAAGAATGACTGCAATACCAGCAACGCTGAAAGAGTAGACTTGCCACATCCACTTGTGCCACAAAGCAAAACGGTGATAGAATTCCTCTTCTCACGTAACCTGTGAAACATGAATTTTTAAGTTAAATCCACATGTGCGTGTGATATTTTGCACAGGTAGGGAGAGATGAAACTTTCGTGTGCATTTGGTGGGAAATTTTAACAAATATGAAAGGCAATATCAAAGACATAAAATTTCTGCTGGCTTTGAATTACTACTAGTGAAACAGAAATTATAAGCCTCTATAGAAACAGCATGTGTAGTGGATCAAGTAATCGATCATTAGTCAATAGGATATGTCTACACTTTCAGAGAAGGATCATCAGTGTTTTGAGTTTCATCATAACTGGGGGTAAAAGTTTAATGGCCAAGAACTATGGAAGATTAAATATCAAAGAGTATCAAGGAGGAAGAATGGATACTAGGAGATTGCATAGAAATCTATTACATTACAACTGCTTTAGCCAATGGTGGTTGATACTAGGAGATTGCATAGAAATATATTACATTACAACTGCTTTAGCCAATGGTGGTTCTATTTGCCTCAAATTCCCAAGTCATTCTGTGCAGGAACCTTGATGCCCTGCTGTTACGAGTGAAAAGAAATATGTTTTACAAGCAATCCTACTTCATTATGCTTGCTCTTACTTTCTGATGGGTATATTTGAAACCCATACACATTAGAGAAATGCATGTAGCAACGAAGATGACACCAAGGAGTTGCAGAACATCAATATATATTAGCCTCATTTTGTACAACTGCAAACCTCTTCGAAAGCTAGACTATATAAATTTTGCAAAGAGGACCGCAAAACATATTGCATGCCTTACACAAGACTGCTCAAGATATTGCCTTATAAAAGTTGAGTTACAAGAAAATACCTGCAGGCAAGAAGTATATCTGAACGTTGACTAGGTCCCACATAGTGATATTGCGTAAGAGAATCACATATCACATCCAAAAACTTTTCCCTCTTCACAATAGCCATAGCATTTCTTTTGTAAAGATCAAACAACTTATTTTTACTGGAGAAAACACCATCCACGTCCTCAGATATTTGAATGTTCGATTCTTTTACATTCCTAAAATAATTCTCCGATTCTCTGGGCAGAACCCTGGCAGTTGTAGCTGCATTTTCCTTCACAGGCGCTTCAAGAGTGCTGTTTTTGTGTTCTTTTTCCAAAAGGTCGAATACTCTTCTGCTAATCTTATGATAAGACAGAGTTGTCAGCATTTAAGTGTAAACAATATAAAGGAAAAAGGAACAAACAAGATCTGAACTAAAAAGCTAACAAGTGCCTCCAAGAAAAACAATGGTTACAGACGGAAAAGGGGAATGGATGCATCAAACGGTACCTTATATGCGTGATTTGCTTTGCAGCCAGCCAGCTGCAACATACTCTGCAGATCTGTAAGCGTATATGAAGATGAATAGGTTGCACGAGGATGTTGACAGACTCCTCCGGCCCCATTATCTTCTTTCTCTTTATCATAATCAACCACCACAACATAACTGAGCTTCCGCGAAACTGCCATCTTCAGGCAGCCCAAACTTCTGGTTATCTGCTTGTGGAAAAAAGAAAGTTCTTTCAGATGTCAAACCGAAAACGAAGCACAACCATAAGAGAGATGGTCCATTTAAATCCCATTAACTGGAACGAGAGATCGTGTAGACGCCGTGCATATCTTACCCACCTAAGGCAAAACAGCGGAGAAGTGAATCCGTTGAACAATATGCATGCCTTCAGGCGTCAGCAATATAACTAAAAGCCTAAAATCAATCATCCGTTTAACGTATAAAGCCACTTGAAAACCACGAACGAACATAAAAACACAAAGGGTGGAAACGTTACATCACACCATGAATCGTAGCACCTTCATCCACAAATTCCCACTTCCTACCATGGGAAAAGATCTACAAACAAATCCACTTAATAGCGTCACGCGTGTTCTGTGAGCCAGCGATGGAAGAAAAAATCTGCTTTTACCTACTATGATATACATTTAACGACAAATCCTATTATGAAAGCATCAAAATCCATATGCAAACAAGGAAGCAGCATTTATTTTTGCGCCCTTCTCGAATTCCAAAATGTGAAGCTGAAGTAAGAATCTTGCAGCATGAAGCCAACTCGAAGAAAAAATAAGTGGACGAGAAAAGGCGACCACGACAAGGAAAATCAACTGGAAGAGAACAAAATGCTCATAAAAAAAGCTGACGACTACAAAGATAACCAATACGACCTTTCACCGGAGGACCAACCGAAGGAAAATAAATGCATGGGAGAGACGTAAGGACTCTGAAATCAGCACACACCACGAAAGGCCAATCTAAATGTACAGGAGAACATAGCCAGCAGCAAATGGCTACAGCATAACTAGAGCCCCCGTTCAATTATGTCACACGAGGAGAAAGAGATAGATTGTCGATCCCAACGAAATGGGGGAGAGAGAGTACCTTGATGCCAACGAAATGGGGAGGGGGTTTCTCGTTTCCTTCCTCCCACGGGGGAAAGTTTTAAGAAGATCCTGCAAGTGGGAGGAAACCAACTCCATCCTCCCAACCCACCGACCTTTGACGACGTGCGCCCCTTATAAGTCAGAGAGAGAGAGGGACGGAACGCAGTATTTGACTGCCGTTCCCAGAAACCAAAATTCGCCGTCCCGAGATCGCCCCCTTCACGCACGCGCATGCATATGGGAGTCCGCTAAGCTGTTTCGTCGTCTCCTACTTTCTTCCTTTTTTTCTTTTTCATTCCCACCGCTTTCCAAAGGTCAGTGAAAAAAAGGGAAGGAAACGTGAAGAACAAAATCTACCGATAAAATTATTTCTCTTTGCGAAACGAGAAAATCTAAATATCTAAAAATGGTGCGGAATAAATTTCACACTTTAAAGCATCGTCCCTTTCAGGACCCTCGGTCAGCATCTAATTCTTTTCCCACTTCTTTTTCTCGCAGTTGCAAATTTTCTAAATCTGAGCCATGAAGAACACATTGATGGAGCATCGCCGATCGCAACCGATCAGCTTGGTCATGTGGATTCGCTCCTTTGACGCGATAAACTATTAACGTTTTCAGTGTGGTCGGAATCCATATCGGCGTTATATCGCGTGATACTAAAACAGGATATCTCTTTTTTTCCTCATCTGTTCCATAATCAATATTGTTTTGGTCAAATTTTCGAGACTCCATGGAACCTGTTTCTTTATGCACATGTCACTTGCCATGAAAATGTGGAGATGGTAAAGACACTTTCTGCGTTGTTGCTTACAAGTTGGTGCAAATGAGAACTCTTCTTTGATTCCCCTATTCTATTGCTTCTTGGCGTGCAAAACAATCTACGATCCCCACCACCAAAGTATTTTGATGGAACGCCAGCAAGGAATGCATTCCTAACAAATTAAGAACATAATTCACAAACACAACCTCTCGGATCAAAAGAATGAACATATTTAAAAAGTACAGAAAACATCTCTTGAGTAAAGACTTGTTTACAATTCATATATGACCATGATCTTGCCTTTCTCTAAGGTGTGGTAGTAAAAGTAAAAGGCACAGAGAGAGAAAGATAGCTTTAGCGTATCTAACTTAAAATATGACTTTGTGAAATTCTTTCTTTTTGAAGAAATTCTCTTTTCTTAAAGAGAAAACAAAAATCTTTTTAAGCATCTTCTAACAATTTTAGTTCACGACGGAGGCACGTATCCGTGATTCTTATGTCGTTAAAGCGGTAAGGCATGTTCCCACGTTGGTATTTTGTTATAAGGATTTTTTCTAAATTTCATTTTTACCCTCTTTGGGAGAGGGGTTTTCCATTTAACAAGCTGAGTTATTTTAATCCCTTTCCAATTCATAACACATGGGCCCTTATTAAAGACAACGACATATAACCTGCTCTATTCACGAAGCAGGTTAACTCAAACATTAGCTTTGTAAATACATTAAAATGAGCAGGGCAGTTATCACTTATTTGTGATTTTTTCTAAAAATTAAAATGATAGGACGGTAGACCAAATGTTTTGTTATATCACCCTTTTTTTTATGTGTTCTGAAATGCCTACCGTTCGTTCCGATGCAAATCTGCAGGGAATAAGGCATCCCTAAGCCTTTTATTCAACAAAAAATTGGCAGCCTACCGTTCGTTCAGTTTATCAAATCATAGGATACCACTAGGGCGTCCTTTATCACTGCAATTCACGGTGAAGATATTAGAACACATACACGTTGACTGATGTGCCTTGATAAATTCACGATGGATCAAAGCAACAGTGTACACGACAAGCTACTTGGTGATATATATCCTTGTAAAGGAGTCAAAGATCAAAAAGAGGAGAGAGTCAAAGTCGCCGATATTGCTTATAGAAAGATTTCACCTTCTCTGCTTTCTAAAAATAATGAGACGGGTAGCTAAGCTCATCACGCAAAGGCCCACGTTTCTTTTTTATCCCTATCTTGAGTCCCACCAGCCGAAGCTGCGCTTTAGACTTCTTGTCGCTGTCAGGCTCGAGCTCAGTCCATCCCTTGTCGTGAACATGAACTTGATGAGCCGCTTATTATGAACTGAGCTGGTCCGGTTCAGGTGAAGCTCGCATTACCAATCAAGTCAAAACTGCTTTTCTTTTCTCATAGCCAAAAAAAAAAAAAAGTTGCTCGAGTTGAACCAACCTATGCACCTGTTAGGAAAAGGAAAACTTTGCAGCTGTCCTATAATCCCCTTTAATATGAAAGTTTTTTACCAAATAAAGAAGATATTAGCAAGTTCAGTACCAGCCAAGAGACATCAAAACTGGGTGCGTTCTTACGCTATAACATCTATGCTGAAGAAAAGATCTGTTGACGAGACCAGATGATGTAGAAAGACGAATGAAAAGAAATTGAGGGAGAAGAGGAGCCCACTACATAGAAACGTTTAACCACTAAAAGCTGGTCTAATTTCCTAATAGAGTTTCACAAGTGAATAATTCCAACCAAGGAGAATAAGTCAATTATTTAACCAAACAGCCGAATAATTAAACTGTACAAAATGTGACTGCTAATGTGAAACAAAGAACCTATGTTTGAACATGCAGTTAAAAGTTTAATTCCGACAAGATTCTTTTTGGTCGTTCATTATTTCATCTTACTAAATAATAATATCCTGATCTCATCACACATGTTGGTCCCAAAAACCAGGTCCATCTATTTGAACCACCAATGTTGTTGCAGGCACCAGACTTGCCGAACCAGGAGGTGCAGATCTATCATTTCCAGTGTAAAGCTGTCAATACCCCATCCTTGTCCGTCAAGAAAATGTTCCCAATGGCTTTGGCATAACAGCAAAAGATGTGCCAGTTTGCCACCAGGTAATAAACTCTAGACCTCCTGCAACCAGAGGCTCTATGCACAGACGAGGCTTATGTTGAAAGGCCATCAAAGGGCTACCTGTGTTTCATCTAGAGACACCCAATGAAGGTAATGCAAGTTCAACTCAGATTCAAATCCAGTTTAATTCAAATAAAAAGATTGCGAAGCCCATATACCGTACGAACAAAATTGAGTTTCTGGATCTAAAAATTCATTGATAATAGCCTAGAGAACAAAGACATGCCGACATGGATATGAAGGTAGATACAATACCAACATGACATAGTTTACTTTTACAAAACTAAGATAAGAAATCTGGTATTTCCTGGTACATATTCCACGAGATACACCAACTCTTAGACAACATACACTTTTGAGTTTTGACAGCATCTAGAGTAGTTGGGTGTGTTCCAATGCAACATGAAAGTTGTAGTCACAGATCTCATTTGCAGAAAAATTTTAACAAGGAAAAAACAAACTAAAATATCAAAATTTGTCAGGAAAAAACATAGCACACAATATAAAAATATCTTCACATTTATAAATGCATGAGATCCATTGGCTTAAAAACAAGTTTAGCAAAATATGGATAAGGACTTACACAGGCACACACAGAATATAATATAATAAATTTTCATAATATAAATATATCATTTTCAGAATAAGCAACCCAGGATATCATGTTTTCCGTTAGCATACATTTGACCTTTGAAAATGTCATGATAAAATTATGATTTTTAAAGAGATATCATAATATTCGTGGATAAAATTATGACCTTTTAAAAAGATATCATAATATTCATGAATAACAACTACTGGATCTGGCAATAATTCAAAAGAAGACCATCACATGGATGAAGATTTTTCTCCCTATGATCATTTTAACTTGTCATCCTTTAAAACAACCAAACCTTATTACAAAATGAGAGGGGTACAACGTGAATCACCTCATGCATGCTTGAAGGCTTTCATGCTCAGCCAGTGCAAATAAACAGCTATCACAAGAACTGGAAGAGTGACAGGCACCAAGAGGCAATAATACCTAACACGAGAACAAAACAATAAGATGACAATGAGAATCAATGGAGATACTTAATAGCTTTGGGTTGTAAACAAATCTGAGAAAAATATCTAAAGGTTTTCCTTTCAGATGTTCCCAGGATAAAATCCACAAGAAGCTTGTGAAGCGGGTGTTTCATTGTGTACTCATTAACTGGCTACTGGCTTAGGGTCATGTTGTGATGAAAATTTGTGAGGTCCATGTAATCATAACAGCAGGCAAGGTAACGTTTTGAAAATCATCTCCTGCAACTAGTTAATAAAAGCATCTAAAATAGTAGCAAAAGTATTGAATAAAAGCAGTAACATAATTTAGGTGATGGGCTAAACAATGTGGAATGCACACCATCGGTCCTGATCACCACCACTTCAATATCTAGTTGACTTTCAATGATAATGAATTAGCTGAACAGTTTGTTTTCATATTTCTTGCTTTCATCTTGTCCTCGTTATCATATAGACTGCACCATAATTAATGCACTATAATCATTATTAAATTATTCCTTCACTAGCATCATTCAAGTTGACCTCATTTTAGAAATGACTCTCTTTGTAATGCCGTAGCTAAAGCTAGTCAATGTAGTGTTGTACGTATCGTACGATACGGGGCCATATCATACGACACATGTCGTCACTTTTTAAAAATGCAATACGATACACCACCTGTATTGTAAACAGGTGGTGTATCGTGCCTGTATCGCACGTATTGTATAATACAGGCACCGTATCATATGATACAACTATGATACGTTGATTTTTTATGATTTTTTCAAAATTTTTCTGATTATTTAAATACGATACAGTTAGATACGTTACGATATTTTACAATACAGTGTATCTTAAAGTCAGACCGATACGGCTTACGATACGATTTTTACAACATTGAGTCAATGAACCCAAGAGATTATTTCCAAAAAAAAAAAGGTGAAATCTCAGACCCTAAATAGAAATGAATTTCCCTTGGCTATAAGTGTGTTTTTTCTATCTCATGTGTCAAGCTTATAGGATCTTATTTTCTATGTTAGTTGTATTAGAGTCAGACACTGTACCATCCATCAGCCCACTTAGTAATTGCAGTGGCAAAAGGATAAATGCACATGCTAGTATCTTGGCTTATTTGGCAAAATCGCAAGGGTGATATAATATGGCAAAATTGTTTTTCTTGGTAAAATTTCGGTAAATTTTTAAAAAGCTAAAAAACTATAAATAAATGTGATTAAAAATATGGTAACTAAAATATATATAAAAAGTGAAAGAAAGAAAAAACACAAAAAAATGTGAAAAAACGTGAAAATGTAAAAAGACGCAAAAGAACAGGAATAAAACGCAAATAAAACATGAATAAAATGTGTTTTTTTCGTTTTCTTCATTTTCACTTTTTAAAAAAAAAATGTGTTTTTTCCTATTTTTAATAGCTGACTCATTTTTTAACGTTTTTTTAATTTCTTTTTAATAAAATGAGTTTTTTGTGACAGTGGAAAAGACCACAATGATTCTTCATAGGAACAGTCAAGCAAGCTGAGATGCTTAGCAGCCAAATGCGACAAGGATTCTTCATGTTAACCACTGGTATCAGTGAAACACGAGGATTATGAACATTAGCCAGGGCCAATAGACTGCACGTTTTAACATCAATCATACTAGACGAGGACTTATTAAGAACAGTAAAAGGAAATATAACACTCAGAATTGCAGCATAGACACCTCACCGAGCTTCATAGGGAAACTTAGCAGGTTAATGGGCTGCATGCATCAGGGCTTCATATGTTCCTAGTCCATCAAAATGTTTGGCTTCTCATAGAATATTTTCCTCTTCATTATCATGCAGTTGGTTTTTCAGATGGTCACCAATAGATAGTTGATGTATGTTGTAAGAGTTTGCATTAGCTGTTCCAGACACCAAAAACACGACATACCCACATTTTATCCTTGAAAAGATCAGTATTTTTTTCCACTCACATGCATATTTATGGCACCTATAGGAAATACACCTGAACAAGTGCCATTCTCTTCCAAGCTGCAAATGCAACAGAGACAGAAATTGACAACGAATCCCATTTGGCGGATAGCCAGAAAGAGAAAGACTTCAACATAAAGAAACTGATAAAGAGAGGTATGAGGAAATGCAAGGAAACTCTATATTAGAGAAATAAAACTGGACAGCAGTTCTGCCAAATTTTAAATAGATCAATACAAGATGAAAGTGCATAAGAAGGGGGAAAAGAAAATAGCAACAGATATATGAAAACATTATAGAGTAATGGTCATAGAATGAATTATTCCCTTGATGGCCAGGCATTCAAGTCTTTCAAAGAGAAAAGGACAAGAAAAAAGATGACTATAAAGTATATACTGTCCCAGACACAATAACAAAAAAGAATGCTCTTCCAGTGAAGTATCATGCATCATAAGGTATACTACAGTAGGAATTGCAAAATAAAAAATAAAGTGCATGCCAATATTTATGTGATATTTCCAAAAGAACAAGTCCGAAGCAACCAAAGACACATTTGATGACACAAAAGCATCTCTATTACAGGCACCAAAATACTTGAGTGACACCAGAAGCTAAAGGAGTAATAAAAAAGGAGTCATCTCATGCATAGCACAATGTAAGTCTTGAAAGTTGGATCAATCAAATGTACCAGTCATTGGAAAAATTTACTAAAATGCATGCTGCCAATTTTTCTGGATTTTACCATAAGGACGTACCTGTCATTCTGAATGGCAGATAAAATTTGATTTCCAGAAGAGGGTAGCAGCTTGGATAGAATAGCAACATAGAAGAATCCTAGGAAAAAAATGAAGCCAGATAAGAGTAACGTTACTCCTATTATCTTCAAGCCTGCTTCTGCCTGAATGTGTGGACGCGATATTGGCAATTTCAAGATTTCAGTGTCCTTGTCCATGATTTCATTCTTTTGCAGTTCACATTGCTTCAATCACAAAAGCCTCTAAATGCCTCCAATAAGTTGTCAAGGAATCAAGCCTCATGTGTAAATAAGTCACCATGGTGCGGCAGAAATGGACCCGCACCCGCGTCGACGCGATGCGCGTGCGACCGAGATTCGCACCCCAGCCGCAGCTGCTCAAGCGGTCGCACCCAAACCGCACCTGTAAGGAAACATGGCAGCAGGGAGAGTGAAAGTGTGGGGGAAAGGGCGGTAGGGAGAGGAAGAGTGCGGGAGAGAGGGCAGGGCAGTAGGGAAAGAGAGAGTGTGGGGGAAAGGGTGGTAAGGAGAGGAAGAGTGCGGGAGAGAGAGAGTGTGGGGGAAAGGGCGGTAGGGAGAGGAAGAGTGCGGGAGAGAGGGGGAGAGAGAGAGTGTGGGGGAAGGGCGGTAGGGAGAGAGAGAGTGTGGGGGAGAGAGGGCACGAGCGCTTGCCTACGGGAGTGAAACTGTGAAAGCCGCCGCTGCTCCTTCCTCCACCTTTCTTTCTTATCTGCATCCAATGCTATTGCTCACCTGCATAATGAAAGGGCAACTAAAAGGGAGACAAAGAAGAAGAGGAATGAGAGCATTGAGAGCAATGTTGTAAAAGGCGATAAAGCGAGGCGAAGCGTTGAGCCTCTTATGAGGCGAGGCGATGCGAGACGTTAATTGAAGCGTAAGCTTTAGACAAATTTGTGAATAATATAATATTTATAAAATAACAACAAAACAAAAAAAAAAAGTGACTATAATACTAAACATTCTATATAAAGATCCATACACAACATATGCAAATCATAATAATTTGTAAATCTAAATAAATACACAATATGGATGGGACGCGTGAATCTGGATGGGACACGATCTTCACTGACACGCTGATGCCGATTCGCCGGAATTGAAAACCCCGGTTGAATATTCTGCCAGATTCATCGGGATGGACGGAATTTGGCTTCCGCACCGGAAAAATGCAGGAAATATTCCGGCGGACTTCAGAAACTAATTTTACCATAGTTTCTGGTCGGATTGTAGTGTTTGAAACTTTCAGCCCTCGTTTTGCTCTGGTTTGCATCTGCTACCTTCACGGATGGATCTCAACACCATTTGTCGTCGGAGTCACTCGGATTAGGCGACGGATTCACTCAGGCTCCACCAGAAATGATGAACATAACTCTCAGTTAGAATATATTCAACTCTGGCTCTTCTTTCCGAAAGCGGTGGTTGCAGATGGGCTCACAATCGTTTGGGATTGATTTGCCATTGGGAAGGGGATTGATTTGCCATTGGAAAGGGGTGGGAATCCTCAAATTTCGACTGGAGGCCGTTGGAGTTCCCGGCGACGTTGCCAGACCAATATCCTCAGAGTCGGCCAGGAGGGGCTGATTGTGCTTCAGTGTTTGCGATGCTAGCGCATCACCGTAGGAATGATTGAACAGAAGATCCTACCGGTGGGGAGTTGAAGATAGACGGATCAGTCACCGTGGATGGAGGAGGCAGGGCCAGGCAAGGAGAAGTCGGAATACCCTTTCCTTGAGGCGTGCGCTTCAAACACGGAGTGTGCCACCGATAGAAGCGTACGCCTCACCAAATGAGGCGCACGCTTGAGGGTTGCGTGCGCCTCACAGCTCTGCCTCAAGGCGTTTTTTCTTAAAAACGCTTTGAGTCGTATTTTTTTGTTGTGAAGCGTACGCTTCTTACAACATTGATTGAGAGGGCAATGAAAAGGGAAAAGGGAGACAAAGAGAAAGAGGAGAGAGAATGGGAACCACGTCTGGTCCTGGCCCCTATCGGATGTTACTCTCGATCCGGATCAGATAGAGTCAAATATAAACTCGCTTGTATCATAATCAGATGTTACTTATTAAAGTCGATATCTCTAAGATTGGATATTTGTTTGAATCTCAAATAATATTAATATATATTATATATAATGTTTACAATTTTTTTGTCATGTATGTTTATATATATATTAATATATTATAATAATAAATTAATAATAATAATAAATACCGTTGCCGCACCGCCGCACCTAAATTTTTTTAGATGTGCCATACTGGCACCCGCACCTCGCACCTAGGTAACATATAAATATTATCAACTGGTCTGTGTCCAAGAATATCTAGGCTTTAGCCCTGCTCACAACAAAACTTAAAGAAATGTGTACAAGGCACATATAGTATCCTGGTTAACCATAGAACTGATTCATCATTCAAAATTCTAAACCACCTACACTTTCGAGATCCTCACCCGCAAAATGCTAAGGAATAGTTAAAAACTGGATGGTTCGTGTATATGCAAGTGACGATTTAGCATTTATCTAGATGGTATTGCTTATTTCTAGATGTAAAAGACAACGAATGAGCTAGAGCTCTTGCAGGCTTGCAGCAACATAAGTCCTGCTAGATCATGTAATGGGTTGCACAAAATCCATTATAATGCTGCCTTATTCGACCTAAATCAAATCATTGACATGCTAAAATTTGACATGAAAGATATAACAAAAACACTAGAAAAGAGTTTTATAATTAGCAATATCTAATTTATAATACAATTACATTGTTAGCAGCTATTCATTGTTATCAGAGTCAACAATATGGACTTCATATGGCATTCAATTATAATAGAGATATAGGCTTACTGCCAATTACAAAAAGGCATTCATGATTAGTAATTGGTAGACTAGGTAGTCTGGCCCACGGCCGTTAACCACTGCCCAAACTCAGAGAGAGTTCATGGTCAGACAACAACTGACCTAGAAATTCAGCTATGCATTCTCAGAAGGCACCATTGCCTTTTTGTTGACTGATGCTTATATTGAAGCCTCCAAACCACTGTTGCATATTTACCTCTCCAGTACTATTGATGCTTTGTCTGGTAAAAATCAATTAAGAGCCTTGCAATAGAACCAAATACAAGCAATGGAAGCAAATTATGCTAAGGAATTGACAGTGTTAAAGTGATAAAATAAGCAAACAACTATCAATGGTTTTTTCATGTAACATTATATCATGCCCGATGTGCATGATCTCCTAGTGAGCTATATAGTTAGCTTCAGACCCATGTGGTACAATACCATATACAAAGGCGTGTTCAAAAGATGGAGAGGGGAGTCATGTGACAACCCATCTCACTACCTTCTAATTGCTTTTTCTGTTGCAGACATGGGAGAAAGGGATGGAAAGCAATGGTAGAGGGTGTCATAATACCCTCCCTCTTGTTTGAATGGGAAGAGTACAGATGAGACACATATTCTATCTCAGACCATCTTCTCCAGCATTCGGAAACACCAAACTGTCAACATGTGTACAAAATTTCCATGTACAATACAGGAACCGATCAAGGGAAGAAGGCAGTCAACACCATGTTCACTGGAAAAGGAGGGGAGAAGAGGGACAGAGAGAGAGAAGGGGGGGGGGGTATACTTTATACAGGGGCGGAGCAGCACCTGATTGCGAAAAAGACTCTCACGGTGGTTTTGGGCTTCTGAATTGCGATGCTGCTGGCTTAGGGCCTTTGAGCTGCGATGCTTTGAGTGGTGAAAGAGTAAGAGTGTTGCATCCTCAATAACTATAGTGCAGCAAAACCCATGTCGAGAGCCCATTGTCGAGGAATGATATGCCCCAACGCCTAGCGGGCAAGGGCGGAGCCAAGATTTTTTTTGGGGGCGGGCCAAACAGTCCAACGAACTATAATATATTATATATAATATTATACATACATATATATATATATATATATATATATATATATATATATGCATTTATATATATAGACTCACACACTTTAGATAGTATTTGCAAAGCACAGTGTAGTAGAAGTGAACAAATGTCATATACAATTGCCCACGTCATGAACGTGAAGCCCGACCTGTCCTACGACACATTTTAATAATTGCTTGTATCATTAGCACAAGGCGCGATCCCATATAAGATGTCGCAACTAGATCATACACGATGCTTTATGTTGTTTAAATTTTTGAATACTTAAAAGGTGGAGAATTCGAGTCAAAAAGAACAACATCAAGAGCTTTCGGACTAAAACAACCAGCATTTTGGTTTTCTCGCTCTTGGTCAATAACTCTTTTTTTTTTAAATAATCTTGAATATTTTTCATCATCTTCTCAATAAGCTAACACGAAAAATCTGAAATTTAAAATAGACAATAAGATTTAAACATATCAAGATAATGAAACTCGAAACATATCAAAAAGTAAAGGGACATAGCGACATAGATGATAGATTACGCAAGAACAAAAGCAAGCATTCAGTGCACAAAAGAGACACTGCTTTGCATTGTTATAGATGTGAATGGAACTACACTCACCACCGATATAAGAAGGAAAAGCATAAAAGAAGAAGGAAAAGAAGAAAACGAAAGAAGGAAGAAGAAAGAGAAATAAAAGAAGAAATAAAGAAAAAAGAAGAAGAAGA
Organism: Nymphaea thermarum; assembly: GCA_011799765.1. Classification (NCBI taxonomy): domain Eukaryota; kingdom Viridiplantae; phylum Streptophyta; class Magnoliopsida; order Nymphaeales; family Nymphaeaceae; genus Nymphaea; species Nymphaea thermarum. Next base: position 391,201 of record JAANDH010000097.1, read on the forward strand.
AGAAGAAGAAGAAAGAAAAACAAGAGAAAAGAGAAGAAAGAAGGAGGAAGCAAAAGAAGAAGAAGAAGAAGAAGAAAGATGAAGAGTAGAAAAAGGAAAAGAAGAAGAAGGAAGGAAGGGAAAAACAAACATAGAATAAAATAAGAAAAAAAAGCAAGAACAAAGATAAAGGGAAAACAAGAAAGGAGGAGGAAAAAGACAAATGAAGAAAGAACAATGAAAAGAAGAACATAAATAAGAGAAAGAAAGAAGAAAAAGAAAAATGAAGAGTTGAAAAGAAGAAACTCAAAAGAAGAGATAGAAGAAGAAGAAAAGAAGGAAGAATAAGAAGGGAATAAATAAAATAAAGAAAAAGAAAAATATAAAAGAAGAGGGAAGAACAAAAAGGAACTAGCTCAACAAAATAAATGAAACAGAAAAAACCAAATTATTGTCTATGCAAGATGAGGGGAATAAAAATCTTGATGCTACGCAACATGGATTCCCTATAGCAAAAAGATCTCATACTTTTTTGGCGCATGATAGTGACATATTGTTAACTGTTAAACTATGTACCTTAAGGTTCTAATATGATCTCATTCACCAACTAATATCCTTTTGGAGGTTTCCAGCATGTGTTCAAGTAGGGAAGTGATAAAAGAACTAAAATCAACATGTCAAAACAATTTATTACTTTCATTACCTAATCTAACTAAGTTAACGACCAGCATAAATATAAAGTTTCCGTATATTAAAGTATAATAGATGCTGGAAAATTAGAACAATGATAATGTAACTCTAACTTGAAATAAAATAAATAAATATAATTAATCTTAATACTAACTATGACATGCTGTTATTTGCCCGCATATGAAGAATACCCTCTTGACCCTAACAGACTACCAAAAACAGAATTCAAAGTCTAAATTTCAGGCAAAAGAGTCCCCGCACGATTTAAAAGAATTACAGACGAAAGAGAAAATATGATAAGAGTTCTTTTATTAGTTTTAGCAGAACCCCCCGATCACGTTTCAATCCAACCTAATGTTGAACATGTAGCGGAAGGGCTCTCTAGTGGCCAACGGCAATGGAAGGCCCTCTAGTGGCCAGCGGAAATTGTAGGTCATCTGTTCCTACCTATATCCTTCTTAAATAAAACTTAGTAACAAAGAGAGGCAACGAGTGATGACTGCTCTGAATTGAAAACCCTTTTTAAAAAAAAAAAACTAAAAGGAACACTACATTGTGTAACCAAGCATAAATGATATAAGAAAGGCCAACCTCTAACATACTACAGAAAATAATACAATAAGCCATCTGCAGCTAGAATTCAAACATCGATAGACGATAGCACGATAAAACCTATGCTCAATGAATTGAACAAAACAAACATCAGCTTTTCAGAGATGGAAAATATTGCAACAACATTTTCTCGACAAAATATAAGATAGAGATAGGCTAGGAAGAATAAGGCCTTGGAAACAGAAAAACCACCGAAACTTATAAGAATCAAAACTTATCGATATCGCAACAACTGAGAAAAAAGAAAGATTGGCTATCCATATTCACTTGTGCGCTTCCTGTAGCAGGTCGACGTTTTCGAAAGGAACAAACAAAAAAAAAAACCCTAGATCGGATGCGAGAGAAAGGGCAGTGAGAGCTGATGTTTGATTTCTCAAGAGCATAGGATGCTCACCCTCTCGAAGCAAAAAAAAAAAAATCAACAAGCAAAATCAACACCGGGAGGGACGGACCGATGTATAAAAAAAGAAGCACCATCAGAATTTCAATCAGAGATTCAAAGAGAGAGAGATACCTCGGTCGCTCGCCGGGCGTCGGCAGCTCCAACTACCAGCGATGGAATAATGAACAGGGGAGGCCGCAAAGGGGAGGGGAGGAGAGGGAGAGACAGACAGACAGGCGAGGAAGAGATATTTTAATTAATTGAGATTTCTCAAAAAGATCCTCTAAACTTTTCAGTTTAAATGTAAGAATAAATGGGCCAAATAAGAGGGATCAAATTGCACACACATGAATCCTAAAATAATTTCGGTGAGCTCGATGTATTAATTCCACGGTTCGAAAAAGACCAGAAAGCTCCCCCATTCTCCCTGCCTTTGGGGTCCTGAGCTACGTCGGTGTCAGCGATGACAACAGTGCATCCTTCAACTTAGATGTCGTGCCCTATCATCTTAAGACACAAGAACATAGCGTTCACGATAATCGAACTAGAAGCTTGCCTTAATACAGGCCCTAACGCAACTCGAAATGTTTGCAACAGCAATCCGTTTGTACGTTTCACTTTATAAAGCATCTTTAGGGCTTTCGAAGTTCAAAGGCTACCTCAATGAAACTGACGAGGATCATGACAATTCTTTAAAAGGTTCCGAAAATATTTAGAGGAATTTCAAACAACATTTTGAAAGTAACTCTACTTTCATCTTCTCCATTGTTATCTGAATAGAATAATTTACAATTGTTTCATGAATCTACTCCAAAAATTGAACAGATTCTTCATATTGTTTTGTTTGTCAAACAGTCTATTGATTCCCCACATTTAACTACGGATTTTTCTCACGTGCCTCTTCTAACGTTTGCTTTGCAATGGGAGACACCGAACTTTCCTTCTACATTAGCATAATTTCTTGATTCTAAAGCAAAAATACAAGGGCTTTTAGTCTCTTCATATCTAGTCGGTTTGCCATACAAAAAAAAAAAAAGATTCGAACATTTATAATCGCCATACAATAGACTGTTGCTTTTTGTAAGCAATGAAATCTCAAACCAATGATTTTCAGAACTTCTAAAAACATGACATGGGAGATAAGCATTAGGTTTTTGTATTTATAGGTTTTCAAATATGAAGATCACATAATTATAGCTAGTTTTGCAAAGAATACACGCGCACAATGGAAGTGTTCAACTTTAGCATATTGCATTCGATGGCGAATTTAGTATTATGACATCCGTAGAATATGCAAACCACCTAATCATAGGTAACAAACTTTGGCACTTGTGGCAAAATAATTTGCACTACTGTCGCAAGTGAAATGGCGTAACAAACAACTAATTTGATTGCATTCATGTATACATGATATTTTAATGTATACGACGAGCTAATACCTGTACCATCGCTTGGTGGGTGAGAGGATTGCGTAATCGAGCCATAAGATTATGTAACTTGCCCACCATAGAGAGTTAGGAGTCAAATAGATAGGATGAGGGGTGAGGATAATTTAGTAAAAAATGTTTGACTCTCCAGTGTGAGCTTGTGTTCAATCAATGAAAGAGAACTATGATCCATTACCAACACTATGTTTGATAATTTTATATATAAGATGAAGGTCATCTAAGATCTTAAGATCATAGATTGTAGAAACCATTTGTTTGACATAAGTTTGTAGCTTTTACATCTTAAAATCCATGAATGTTGAGTTAGATTCTTTGGTCCATCCATTTTTTCTGACTTGGGATATATGAGTTGAAGATATATTGAATATCTTAAATTCATGATTCGACAAGCTGCTAAAACCATAAATGCAAGGTGGGCAGAATGCAACAAGTGCAGTGAAGCACACAATAGGCGCCCAGGTAATTTGCACGTTTGAAGTGAGTACTATTTATCCTACTATTTAACTGTTTCGAACTTTTGACGGAGGCCAAAATATCATTTTATCAAATTTTTTATATAAATATAATTTTTTAAAAATTTATATGTAAATTTTATTTTTTTCATGGTATTTAATTTTCAAATACCATGAAAACTTGGAAACTAATCGGAGGAAGATAATGCAGAAGTTATGGCCAAGAGAAACTTGAACTATCACTTGAAAGAACAAATGGATATATCGAGATCTCCCACTGAAAAACTGGATTTGTAATTATCCACCAAACACGGACTCACCCGAGTTATGGACGGGGCAGTTCCGGGTCATACACGACCCGTGGATGCCCTTCACTTTTTGGGTTATTTTCTTCTCCAAGCTACCCTCCGTTGCCTTGCTCTGTGAGGAGAGATCGAGGAAGAATCGGCGTGGAGGCGATCCCCCTCCGACGAGGCAGAAGAGACGCGGAGAGGCCACACCGATTGAGAGGAAGTGAGAATTCTGGAAGATGAACGACTCAGATGAGGCCTCACGGCGCCGCTCCGTCGTCGCCGAGTACCGAAAGAAGCTCCTTCAGCACAAGGAGCTCGACTCCAGAGTTCGCGCCAGTACAGTTAACCCTATCCTATACTCCCGGTCATTTCTTGATTCCGATTTGTTAATGTTTGATGGACTCTTGGGTTGCCTTCGTCTCCCATTTACGGGTTTCTCTTGTCCGTTTCGAGGGTTTGGACCGTTTTCTCGTACACCACTGTGATCTGTTGTTGTAAACCGAAAATTGTGGAAACTGTAGTAATTTATGCTAGCTCAATTCAGCATATCTGCTTTTGTATGGAGTAAATGTTCGGTCTATTTTTTCTATTTTTTTGCAACTTTTCATCTATTTGATGCATGAAACCTGTTGGAATTTGGAAATGCAGTCAGGGAGAATGTGCGTGCAGCGAAAAAGGAATTTGTTAAAACGGAGGATGACTTAAAGTCACTTCAGAGCGTTGGGCAAATAATAGGAGAAGTCCTTAGGCCTCTTGATAATGAGCGCTGTAAGTGTAAAAGTACTGCTTGGATATGTCTTGTCTTTGTATGGTAGATGGATGAATGTTTTCGTTTTTCTTGTGCTGCATATGCTTGCTACTAAATTGTTGTACCTGAATTATGCTGTTGTTTGAGGCGATCTGAGAGATATCCCCTTTCTATAATTAAAAAGTATCCACATCATTAAATTGAAAGGTGAAACTTAGCTACTTGGTGGACAATGAAAACTTATGGTTGGGCTGTGTTTAGACTTCAGATCCCCATATTCCTGCTTATGATTTTTGTGCAGTTTGTGTGGTCTTTGAGGTGCATTTTGGAAATCATTCTCTCTTAGATTGCAGATTATGATCTCTTTCTAATTTACATCTCTATCACTCCGGGTGCAGTAGAAATGCTTTCTCCTAGAACTTACTGGAATCCATGTAAAATGGTCTTCATCTTTATAAGGCAAAGTAACTAAGGAACAACGTGTTAAAATGTACTCCGTATGCACACATGTATAATTGTATATGTTTTTGTGAGGGGAGCGATGATGGACATATCATGTGTGCATGCACACGTGATTTTGCATTATATAGATGTCTGCGTGCATGCATGGATATATTGAAATTTTGTTGTTTTAAATGTTGAAAGGAACTTTATGCCTCCAAACTTTGGTCTTCTTGTTTCCACCTTTTAATTATCAAAGGATCAACTGACATTTGTATGTCTCCGTAGTGGGTGCATCGACAGACTTAGCTGAACCACTATAGGCACAAGGCCTTCTACGTTGAAATAGAGATTGTAATCTCAATCTAGAAATATATTTTAGGCACCATTTATTTCAAGCGAATGCATTGGAATGGGTTCTGCTGGAGCATGTGCGTGTTTTTTTGCTGTCCTTCACTATAAGTCACAGATGGTTTAATTTTTTTCCCTTTGTAATTGAATGTTTGTGTGTTGCTACAGTGATTGTAAAAGCCAGCAGTGGTCCAAGGTATGTGGTCGGTTGTCGGAGTAAGGTTGATAAAGAGAAGCTGACAGCAGGCACACGAGTTGTTCTTGACATGACAACTCTCACAATTATGAAGGCACTTCCTCGTGAGGTAAATACTACCTTAGAGCTCGTTCCTTTCTTCTCATTCTTAGCCAAAGTAACATCTGAATTGTAATTTTTTTCTGTATAAGTGTAAGTGTAGTGATTAGCAGTGTTGGTGACTTGATGCAGCTAAGAAAGTTATGTTACTAAGATATTTCTAAGATTGCACTCTATGAACATCTTTCTCCTCTGTTTAGGAGTTGATTTGATTAATTTCCAGGTCGATCCAGTTGTGTATAACATGCTTCATGAAGATCCTGGTAATGTAAGTTACTCTGCTGTTGGTGGCTTATCTGATCAAATTCGAGAGCTGCGAGAATCTATTGAGCTTCCACTCATGAACCCTGAGCTCTTTATCAGAGTTGGAATAAAACCTCCCAAGGTAAGTCTATACCAAATCACAATGTTTCTGTTACTGATTCTAATTTGAAAATTTCCTACAGATATTTGATACATAATATTGTCTTACGAGCATTGTGATCAGCCTTTTGGAAAGCTTTACCTGCAGATGGTCGTATATTCTTTGCAGGAAAAGCCTTGTGTTGCTGGATTGAGAAACATTGATTTTTTATTTTAACATTATAGGGTGTGCTTCTCTATGGGCCTCCAGGCACAGGAAAAACCTTGTTGGCAAGAGCTATTGCCAGCAACATCGATGCTAATTTTCTAAAGGTGAGCTTCTTGATTGAGAACAGATATCTTATCGACAAGGCAAGTTATACTAATTTCAGGAAGTTCATTTATTCAATGCAGGTTGTTTCAAGTGCAATTATTGACAAATACATTGGTGAAAGTGCACGGCTGATCCGTGAAATGTTTGGATATGCACGTGATCATCAGGTAACCGAACTTATGAGTTAGCTATCCCTTTTTTAAAGTAATGTTTCTGGTTGATGGTTTATTTTGTTGTTGTTTGTGAGGCAGTCTTTTCCATGGGGAGCTTTGATTATCATTCCATGTTCATTTCATAGCCACAAATATGGTTCTCGGGTTTTGATCGGCGAGGTTTTTCTCGTGTATTTCATTGGCAAAGTTTTATTTTAGAAAAATCTTGGGAAAATCTTAGAGTTTTTTTTAAAATCAAAATGATAGGTAAAAATAAAGAAATGAAAAACTAATAAGTATTATATTGCATTTAGGAGGTTATGTTAAATACCTAAAACAAAAGGAAATAAAACAATGAAACAGAAGTTGAAAAAAATAAAAGCAGAAAATGGAAAAAAACAATGAAAAAATCACGAAAAAATAGTGAACAAATCGGGTTAAAATCACGATGAATTCATTTAAACGTTTTTTCAATATATTGCTATATTTTTCTGTTTTTATCGTTTTCTTTATTTTTCTCGTTAATATTGCGATATTTGTGGCTATGGAACTTCATTTTTAGTTTGTGGACATTATTGCTGGGGTTTGGTTTGATATTGTTGTACAATTCCATATGTTCGTCTTCAGAAGGATGAAACTTTTTGCAAATTAAGTGCACCAATGACGTAAACGGTAAAAGAGTGGCTCATTTTTTCTGCCAAATAGAACTGGCAATAATGCTGACCTCCTGATTATGCCTCCAATGGACCATGTGTTAAATGGGTTTCAGTTTATTTTCTCAAGTGCAATGATATCCCATGATAGGTTGGTATTATTGGTTTTTTTGCTTTTCTTTTTAGCCTTGCATCATTTTCATGGATGAGATTGATGCAATTGGTGGCCGGCGTTTTAGTGAGGGCACAAGTGCTGATCGTGAAATTCAAAGAACACTTATGGAGCTTCTTAATCAGCTTGATGGATTTGACCAACTTGGAAAGGTATATGATCACCATTCTATTGCTTGCAATAGATGTTAATCTGCATTACTATGCATAATCTGTTTTATTGTGTGCAGACATTTACATTGTGCTACTAGGCTTTTGACATTTTACTGGCTTCTTCTGGTGGTTTTGTTTCTCTATAAAGGTTAAGATGATAATGGCAACCAACCGTCCCGATGTTTTGGACCCTGCTCTGCTCCGCCCAGGTCGATTAGACCGCAAAATTGAGATCCCTTTACCAAATGAGCAGGCAAGAATGGAAATTCTAAAAATTCATGCTGCTGGAATTGCAAAACATGGGGAAATTGATTATGAAGCTGTTGTAAAGTTGGCAGAGGTAAGAATATTCTGTATTATGTTTTAGGAGCAATGTGGCTTTTTGTTTAGCCTTTCTCCATTGTTATCTAGGGGTTTAATGGAGCTGATCTTCGGAATGTCTGCACGGAAGCGGGTATGTCTGCAATCAGGGCTGAGCGGGACTATGTCATACATGAAGATTTCATGAAGGTATATTATTTGCACGGCAATCTCATAGTCATCTGTTTCCTACTATCATAGCCTTGTTTGGTTCTTTCTTAAAGCCAGTTTGTTATCACCATGAAAACTGAAAAATGAGGAAATCATACAAGGTGTTTCTGATAATCAGTGAAACAGGTAGGAGTTGGGCAGTAAAAGAAAACGGTATACCATTTACCGAGTACAGCTTTTGTATTTTTCTCCCCTTCCTCATTAAGGAGGAAGAGGAAGCACCAGGAGGATTATTGGTCATTTGGAGATTTTCTTATGCACTGGGTGTTGTTTAAATCTTCTTCAATGTACCTAATTATCCTTAAGAAGCACTTTGGGCTTAAATAATGCTGTTATCCATATCATTGCATTACACGCCAGTGTTCTGATGTGAATCAGGGCCTCCTGGCTGGCTACCCATTTTTCTGATAGATTGAAGTAGTTGTCACCTCTTTTTCTGCTGGCCTTGTTCACTTAATGCATTCTATTTCACTTGATGCGTCCTTTTTCAGGCTGTCCGGAAGCTGAATGAAGCAAAGAAGCTGGAATCCACTGCACATTATAATGCCGATTTTGGTAAAGATTAGCCAGGAGGGCTCTAACTTTGGTTGGTTGGCCTTTTTTAAGTGCTAAGATCTGCCACGGCTTGCACACATTCTTAGAGACTTGGGGGAGTAATTCCATTTTATTGGTCATCCTTACGTGAAAATTCTGTGTATTATTTTTCTTCTCCTTCGAGCATTACAGTTCTACGTCTTGGAAAGCATAAATATTGGTGGTCCTTTGGTTCTTGGAGTTCCTTTGATAGTTGATAATGAAAACAAATGCAAAATCCGTTAGCAAATCGAATATCTGGTTGCATGAAACCGCGTTGGTTTTGTCCATAGTAACGAATATGATACGACACGGTAACAAAGTTTTATCCATGATCCTTTTCTTTTCCAGGAGGCGGATGGTTATGCGAATTTGTAGTCTCTAATTCTTCAGGTGCTTGATCTTGTATATGGACTTCGCTTCGGCCCCGAATGTTCGTTTGGCAAATCATTCTGCTTTCTACCGAAGGCAGTAAACTGACATAACATGAATAATAGGACACGAAGAGGAGAGAAAAAAATTGGCCATCTTCCAGCCATTAACGGGAGGTTTCTATCCAAAAGGTTGGTCTTTTCCATCGTAGCAAAATGGTTATAGACCGTTTGGCGATATACTTCCTCTAAATTAAGATTATTTTGGTGGAAATTTAGTGTTTTATTCTTATATAAAACCATTTTGTAAAAGTCTATTAATTTGAAAATTATGGTCAAAGCCAGTGATGGAGTAGATGTTTTTTTTTTTTTGTTAAAGGTGCACTAATACTTCAATTATAACCTTTTAAAAGGGCAATCAATATGTGATAGCTACATGCCCGTGAGGTACTAATATACTCATGAGCAATTGATGTATGCACATGTGTCTCTGCTACTGGTAAAAAACTAATCCACGATGTTCTTTTGGGCAAAGGTAGCAAGATGGATGTGGATTTTCTATCCAGATTGTTAGAACAAACATAAGGTCATGTACATTGGGATGAGATTTAGCTGGAAAGAATGACCAATTCATTTTAAAATCCTCGAATGGTATGATTTACACACGGATAAAGAAAGTCGTGTTCAATGAAGGGGTTGGCGCATGTGGACGGCCCTCGTTCATGCGAATGCTGGAGAGAGAGAGGCAATGCAGCTGGTTTGAGTCCATCACGTTTGAATACATTGGGGTTTGGAAAGATCGTCACATTGACCTGAACACAGGTTCATACTAACACTATTATTAATTTTTAGTAATATTAGATCATTTCCAAGAGAAACAAAAAGCTGGTAGAGTTTAAGACCTTGCCATTTCACTTTTTAAGATTAGACTCGAGCCCTTGTAAGGATTGGTGGTCCGTTCTCACCCTTCATATTTTGAAAAGGAAGAAAGGAAATAGAGGACACAACATGCTAAGTACTTGGGAGGCCCACAGTCTGAATCCACATTGTAAATATCGTGGTTTATCGTCCAATATGCAAATGAAATTGTATTGATTTGTCTAGTTTTTTAATATGAGATCCTAACTAAATATACGCTTGTCAATGTGTATGGCCAGAAATTTTTGTAGGTTAGTACCAAACAGTTTTTATATATAAAAGCTGAACCAATGTTTATAAAAACTAATTAAACGTAATAATAAATTAAAAAAAATAGAAAAAATTGACACAAATTGAACATCTAATCGAACAGAGTTGTCACCGATTCGTATTCGAAACATTGGGCCGATTCTGATCAGATTGGTTTCAACGGGGAGCGCGTGTTACACGAGCCCCACCGGGTATTGCAACGACGACGGAAATTGAAGAAGGAGGAGATAGGATGAAGAGAAAGGTAGGAGCTAAAAACTCTCTCTTACTCGATGGCAACTTCTCACCATTCTTTTGGGATGTCCTTTTCACTTTAACTGGAGCAAATGCTTCCATAGCAAGCAAGAATCCCATCATCCAATAATGGGCTTTTGAATCCACAAAGATTCTCACAATTTTCTGAATCCAATCAAATTGAGATTGGTTTACGACACCGATTCGAATAATTGAATATATATATATATATATATATATATATATATATTTATATATATATATATTTATAGCATCAGAGAGAAAAAAAACATAAAAATATTCATACAGAAATCTGCCACATATATATACATCCCTTGGATTTTTAAGTTTGAGTTATTTTGACACGATTCAATCAGCTTTTGTTTGTAATTTTTCGGATAAAGATATATTTTCTTGAGCACAGACATGCACTTTTAAGCTTTAATTTTTGAACCACCACCATGTTCGATTCTTCTAATTAACTTAAAAGTTTATCACCACTAAACTTACTTTGTAATCATAATTGTGGGGTTGATCAACTCAGAGGAAAGGAAAAGCGAAAAAGTTTAAGAAGGCCCTGTGTAGCTTGCACGTATACACTCGAGAATGAGAAAGTGAGCTGTGCACCCTGCCTTTGCCTTTATTCCAAGAAAGGGAAAGAGATAGACTAGGCGCTTCGGTTGGTCAGAAATAGATGAAAACTACATCTAATAAAATAATAAAGTTACGTAAATTATACTGCTTACTTAATCAAAATGCGGCTGGCATGCGCATGTTTTGGACGGATCGATTGCTGAGCATGTGGTTCGGAAAGATGACCATCTAAATGCCTCTTTCTCTGCAAATGTATGCATACATGCATCGTGTCGGCGTAAATGAACTATTATTTGATTGTTTAGACTTAAAAAGACGATTGACTTACCATACGTTTCTTATTAAATAACTCTAAGAATTATAGATATCTGTAAGAATACATTGTAAAATGAAAAACTTTGGTCTGGTTTTTGTCCGTGGCGGAAGCAGCCGGGATATGTCCTGTTCTCTCTCTCTCTCTCTCGTATATATAAACATGATTATCTTGTCGTTTGGAGCCTGTTGCCGCCCGTGAAAAGGTGAGGAATGAATCTGCTCTACCACAAGCTTCGTGCTACTAATCATGTAGGCCTTTCCTTCAACGGATTCATCAGAACAATATTGAGTAAGACATAGAGCCAGATTCTGCATGTTGGCATCCTCCAAAAATGAAGCTTCACGATCTCCCGAAAAGGTAAGGCTCAAAGCGAAACCAACATCCATAATTCGCTTCCCAAGATCCCTTTCTTAATCCAAGTGCAATTTAAAAACGACATATGATATTTAGAGTACAACAAGTGTTCTATCTACAGATCCATCTTTTCGAATACAAAGTATATAATGAGATACAAATCAATATAGCTGCCGTTAACAGCAATCAATCTTATTCTGTCAAAAAAAGAAAAGAAAAAAGGTCCTATCAAACGTGTAAAAACAATGAAAGAATCATTGGAAAGAGAGAATGAGTCATGGGTTAGGCCAAGAATGATGCTGTGTCGACCTGTAAAGGCAACTTCTGTGTTAGTTGTGGGGAGGGCATTTGGTTAAAAGTCTGATCCGTTGTAGTTGGGGAGTCGTAGTTCGGCTGGTGCAGGCTCAAATGGTGATGACCCTGTGCCAGTTCCTTTATCAATGGCTGTGCTGATACCACACCTCTGCTGTAGCAATCCGCGATCCCAGCAGCCGCGTTGGTGCTCACACCAAGAAGCTTCGACTTGGCGGAGACGCCAATATGACGTGCAGAAACACCACACTGTCTCGGCTGCGTCTGATAGAAGACTTTGGACACCACCAACTCCCCTTCTTTCTCCTCCTCCTGCGACCCCAGGTGGTACTGGTGCATGACCCAGTTGGTCTTCTGCGGCTTCTTCAATCTGCCATAGTTGGTGTAGAGCACCAAGATCTTCTTGTAGCCTTTGGTCTTCCCATTAACCAAGATGGGCCTCGTCTTCCCCGTCTTGTGCCATCTTGTTTCTCCACCTTGTTCATCTGACTGAACCTTTCTTCTCTTCCTCGTTCCTGTGGTGTATGCTTTGGAGGGGTAATGGAAGAAGTGGCGAGCAAGACCATCCATGTTAACCCCTGTTAATGAGATATCAACATGCAAAATGATTAGATTCTTATTGTATATTAGAATTATTACTGATATCCATGTCCATTTCTGTAGTGCACACGATATTTTATTTCATTTTATCAATTAAAGTAAAAAGAAAAAAGGTCCTCTATCAAACGTGTAGAAACAATGAAAGAATGAAAGGATCATTGGAGAGATGGAGAAAGATCAGAAAAGAGAGTGAGCGTCGGCACAAGCAATCACCAATTAAAGTTAAGCCTTTAATCTACTGTAACTGATCTAATTCATTTATAGACGGAGTAACATAAATGGAGTTACTCAAAACAGTATTGTCTATTGCATGAACTGGGATATATATATATATATATATATATATATATATATATATATATATATATATATATATATATATATATATATATATATATATATATATATATATATATAAGGGCGATCTGCAACGAAATAATCTCTATGATGCAGTATATGTTCGGGAAGATGTGAGTGATCCGCTATGAAATTGATACGTACAATGGGAGGGTTTTGAAAAAGCTGGTTAAGTTGATAAAAGAGATTCAACAATGAAAATAAATAGATATCAGTTATATTATTTGTGTAAATTGAAGAATAATATAAAACAATACAAGTCTATTTGAACCTAATTTGCACCCAATTCATTATAGTAACTGACCTAAATCATTTTCAACTCTCAAGGTTGGAATCTCCACTAGCTCATAATACCCTTGGCGTGGTCAAAACTTGTTTATTATTTTCCTGTGTCTAAAACAGCTCTACCTCTATTTACCTAATCCACCACCTAGTATCCACTTGGTGTCGACCTTGAACAAGGGATCCCATCTCTTCAAGAATTAAACTACTTATTAACATCAAAATCATCTTCTTCTCACTGCACTTATCCCTTCCTTAAGGCTCTTGGAGATGCCACCTTAAAGAATATGAGCTGCTAAAACTTCCATATATTAGCCAAGTAGTTCGATGCTGTTCTTCTCTCGCATACACCAGCCCTGAGGAAATTAAGCCAAATAAGATGAATTTCTTCCAAGTTTTAGATAGTTTCAGGTCCCCTTTCTCCTCGCATCGATTCTGGGATCTTTCTCTTGAAGAATAAGGAGAGAGGATCATAATGGCACGTTACATATCCTCTACCAAGCAGCATTCTTTCTTGTTTCACCTCCAAGGATGCATATGCAACACTAACTTAATTTATATCAAGTTAAAAACTCTTGATGTCCCATCAAGTTGTGAAGCTACAAGTCACTAGGAAGGGTGTGAGTAAGAAGAAGTTGCCTTGATTTTAGGAACCATGGGCATAAATTAGAAAACATCCCATGCATAGAATTTCAAAATCAACATAGAAGTGTAACATATATGTACAGGCTCAGAACAAAACAAGTTAGGCACAGATCCCTACCAGTTGACACCAAAAGATGTAGACCAAATCAAACTCGAACCGTTAAGGTTACCAAATCCATTATGTGTTTTTAAAAGAGAAGAACAAATACTTGATATATTAATGACTAGCTTTTGTTTCTTATATCTAAAGAATCAAGGATTTTAAATCTCTCTATAGCTATATTTTTATTTGCTTATGTATATACATTATAATTCCATAAAAACATACCTTTTTTGGTAGTACGATATCTAAGAAAGAGAAAGAAGAGAGAAGAGATAAAGGGGCTACTTTTGAATCCCACATGCCAAATGGTTAGGCCACATGCCATCACGCTGCCCTCCAAGAAAGGGGCTTTGGAACCGAGAGGACCGCACCTTTCCGGCGGCCGAATCCCAACTTTGGCCTGCGTCAGGCACGTTGAGAGATGGAATAAAATAAGCCTATATAAATAGCTAAGTCGGTTAAGTTCTTTTATTATTATTATTTATATATGTATAAATAACTTTTTGTCAAGGCTGAAGAAAAGGGTGGGTGCTGTCCGTCGGGCCCACGTAAACTAAAGATATCATATTTATTTGTTGCTTGAACAACACGAAAAGTCCCACGCGGCAAAAGACAACGACGAACTCATTCGGAATGATTTGATCTACGTTGATAAAATCAAAACCATTTAAACCTCTACGTATTCGGCGATGTCCAGCACAAGGTATTGACCTGCTGCCTATACATTGTCCACATAATTCGAAAATATCATGAATAGGACGGCATGTTGATCCTGAACTCACGATCACGATATCTTCAAGGTGGTCTTTCTGCAACCCATGTGGTGTACCGATCCAGAAATCACGATATTTACGATGGAGAATTTTTTTTTTCTCTATATACTTGAAACTTTTCTCGAGATCTACGAGATGGAACAAGAAGTTTCAGAATTTGGAGGCTGACCGATACCAATTAAGGTGTCCACATTAGCGGGGAACAACCTTAAGCTGTGCATGCATAAAGAAAAGCATTGACGAACCAAAATTGTTCAATTACTTACCAGGAAGCTTCTCCGGGTGGGTGTAGCATATGCCTTCGTCCCCTTGGATCAGAGGGATGAATTCATGGAGCAGAGGGTGGAGCCTGGAGGCGTCGCCTTTCACCTTCCCTTCCAGATGCTCCAGGAGCTCTTGGTCCGTCGGATCGAACTTCACCCCCGCTGGCAATCCCGGCAAATTGTGAAGCACTATAACCTGCTCATTCAACAAACAGAGAACGAGAGAGACGGAGAGAACTAATTGTTAATTATCATAAAACCACTCGAAAGGAAAGGAAATCTTTCTGTATATATATATACATACGAACCTTGTCGCCACGATCAAGGCGTTGGTCATCTCGAACGGGGTGGCCGCAAGAAGGGCAGCTCCTAGTGCAAGCGTCCTCCTGCTGCAGGCAGCTGCTGCTCTCATCGTCTCTGATCATCTTCTTCCTCTCCTGGTCCACCTGAACATGCCTTCTCGTGCCACTATCCAGCCCCCTCCCTCCCCAACAACGGAAACTTGTTAATCAAACCAATAGAGAGAGGCGGAGAGCAAACGATCTTTCAAATATGAGAGAGGCCGAGAGAGAGAGAGAGAGAGAGGGGGGGTTCTCTTGAAACTCAAGATAAGACAAAGATGAGCAAGGAAGAAGGGTCGTACTCGTATAGAGTTTCGGCTTCCTCAGGAATAAATTAGTAGGTTACTTGATTCTTAAGTCACCTCTACCAATAAAAGAATTGACGTTTAGGCAAGTCGGTCATGTGAAAAGGATAAGAGGTGAGGGAACAGGGAAACAGAGTTTGAGGGCCGATGCTTGAGTGAGCATGGGGCAACTGTGGCAGGAGACATTTCACCTTTGCTAGGAAGGCGATGGAGGTAGGAGAGCCCTGAAGAAAAGGAAGGGAAGGGAAGGGAGTTAAGAGGTCACACCTTTGTGTGGGCTTGAGTGGCTTGCAAGAAAAGTCTCTCTCCTGTCTGACCGTCATCCTCAACCCCCACTTCTTCTTAGTTTTACACAGTCTTAATTACAATTACAAACGCTGTGAAGAAGCATCTGATTTCTTCATATCTTATATGACATCAGGTTCCTTAGATTTTAAGTTCCATTTAAGATCGGAACTACCCCTTGAGATGCCAACCAGCCAACCCCTCAATCTTTGGAGGAGAAAGAAAAAAGAGATTTAACTTATGAACACATTTTCTCTGCAATTTTTTTAAGATCATTGATTGTCTTTTGAGAATTGCTTATTTTTGCTTTCAATCAAATTGATCAAGTGACTTGTGATTGGTTTAACACAATTTTCAGGCAAGTTTTAGAAATCTACCTCAGTAGATTATTAAATTTGCTCTTATTCGGAACTGGTCTCAAATCTAATCATTTATGTAAGTGATAAGCACAAAAAATGGTAGAACTACTTGAAGCCAATGATACCCAACTCGAAAGTCATTAAAATTAATGGAACCCGGTCCAAATTTGTTTGGTAACCATAACAAATTGTTATTGTCTTATGAACCCTCTCAAAAATTGAAGTAAATTCATGTATCAGTTCAACACAGTGTTTCATGAATCTACCCTTTTTTTTTTTTGAGCAAATTCATGCGATTCTAACAATTTATTACTGTTGCCAAATGAGCCTAGAGTCTGAAATTATCATTTCCATTTGAAGGTAAAACTGTTGACGGTTTGATATGTGTTGGGAGCGTGTGAACCGTGTGCTATTCAAAGATTCGCGTATATATGTGTTGAAAGCCTGTGAACAGTATTATTCCATGCTATTGTCATAGCTAGAATCAAACACGACTCGGGATATGGTACCATATATATATGGGCAGGTTTGGATTGGAGGGATAGATTTTGGTTAACTTATGTCATAAACTTGAAGAAGCGAGACCCGCTTATGAGATGAAGATGGGATTGTAAATGAGAACTTTCTTGTTTGTCCTTTTCCTTTCAAATGAGTTAATTGTAAAAGGAAATATTATATGGTCGCCGAAATCTTGGTGTATGGTCGCCGACTTTTATCTTATATAGGGAACTGCATGTTTTCTTTGAAACCATACTTGGTTTGATAGACTTTGTCGATCGCTCCTGTTAAAGTTAGCATTACTTTGATAACCTGCCCCACTCTCACCCTGCGCTGAGGTTTATAGTTTATCGGATCTCAACCTGTCCCCTATCAGTTTCGATTTCAATAATGAAACTCTACTTTTACTAAACTAAATCCTTTTTGAAAGGTATCTCAACCCAGAACAAAGTTTAGTATCCATTCGATGGGCCGGAATGATATGGAAGGTACGGGATGGACAATCTATCCATTACCAAATGAATTCAATTTAAGTGTATTGAATTACTTTCAACTCATAAAAACACTTTGCTTTTATCGACCATGAAAAAGAAAAATTATCCCTAATTATTCATTTAAACAAAACAATCTTGGCAACATGCAATGAATCCAAGCTAACTACAATTGAGTTGATGGGTTGGTGACCTAGCTCAGTGTAAATGGGCTGGGTCAGAACCCAGTTTCGATAAGCTTGGTGGCCGCTCTTTCCGACCCAGGCCTTGCCGGTCCTGGCCCGGCGCTCCGGGCCATGATGGCACAGTTGCCGCCAATAATGGCAGGTCAACATACAACTGGGTGGACCATTTTCATGAAGTTTCGAAATTCAAGCCCACAATTTAGATTCAAAGTACACATTTAAACGATTTAATTAATACTACCTTGCAGTTTTTTTTGTAATGGCATTTTACTTCCTTCTCAAGCTTCTTAAATAAATCACGTCAATGTTTGAAGTTCTTACAAGGAGAAATTGGTAGTGTATAAGTGGAAGGCCCTTAAGAAATCATCTTAATCGTTGATATTTTTAAGATGAAAGACTGAGAGAAAATGAAGGAGAAACAATTCTTAGTTAACGCTAGATGATGTTATATGATTAAAATATCATATTCTTTTTTTTTTCTCATTCATTTTATTTCAGTCTTCCATAAAAGTCATGTAATACCAATTTCTCCCTGACCAATTAAAATTATAAATTTAGTGAAAACGAGACTCAATTGGCTTTGGACGTTGGAGGTCGGTTATGAATATACACTAAACAATTAATAGACTTAGTTCATTTTGCGCTTAAGCGTTCTTTTTCAATAAACATAAATTAGATGCACTTCCCAGTTGCCATCTTGGAGATCACGAACATAGAATACACATGCTTTTAACGGATAAATAGATTAATATATAAAGACATTAAAAATTATAAGTCCAGTCGTGTTGGGAGAATAAGATTGTTTACTAAAACTTTTTTGGACATGAAATCATCTTTGTAGTTAGGTTGTTTCTTATGTTTTCATTAACATTCTAAGCTGTCATGATAAAAAAGAAAGAATCCTGAGACGACAGATCCAAATGCAAGAATCGTGAGACCTGGTGTAAAAGTTTCATGCAAATAGAAAACCATGAAATGAAGAAATTGCTGAAAACTGCTGCAAAAGCAACATATATTATATTAACCATAGACGAAATTACACATGAAACTATCATTGTTACCTTCATGGTTATCAAAGTTAAGCACAAAAGTGCACAATTTTTCTTGCTCTTTTTTTGCCTTTTCTCTTTTTAAGATCAAGTAAACCTGACTGCTAACTATCTATGGATCCACTCAGTTCAAATTTCAAACATCACAACTTTCACTCGCAATAGTCAATTATCATGCCAATTAATCTTCCGTCGTCAAGATACCGATATCCTTTCTTCTTTCGGTTCTTTTGGTATCGAGTGTGAGCCTCGACCGTCAAACCTCAACAGATATATAACTACATGGCGAAACTTAGACATGGAAGTAACAATGTTCATAACAATGTTCAGATTCAATCCAGGGTCTTGAGGCACTCTTCACCTTTTTCTATCCACTGTTTGAGAGTTATCTCATGTCCAGTTCACAGGATCTACAGGGCCGCAGGAACGAGTTGTTATTGTACCATGAATCTATTCGAAATATTGAAGCATACTTATAGGACAATAACAACGTGTTACTATTGCCAAATGGTTATCCTAACACTTTAACAATCAATTATGGTGCGAGAACATTCATATTAGGTGTCAGTCAAAGGGCTTTCACCTTAGAGTTTTTACATTGCCAAGCCAAAGCCGCGGCTAGATTTGTTAATCCAGCATCAATTATCGAGAAAATATATACATCTGAGAGGCCGTCGAGATTAACATATGCCCCAGTGTATGTGGTATGTTGGAGATCCGAAGACCTTAAGTATATATCCAGATTGAAATGTGGCTATTGTTGGGAGAAAAATGCGATCAAACTTATATTTGTTGTGATTATTATTATTACTATTATGATGTGAGGTTTGAAATGAAGAGTTGTAGGCAGTTGGTCGAACTGGGAAGTTCAATTCTCGTGCGTGCCAGTTCAAAGTTTATGGTATACTGTTCTCACCACCAGGGGCCCCAACAATACCGCCTTTTGCAAATGGAGCAAGAATTCAAATTTCCGGTTTACCTAATAGATCTATCGGAATCAGTGGAAGACCGTCTTCGTTTTCGTCCCTTATGCATCTATTATTTTCTATAAAATTAAAATTATTTATTTTTTTGTAATATATGTTATTGTGATCCACAGCTGTGCCAAACATGACATTATGCTCTCTCTCTCTCTCTCTCTCTCTCTATATATATATATATATATATATATATCATTTAAAGAGCAAGAATTTAGTAAAAACTGTCAAAGAACCAAGCAAGTTATTTGTTATACCATTGGAATGCATAAAACAACTAACAACACACTTGCACGTAAAGAACTATTGTCACTGAAGGGATGAGAACGAATTTTCATTAATATCCCGAAAACAAAAAAATATTAGCTAAAATAGTAATTTACGTGTCAAACATTGACATCTTAATTGGTAATTTTTAATAAAAGTGTGCGTACTTTGAAAATGAATGGACGCAAGGTCTTCTTTTAGATTGTGGACAAAAGGCAGTCCCTAGAACGAAAATCTCCTCCTTCCATTTCATCGGGAATTTGGATTTGTTTTGGGAGATTCCAAAGCTCCGGTCACGCTGGCACTTTACAAATTTCGAAAACCGGCCAACCATTTTAACAATTTCTGTCGTCCTCTCTTAAGTTTTAGCATAGAGAGAAGTCGGATGTTCCTAACTATATATTTACAATATATTCACAATATATTTACAAGAAGTCTTAGTGTTTGAAGATTGCAAATGAAATTTTAGGATAAGATAAGAGCAGTTATGTTATGAGAGCTTGGGTCCGGGTCAAGGGAGCGCCCATGTACCCAGACTCGACCCGCTGTCGATAAAGAGCAGGTTTACGGCAGAGACATTCTTCTCCTCCTACTGAGGAAAAGAATGTCCCCATCTATCAAACATTACCTTGAAGTAAAAGCGAAGATGAATACGCGCATGCAACGTTAACAAACAGAGGCATGCCAGATGATGCAGGCCTTCGTCATCTGCATGACGGATTCGTAGCTACCTCTATCGAAATGCATCTGGAAAAAGGAAAATCTGAAAATAACTCGCCGATAAAAGTCAAATTAAAAAGTTCACCGGCCTACGTACGTAAAGATTCATTTGGAAGTTTTTTTTTTCTTTTTTTATTTATGATTTATTTAAATCTTGACATTATCTACTGAGTTCAAAAATTTTATATGGGAGGCTACTTGGGAACTCTTAGAATTAGAATAAGGATTGAATTAGTCAATCACAATGACATAGGATTGAGATCATTCAGGACATAGGATTGAGATCATTCAGGTGCGAGAGATTAACAACACATCATTCGAAAATGAGGCCTGAGAGCCTCCCCTTCCCCTAAGCACTAGGGTTTTAGGCTGCATTGGTATCGCCAATCATAACGGTGCATCTTTCAACTTGGTATCGTTTCTCATCAAATCCTAAGATATAAATTTCACGGAAATTAAACTAGGTACTTGCTTTTTCATGAAGCCGGAGCGCTAGCTGCTTCATTAAGCTCCTTGAAACCCTAGTAGATATAAATAATGCATGAACTTGAAAAATCTAAAATCTCAACTCTAAAATTTGTTAGCGTATTAGACATCAAGAAATAGATATATGTGCCTTAATAAATCTTGTTTTTCAACAAAAATCACAGAAAAATCTCAAGAATTTTCTTAATGAATAGTTCTGGTGGTTAGGTTAAAAAAAAAAAAATGAAAAAGATTGATGTCGTGCAGCAATCGAGAGCCGCCGTCCATCAAAAGAGAGGGAGAGGCGTGGAAGACCGTTTAAGCCGACGTAACGACCACCGACGGATGACGGCATCTGAGTGGCGGTGACGTGCGGCAACGGCAGCAGAAGGGCGTGAGCCACACGCCCTCTCCTTCCAACCGGCGAGAAAAAAAGGGACCGTTGAAGCTAACAGGAAAAACAAAAGCACTCCCGTACATAACAACAAAGGAAAATATTAATCTACTTGACATAAAAGTGAAAATTGTTAGGATTAAATAATTGATTTACTCGAATATTTGCACATATATTATATATAATATATGGGAGTTCTATTCTGCTGGGTGATGGGTGACAGATGTTATGGAAAACATTAAAACCTAAACTAAAGATTTGCCATTAAAAAAAAACAGCTGTCACAATAAGATTAGCGATGGATAGTTTATGACATAGCAATAGTTTACAGTGATTTAGTTAGGATCCATAATGGTAGTGTTTTAGTTAGGATTCATAATGGTTTTAATGATCAATTTTTAATTTTTAACCATTCGGCAACATTCAGAACACGACATTACATAATTTTTGAGGTATAATGACTTGACTAGCAAATCCCAATTTTTCTCCTAACAGGTTCCATCGTTCCATCTCAAAAAGATTAAAAATAGAAACTAGTAAATTACTTAAAAACACAATTTATAACTTACAATCTTCAATGTAAGATTAAACTCTAAAAATAGGGTATTAAAGTTCACCCCACTTAAAACATATGTGTTTGTGCATAGAGAACCTTTTAAGTCTAGTGTTGAAATCAACTTTGATACTACTGTAACAATCTTGCGTACTTTCAAGCCATCGATCTAGTGATTCCAACCTTCTTCTTAATAGAATCGATTTCATTTCCAAAAAAGTTATATTTGACCTACTCACACATATAAAGCATAATTTATACAGTATAATAAGTTGGAGAATGTACCTTTTTTTTTTCTTTTTCATATTCGAAGAAGAGAGCTCAAGCACTATTCTTTCATCTCTAGAATTTCATCCGTTAAATGCCATGAGATGATTGATGGATAGTGGTTGATACTGTTCATAACTTTTCTTCAAATATTTTTTGAGCGTACTTACATTTTAATTTTTGAAGCTCATGGTAAAACGCCTTGTAGAACATGCTGGAAAATGTTAAAAGGAAAAAGAGAAAAAAAAAAACAAGCGAGAAAATCCAACGAACTGTCTGGACAAGTCAAATAATTTGGCGTACGTGAAAATGTACAAGGACAAAGGTCGGCAGAATTTCACCGGTGCGTACAAACGCGGTGTCTTTTAAAATGAAATTGAAGAAAACATGGTCGGCCCCGGAAAGGACGACCTGATTATTTTTCTTTTGAAAAAGATTTCACGCGCCAGAAGGGTGAAAAAGCTTTGTTGAAAAGTAAATTCCAGCCTTTTCTAAGATCAGTGGAAGAACAGCATGTGAGTTCAAATGCCAACAACTTCCGAATTCAAAATTTCAAGAACAAACTATTCTTTAGCATATTCAAAACAATAACGGCGTATAAAATTAGTTTGAATTCAAAATTTCAAGAACAATCAGGTTGTGTTTGTATATATAAACCCAATTATGTGCTAAATTATTAATTTTTTCTTAAAACTAGTTTTTGAAACATGATTGGGTGTCTGGTTGAGAAGATAAAACCAACATTTTCTCTGAATTTTTAGTAAACATGGTTTTGACAATCTCATGAATTTTTACCAATATCTGTTTCTATCGTCTCCCAAACACGCGTTAAATTGCAGAACAAATGATGCTTCAAAAAGCATTCAAGATGGTCACTATAACGCCTCCTAATTTTTTTTTTCTGTAGAAATTTATATGGTGGGCTGCACATAGATGATCGTATATTATGTGCTATTTATTTGAATAAACCAATCTGAAAGTTAATATGCTTGGACCAGTATAATCTAAACTAGCTTGGATATAATACATTTATAAGCCGAAGAAAATCTATATTTGGTTTATAACGTCCAAGACTGTCTTTTAAATTTTCGTAAGTCTATAGATGGAATTGTGGTCTCCAAATTCCATAATAGAAAAATTTTTCATGTCATTTTTTTTGGTTTCACGTGGATCTCAGTTCCACAATGATCTTAGGATCTTAGATTCGTAGATTTGAAATTGAACCCCCCTAATCCAACATTAAATATATAGTTTTTAACGTGTAACATAGATTTAAGATCCACTCTATAGAGATCCTCAGCTTGGATCTTGGAAAACACATCTTTTAACGTATAATATCATACACAACTTTCAAACTTATAGCATACCATTCAACTAAAGTGTCACATTTGTCACTATTTTCAGCCACCTCGATGCACCGTTATGAATTTGATGGGAAGGGCTTTGCCACAAACATTTTTTTTTATATGGTTTCATCAGTTTTCATGCCAGAAATATTCTAAGCATATCATAAAAAGGTCGTTGGAAGATGGGCACTGAATTTGGATATGCTTCCATACATCCGTCGACAACATTGATAAAGATTCTTGTTCTTAGCATCTATAGTTTGTCGTTGTTTCGTTTTCTTTTTCTTCCAAAATGATTCCATCCCGGCGAACACTTCCGGCGAGCCATCCCGGCGAGCCATTCCGGCGGGGCCTCTGGTTTCAAGATTTAGTTAGAGGGAGGTCGATGTGCACGAGCAGACGCGTCTTTTAACCAAACACGTAAATCCAACGCAAGCATGCACGCACGCGTCACACACATTCACATGGCCGAGTCAATGCTGTTGGTTCACCGCCCCACCAAGAAGAAGACTGTGCACCAAAGTAATTTCTTTATTATTTTTTATTTATATATGCGTGTGAGCGCTGCGCCTTATGTACGTCATGACGTTGCCTTTCTCTCTGAATCACATTTAGAATTTAGCAATAAGAATAGCAACGACGGAAGCAATCGGTCTTCTACCTTTCTAGGAGAAGACCGGAAGAGCGGTTTAACTATTTTTGAAAAAAGTTTTCTTTTTGTTTTTTTATGATTTTCACTTTCATCTTTTTTTATTGGTAATTTTTTTTCTACCATTAATGGTAATTTCATTATTGTTGGAGCCTGGCTTAATTCTAAGCTGTAATAAGAAAATAAAAGATAGAGGTGCACTTTTTTTTATTATTACCAAATTTTCAAGTGTGTCTTTGAAATTTGTCCTTTTCTTTTTATTTCCAAGGTAGGACTAGGATGAGGTCAGGGGTGATGTAGATTTTGACGCTTCTCTTTAAAGGGAGCTGCTCACCCTTTGACTACCGGCACCTCCATCCATATCTTCGCCTTTTGGATAAGGCTGCAATGCCGACCGTCCGATCAGAGAAAGATCGGACGGTCCTAATTCCCTGCCCTTCGATCCAACATTTTAATTTGTTTTAAACTTTTTCCTCACTTCAAAGTTGGTGCACTTAAAGATAATTTGTTGCATTATTTGTAAATAATTGAGATTTAAGATTTTTTTTTTACGTCCAAAGAGATCAAGAGTTCTAAGTAACTTGGAGTTTCTAAGTGGGGAGCCAATGTAGATTTTTTAGAACTCCTTTATATGGGATCCCTATCAATTCTTTATAGGCTTGACACATTTTTTTGGTTCGGATCTCTGTCGGCAAGCCCGCGTCAAGTATCATACTACTCCTCTTCTCTACTCCATAATAAGTGCCGTCAGCTTGATCAGTTACGCTACGTCCTTTGAAGCATTCTTTCTTTCTTCTCTTCTTGATTAGATTAGATAAAAAAGATTTTAGATCTACTTAAAAAAACATCTGGGTTTGCTAAAATTGATGTGCACCTGTCATTCTATGCCTTAATCTTAGATCTAAAAAATTAATCAAGTTAATTATATTCGCGCCCTTTTCAAATTTTATATTTTATAACTAGTGTCTCTTATATAAAATTTTCTGTCTCCACCCCTTGCTTCACCCAATGGCAAGTAATCAACAAGCTGCGACTAATTAATTTGAGTGGGTTTCATCAAGTTTGTGTTTCAGTAAAAAACTGATGTTAAGTTACCTCTTGAAGTTCAATGCAAACTGGACGCGTGGTTCTTATATACCCACAACAGACACTAGAGCAGGCTGATCTCCATTACAGTTCATTCAATACACCTTACGTCGGCCGGCTATTCGCCGCTGAGAGGATGATTTCTTCAACAGCTTATAATGATCTATAGACTGTTCACCAAACAGTCTTGCCGGTCGGAGGCGCCAGGGTCGGTAAGCACAGGACTACGGCCAGACTTCGGCCCCATCAATGCCATGGTACATTAATGTGGTACCTGAAGGTCCTAAGCTCTTCCTGTTCGCAACTGTTGATGCCTGTCTTTATTTTTGAAGATAGAATCCAATGCACGGGCTTACATTACTCCGTTCATTAATAACCTTGAAGTAAGGATGTAAATGGGTTTTGACTATGGTCATCAGTTAAACTCATTAAAATCATATCCTGACCCACCAACCATCGAAATCTGAAAAACTATTTGTAAATCATTTGCAACCCGGCCAAACTACCACCACAAAGGGGCGGCCAAGGCCCTAGATATTGGTGGGGTCGTGGGCTAAACACAAGGGTGCATGTTCAATTCAATTCCGCGAGTCAAAATATCTACGTATGTATGAGGTCATTTGGTAAAGTTTAAAAGATTGGAGTAGATTCATGGGCACGTAGTTCTAGTGCAATGCAAATTTGATTCAATTTTTGTAATAGATTCATAGAACACTCGCACTGTGTTGGAACTGCTATGCGAGCTGTTAAGACATGTTTGGCAAATGGAACAATTATAAACGGTTCTATGAATTTGTCTTAAAATTTAAAGTAGATTCATAAAACAATTCTTTTTGTTCCATCTTTGAGCTATATTCATGAAATAGTTATATATTGTTTTGTTTGCTAGACAGACTGATGATGGGTTGATTTGGATATCGAGACAAAAACAATATTTTATCGTAATAACGTATTGCGTTTTATCAAAATTGAGTTTTTTGGCAAGTCCAATTTTAACAATCACCCAAAACACTCCTTAAACATCATTTTGAAGGCACAAAATGAGGCATTGATCTCCTGAACTTAAGCTTGGTAATTCAAAAACCCCAAATTGCTGGGATTCAATCGACAAGCTTAGCAGAAAACTTGATAGATGAAGAGAACAAAAAGAAAGGAAAAGACGGGTTGAAGTGCATAGTATTGTATTGTAAGAAATTTTTCAAAGATTTATAAACAAATAAAGTCGTCAAGTATCTATACTTTTTGGTGGCGAAACTGAAATTGCAGAAAAAGTGGGGATGGAATCCATGGTGGTGAGACCAGAAAAAGGAGAAAGTTGGGTCCAAGATATACAGCCCACTGCATGGCAGCTCACGGAAAGCAGATGGATGTCAGCAAAAGGACAGAGAAGAGGCCGATATTCAATTTGGGATGATGGAGTTGTTTGCGTCATCCTCGCGAAGCCAGGGCCATGGCCGCTTATGTTATGTGAACCTTTACCTCCCTGGCCCCATGCCTGCGTGCATGTGTGTGGGCGCCAGCACCCCCTCCCCACGTCACCTCCTGTTCCCTTCTTTATTAATCTTAACATGGATAGACGTCCAGATGGAAGGATAGATCTTGAGTGGAGAGGACGACCCGTTCTAGGGAGAGAGAAACAGGGAGTTTAGAGAGAGAGAGAGAGACCTGTCAGCAGAGAGAGCCGTCTACGTCACTACGAGACAATACGTTGAGGAAGATGATGCAAAACATGCATCAGCATGACGCGTGAGGAGGGGGAGATGCGTAACTACCCCATGACGTCTCCTGCAGAAGAAAGGAGAAGATCGAGCGGCTCCCCAATATTACCACGCTCCTCTCCCCCTCCCCACATATAAATGCATCCAACCCCCCCTCCCTTTGATTCTACGCCTCATCGATCCCCACCCTCTCTCTCTCTCTTCTGGATTTCTTCCTTTATTCACTCTCTGATCACCGTCGCCGGCGCTGCCGCTACAGCTACCACCACCACCACAATGCAAAACCAGATAGGCCTTAGGCCGGTTCCTCTGGCGACGGAGCCAGCCCTCTCCGCGAAGTTCCATCCGTTGCCGGACAATTCCATCGGCAAAGTGCGTTCCTTGCTTTTAGAGAACCCGACATTGGGGAACTCCCCCGGGAAGGTCCGGAAACTGATATCGGAGAACACGGTGCTGGTGCTCGGCCGGAGGGCCTGCTGCATGTGCCATGTGGTGAAGAGGCTGCTGCTCAGCCTCGGCGTCAATCCGTCGGTGTACGACCTGCCTGAGGAGGAGGAACAGCAGGTCGAGGACGAGCTGAGGTCCGCGTTCGGAGATCTGAAGGGCGGGCTCCCCCTCGTGTTCATCGGCGGCCGGCTGCTGGGCGGCCTGGACAGTCTGATGGCTGCCCACATCTCTGGCGAGCTCGTCCCAATTCTCAAGCAAGCTGGTGCCCTTTGGCTCTAAAGGGCCAAAAGGCGACATACCCATCTCGACTGAAGCACTGCGGAGACGGAATCGATCTCCATTTTCATACATCCTAAAAAGCAAAAAAAATTCTTTGTCCCCAAGTTTTGATGCAGTCCCAATTCCTAGACTCTGGTGTCTCGATCAAGGAAATCACGAGCTCGATTCCCCATGCTTCCTTCTTCCTGATTTCTTTAAGTTTCCTTTTTTTTTTCTTCTTCTTCTGTTTCTGCATATTTATTTATTAATGTCGCAAGAATTCGTCCGCGCTTTTGATGTAATTAAGTTTCTGTAAATATTATCCTACAAAAAGAAACTCAGAGGGATTTTTTTTTTTTCTCTTTCTTTTTTGTTTTGGGAACCGCGGCGTTTGAGAGGTTGACTTGTGGATGAGTTGATTCCTTTTTTTAATAGAATGACAACAAGAGGTGTGATGACAGGCTTGCATGGTGGTGTGGATACAATAAGATAAGAATACCATGTAAGCATTGACGTGATCAAATCCAACAATATCAATGGGGAAAACGATGGGTAGGGGGAAATGGGGTCACGAAGAGCCACGGACGAAGGAAATTCCAAGCAACATGACCACATCATGCGCCTCATCGGCGCATCTACGAGTGATGTTGGCCAATAAATATTAGTGCTACAACACAAATGTGTGGCGAAGTTTAGGCATCTATCTAGACGTTGTCCTTGGCAATTTAGGAATGTGGGGGCACGTAAATTCTCATAGATTGTAAGTTCGATTTTAAGAAGGTGTTTGGGTATCGATAGAAACAAAAAAACGGTAAAAATAGGACGATATAACAACACTCAAGTTGAATGGTGCACTGCTGCCATCATTGATGCATATGAAACTTAAACTCCAGAGAGCCAGAGGGAGTAAGATGAGCATTCCATCTCTCTCTTTTCTTGTAATATGCTCGCTCACATGAAAATCTTTGTTGTATATAGTCTTTGAAGGAGAAATTCTTTTAGTGACATAAAATTTCACCCTTTTTTACATTTCAACTTATTTCTACATGGACTACCATTGGGTGGTTTTGTGTGTCCTATCAAACACCACCTAGGAAAGATCTAGAGAGGGTTTTGTAGGTCCTTCATTTTGACTCAAGAAGCACGCTAGGGTTTCGCTTGTGGATCAAGAGAAGCTCAAGAAAATTGAAATTAAGCAGCGGCACAACCGCACTGTGTCCCACTGTACCGACCCTTTTTGGTCGGTCGATTGTTTGACAAGTAAGAAGTAGGGAGGAATCAGAGAAGGGAAGTAGCACATTGCAAGCAAGGTTTCACATGGAAAAACAATGGCGCGCACCCATGATTTTGCTTTCTGCCTTTTCAAGTTGACGGCACAAATAAAGTGACGTGAAAAAGATTGAGATATTATGTTGGCAAGGAGACAACCTGTGTGCATGGTAGGTTCAACCAATGCAGCGAGAATGACTTTTCTCTTTTCTTTTTCTTCTCCTTTCTCTTTCTAAGGCCAGAAAAATGTACTAGTGATGTGAAACTTAATCACGCTGTCGACAATATAAAACTTATGCGGGCGCAAAGGTGCCTCATTCTAAGGTGACCTGGTTGCATCTTAACACATGGTGGAAGCAATATTTTAAAGTAATAATTGATTCTTATGATTTGGAGAGAATTAAGACCCGTTCTTGAGTTAGGAGCATGAATTTTTTGGGCACCATGAGCAAAGTAACGAGCGTAAATTGAGTGTTACGGCATTTTACCTATGACGAGTAATTGCCTAACTTTATACAACAGAACTTAACGCGTGATGTGAAAGTAATTGAGACAATTCCACCATTAAAGGAAAAAATTAACAGTATTTTGAATTTTCTCGACACTGATCACCCAAGGTTTTCTTCTTAAAGGTTGATCTTCTTCAAAGTTATCAAGGATGATTTTACCTGGAAAAATTTTACCTCGATTGGTAGAAAAAGATGGACTCCTTTGGACTTCTTCCCCAGCTTCTTTTCGAGAAAACATCAACAGAGAAGTCAAATTTCTCAAGTGTTTGAGCTCCCCTTTCAAACACACCCTACGGGGTTCCTAAAAAAGGGAAACGAAGTCTATAGACTTCTATAATTGCATGAGGCTTGATTTGGACTGGAAAAAACAACTCCCTCCTCCTATGCAAAAGACAAAGAAGATTACGTTCAACGACGTAGTAGATGAACATCGAATCGGATCACTACTTCGATTCAATCTTGATGCGCAGTTCTAGTGGTGCATATTTTTCATCATTTTCGAGTGGATGATAACGCCTCCCACAAGCATTATTGAGTCCAGTGATCATAAATATATCCAAGTTGTTGTTGCGTATGGTGAGCTTATAAATTGCATAATGACAACAATTTTGTTCGTTCTTCGGCGATCACATGACATACGAGGGGTGTAAATGAAGAGTCCCTTTCCACGACAGGTTTCAAAGTAAAGATCATGTCATGGTTTCATTAAACACTATTTAACTAGAACGATGAGAAATTATGAACAGCGGTGAAGGCCAATATATCGATATTACACTTACAAACAGGTTTTTCCGATTTCAGTCGAAACTTAATGTCTAGAGCATCTAATATCAGCTTCTTCGAGTCTTTAGACATGGTTTCCCTCTAGCTGGTTTCATCTGTAGGCCCAATTACAGATAAAATTCAATAAGATCCAACTCAGTGACGCAGGCAAAGCTGGTGCATTCATTTCATTCCCACCTCCATAGGAAAGATCTTTCAGTTCTCGCCGATCATTGATCGGATATGCTGTTATTCTCCTATTGGTCGAGAAGTCGATTCCTTGGGTGGGGAACATATTTTCTTAATGGATGACCCTTGAAATGAACCATGATCTGTTGATATACGGCGTAATTAGATCCAAATGATTGATGGGAGAAACACCAGACACTGTTCGCTCCCACCATCGGGGAAGACTTATCTTAAAGAGAATCCAGTGCCTCTTAGTCGTGCTGAATAAGGCGAACCCACCTGTGTTCCGTTGATATCCTTCTTTTCCAAGAGGCAACTCTTTTCGTGGTCACATTTAATATTTTCAAGTGCTTATCATGTCTTTGTAAACACTATTTTACTATCATATGAATTCTGCAGTCGTGTTATCACACAATCTTTTGTGTTTATTGCATCATTGTAAACATGATTTTATTTGAGTGTATGGTAAAACAAATTTTGCAGTTACATTATCGCAATTTATTTTGTCCCACTACTTATCACCTCTTAGTAAACTTTTTTTCATTATAAAACTAATCCATAGAGTGTCGTTGTCACAATAAATTTGTTCCAGTGCTTGATTTTTTTAGTGTATCATAAGCGAATCCTTCACCTTCATAAAAAAAGCACAAGTTTTTGTTACATAACATTGGACAAATTACATTGGATGTAATTCTTTTCCGTCAGTTGGAAGCCTCGTTCAAGTCAAGTCTTCGTGACGCAATCTACGACATCGCTTTTCATTTACTAACTAATTGAAACATAATATTACAAATGTCTATCCATTTAAATCGAACTAAAATAATTATGAAACCGTTCAGTAGGAAGAGAGAGAGAGAGATTGGGCCCACCAGGAAACCAAACGTGCTGTGGCGGGGTCTGCAAGCTCGGGCCCCACCGTTGAAGTCCTCTTTACCAAAGCTTGGGCCCACCGCAAACTTTGTGAACGTTTAAGTTTCGTCATCCACACGAATTGTAATCAATTTATTTATTTATCTATTTATTTTTTCTTTTCAAAAAATTATCAAATCCACGGCTCCTTCCCGTTTATTATCATAGAGCAGTAATCGCCTGTTTTGGTGCTTATATTCTGGAATATTTAGACCAAACAAATATGTAGGTTATTAAACAAATTATAGTTGAGATAAACAATATAGTTTAATTATTTATAAATTTTTAGTAATCAAGAGGTTAGCGACCTACTATTTAGAAATGAGACTTTAAGTCCCTTCTTAAATTTCTCCAACCTCTAGGGTCTTATAATATGTTGGCGTTAGCCATGATAACGGAGCACCCTTTAACTTGGGAATCTTCTCCCGTTACTTGAAACTTATAGAAATTGTTTTCATTTGAATCAAACTAAAAATCTACCTCTTTACATGTCTCTATAGATAACCCTTAAAGCGATTCATAAGTTATTAGATTAAATCAGCTTTTGAAAAAAAAAAAACATGGCAGCAGAATATTTGTTTCTACGATATACAAGCCTGCCAATGAAATTTGGTGAGTTTCTTATTGTCATTGTCAACATATTTATTGATGAATTGTAATATACATTAGGATTTTCGAGCTCATAGATTCCAAAATATCTAAACCAACCGCCGTGATGTTTGCCCTTTAAAAGGGTCTTCTTTATTAAAGTTTTTAAATGAGGACTATTTTTGTGCTTACCGAGCAAAAGTTGTGAAAAAACTGCTTGTTTCTTTTCGAGAAAAATTTTCACCGCATTTTTTTCTTCTTTCTTAAAAGGAAACCCATGAATGCAGCTAGCATGAACCAAGACGGTATAGTTACATATGAAGGTTGGCTACTTTTTTTTACAGACAGCTGGAGAGATTGTCTCTGTAAATCAGAGTTTTTATTTTCAGCGTGGTCGTTCATTCGGAATTTATTCGTAGATCACAGCTCACATATTGCAAAAAGGTCTCTGAAATTGAAAATGTTAAAAAATTCTTGGCAATAACACTTAAATCATTTTAACACTCAAAACAAAGCAAATTCAAAAACCACAATCAAGCAGAAGCGAAAGCGATCAAATTTTCATGAGGGGAGTCAAATTATTGTTTCAAAATTTTAATAAGGGCCAAATATAAATTTTTAAAATTTTTATACAGGACAAACAAACTTTTTTAAAATTTACATGTAAATTAAAAAAAAAACATTGAAGGGAGGCAAGGCCCTTGGCTCCGCCCCTGCACTAAAAAACCTAAAGACCAATTTTTTAGTGACATAAAACTTCGAAACTAGTACCCGTGAAGTAGATCAAAAGAACGCTCTTCGGAGTTATTTCTCTCTTTCAACAAATAGGTGAAGCCCACAATTTCGTGTGTCTACTTTACAATCAAAACAGTTTTCTGCCCCTTTTACTGTTAGGAAGAACATGGAGTACGCGTGTGTACCAAAAAAAAAAAAATTTGATGCAAGGAATAAATGAGCCTTTAAAGTTCAGTGTTCTTCGTGTTGGCGAGTATGTGGGCCACCTATGTCCCAAAGTATACTCTACTCTTTAATTCTGCAATAGTTGGCATTTGCTACTCACCATGAAGTGACATATCAACAATGCTACTGTATGGCATCAAATTTTCTTGTCAGAAATAGAAAGGAAAGATGAGATGTCAAGGAAGTGCAGTAATATTTTTTGTTCATAGACATAAATGTTGTTGGTCTGCTCATCGTGTATGGTTCCATGCATTTTATACTTCACTGTTTGAACAAAAATTATCTTTTACTTTTTCTTATCAATGTAATTCTGCATACTATTCATTTTCTCGCCATTAATGAGTCCCTAATAACAGACTTAACAAGACCATATACATGGCCTTCAATCAAATTCAGATGACCGGCCTCAAGGATACGGGTGAACAACGAGTCAAGCTACTCGAGCTCGAGCTCGACTCTTTAAAGCTCGGCCCGAGAACGAGTTCAAGCCGAATCATTTGCTTAACGAGTCGAGCTCGAGTTAGCTCGACTCTTTAAAGCTCGGCCCGAGAATTCATGAGTAGACCTTTTCAAATAATTGAGTTGAGTTCGAGCTTAACACGTAACTGCTGAGTCAAGCTCATGCCTTGATTGAGTTTGTCGAGCATTAATCAAGTCGATATATTCAAACGAGCTTACAAGTTTATCGAGCCTTAATCGAGCTCAACACGTAATGATGAATATCAATTCTATTCAAATGAGTTTGTCGAGCCTTAATCGAGTCGAGTTCTAGCTCAACATGTAACGATGAATATCAATTCTATTCAAACGAGTTTGTCGAGCCTTAATTCCATTGAGTTATTCTTGAACTCAGGTTTTAATGTATCCCTAATAACAGAATTAACAAGACCATATACATAGCCTTCAATCAAATTCAAATGACTGGCCTCAAGGGTACGGGTGAACAACGACTCAAGCTCGAGTAGCTCGACTCGTTAAAGCTCAGCCCGTGAACGAGTTCGACCCGAATCAATTGCTTAATGAGTTGAGCTCGAGTTCATGAGTAGACATTTTCAAATAATTGAGTTGAGTTCGAACTTAACACGTAACTGCTGAGTCAAGCTCAAGCCTTGATCGAGTTTGTTGAGTCTTAATAAAGTCGATATATTCAAACAAGTTTGCAAGTTTATCGAGCCTTAATCGAGCTCAACACTAACGATGAATATCAATTCTATTCAAATGAGTTTGTCGAGCCTTAATCGAGCCGAGTTCGAGCTCAACATGTAACAATGAATATCAATTATATTCAAATGAGTTTGTCGACCCTTAATCGAGCTCAACATGTAACAATGAATATCAATTATAGTCAAACGAGTTTGTCGAGCCTTAATTCCATGGAGTGATTCTCGAACTCGAGGTTTTATTAGTCGAGCTGAGTTCAAGCTGACTGAACTCGCGCTCAACTCGGCTCGTGTTCACCCCTACTCAAAGGGTATAGGTAACTTGGTCAGGCAGGGGGTCAGTAAGACTTCGGTCATCAATTCGATTCTGTGGGCACTATGTTTCTAGAATAAGGGCACAGTGCCGAGTTGAAGGAAGAGTCAAGAAAGAAAAAGAGGTGTGGGAGGGCTTCAACTGCTCACCTGAAATTCTTATCAATTTCCTACTAATGCTTATCCATGAGAAGCTACAGTTTACTGGATAGGGTCTGCTTTTTATATTTCTTGAAGATCAAGTAATCATTATTCAACTTATGTGGTTGCTTTTAAGACACATGCATCCACACACATGAATAATGTTGTCTGACTTTCTAATACGTGAGATTCTTATAGGCGAACAGTAGAAAATATCGGCGACACACTTAGATTAAACAAAAATTATATGCAAGACTTCTTTCTTGTGGGCATAAGTTATCAAGCCCATGACATGAGAAGATACAATGGCTTCCTTTGAGCAAACGGTTGACTGTTTCGTCAACATTCGGCGTCTTTAATTTTATTTACAAGACTCTTGTGTCGTGTGTATATATATATAGCCCTAACTTTTGATTCTATCTCATCTTGACAACTAAACTAATTGGCGGAACAAATTTTCGACATATTATTTTATCTCGTCCTCCATTGAAAGTCAATTCTTTTCTATTATCTTGCTACATAGTGATCATGTGGGTTCAGTGAGTCCTTCCTTCCTTGATGAATTGTTGTTGTCTATGTAAACCAATAAAAAATGAGGCCTTAGTTTTCATGTAAGTGGAGTGGTAGGGTCTCGCCTAGCGCTGATCAACTTAGCCACGCCGTTGGCCGTGCCTACCCCCAAGATCCCCTCGGAGTTACACCTAAGGCAATCCTAAGTAAAATAATACAAACTAACTACCCAAGTCGGACAAACAACCCCGACTTAAAAACAAAATCAAACTAATTTAACGAGTGCGGAAGCGAAACAAACTAAGGATTAAAACTAAACAAACCAAATCCCAAATGCGGAAGTAAACAATCTATTCTAGAAACAAGAACTGAAATCCCAAAATCTAACTAGAAAATTGAAAGGAAGACACATTGAAAGAAGCTTGCCGGATAAGCTAATTCCTCGCCGGATTGTTGCTAGAGCTTCTTCCTTGGACACCGGATGGATGAGGGACCTTGCTGGACTTCGCCGGCAAATGTCACCGGAAAAGTAGCAGCGGTCGCCGGAGTTGGCCGGAGCTGAACGGAAGTGGCCGCCGGAAAAGATGGAGGCGCCCAAGACTTGCGCCGGTTGAGGACTCCTCGCCGGTGATCGTCTAGGAGCTTCCAATGGCACGCCGGAGGTGGAAGGGACACGTCGGGAAGTCCGCCGGAATGCTGGCCGGAGTGGCGGCAAGGGCGGCCGGAGGAGGCCGGAGCTGGCTGGTGGCCGCCGGTAGTGAGACTCGCCGGTTCTAGAAGTCAAGGGTGCGGTAGACTAACCCGCGGTCTCCCTTGAGGACTAAGGCTAGAACCAACTAGTGCGAGCCTTGGACTAGGTTTGGGTCAAGTGGGCTCGGACCAGATGTAACCTAATGGGTCCGGGCTAGGTATAGGTAGTAGGCTCGGTTCTAGGTTGACTAGGCTGGAGTGGACTCAAGGGTCAAGGCTTGACTCGGTTTGACTAAAGGTTGAGGCTAATCGGCTAGGTCCTAGAAAATAGGTAGGCTAGGTTTAGTGCTAAGGGGTGAGTGAGAGGCTAAGGCAAATGCACCTAATGTGACGTGGGACCAGGTGGGTTAGGTAAAGAGGTAGGTTGACTAATGATTGGGACGGTTGGGCTAGCTAAGGCGAGTTCCTAGAAGCTAGGGCGAGGTGGCTAAGGGTTAAGCCAAATGAGAAATGGCGGCTAAGGGGATTAGGCCAAATGTGAGATATAATAGGCAAATGTGGGTGAGGTGGCACCTAACACGGCTGAACCAAATGAAGGACTCTAGGTGGCGGCTTGGGGAACTAGGAGGGCCAGCTAATGGTGAAAGGGATAAGGATGAGAGGTTTCTAACTCCTAAGGACGTGGAGGTCAACCTAGCTAGGTGGCGAAGTCTTCCACAAATGTCTCACCAAATGGTGAGATGTCCCACCAAATGTGGATGAGGTGGCTCGAGCTGGACTGATCTCTCTCGAGCTGACTCCTCACTCTCTTCGAATGAATGCCAAGTGGACAAATGTAGAGAGGAAATAGCGTGAAGATCGAGGAGAAATCCACCTACCAAATGTGTTGACCGGCGAGAGGAATCCAAGGCGCCGGTGTAGGGAGCTTCTTCCCAAATGTCTACCGGAATTCTCCAATTCCGGCCGATTTCACCAAGTGCTACCGAGAATCTCCAAGTGCAAGGCGAGAGGCCAGACTTCAGCTGCTGCCCTTCGCCGGAGTTCGCCGGAAATACCAAATGTTTGCCGGATTTCCCCAAATGTAACCGGAATTTACCAAATGTTGGCCGAATTTCCAATTTCTGCCGGTTTTGTCCCTCGCCGTCAGATTCCACCGAGTTACACTATGTTTTTCAGCTTTTCCTCGGATGACCCTTTTAAGCTCGGTTCTTAAATCACGCCGGAAAAAGAGCAACAGTGGCCGGACCCCCAAATGTTGGCCGGAATTTGCAAAAACCGCCGGAATTTGCTCTTTTTCTAATTCTTTTGAAGGGCTTTCTTTTCTTTTCTTTTCTATTCTTTTTCTCGCCCTTTTTCACTGACTTTTTCTTAACTTTTCTCGGCGGATTTGCAGACTTAAACCGTGGCTGGAATTGGCTTCTTTTCACGGTTCAAATGGTGAAATCCGGCCGGAAAATCAAACGGAAAACGCTAATAACTAAGGGGAAAGTGATCGGTTCGTAGGAAAGGACTTAGCGCCGATTTCAACCGTGGGAAGGAGTTGTTCACCGGCTGGATTCCACCGGCAAGCCACTCCCCTTAAGGCTGAACTTAGAACTAAAGCAAATCCACGAAATCAACCCCTTTCTCGCTCGTTAAGGGCGCTTACCTTTTTCTTTTCGAAGGGAGATGGTAATCTTCTTCCTCTAGTCGCCTAGATGGTTGAAGATCTTCCCGTTGGAGCCGTGGCCTCTAACCTCGCTGGTGGAGAAGCTCGGTTGCACCGTGAGGCTCCTGGATTTTGGTGGGGAATGCCGGGGAGAAGAGCTGCCTTGCCGTGGCTTGGAAGCTCCCACCGATCGCTCCTTTGGCCGAGTTGAGAAGAGAGAAGAAAAGAGACGAAGGCAAGGAAGATGAAGCCGCGGGAAGGAGAGTGTTATCCTCGGGAGATAGCAGCTTGGGCTGCTGAACTATCCTAAGCTAAGTACGAGAGAAGACAAGAGGGGCGCGGGAGGAAGAAGGTGCGCAAGAGGGAGAAGATCGAAGAGAGAGCTAGAGCTCGAGAGAGGAGAGAGACTACTTTCGAAAACTAAGATTCAATTCTCATTCAAGCATACGAAAACAAAGGAATTCTAAATATTTATAGTTCTGGATTAAAATTGGATCCGACACTTGATCT